>CM053169.1:19956948-19987871 GCA_012977825.3 Pteromalus puparum | reverse complement strand
AAGAGAGACATTTTGTCAATTCGGCTCTCTTGTTTGTAAGCTATGAAACCTTTAAGTTAAAAGATATAAGATCAAATCTTCAACTCCTCCCGGCGCTGTATACCTCTGTGTGACTGAACATATTATTTTTGTTAAACCTTATAATTTGATAATTGAAAGCCTAGTATGTTTTGAGAGTTTTCATGGTTTTATAAATGTCCGTGCAGATGGGTTTTGTCTTGTGGTGTGTGTGTGTGCATGCGTGCGTACTGTATTACTGTTATAAGATTCTGGACTAGCGTGAGCGATCGACGTAAATAAGAATTGGACGTGGCATATATCGTTTTCTGATTTCTGATTTCTGAAGTAAATTTTCTTTTAAGATTTAGACTAATTTTATGACGCATCTTCATGGCCATTTTTCGGATTTTTGAAGGGCAAATATATTTTGGCTTTTTATTATGATGTGATTCAGACAATATATGTCCAAAATAGTGTACGCTAAAAAGACTGCTACGGTCTAAAAGAGCTGGGGGCCTTTCAGTCCCGAGCGGATCTCCGGTGAGACCTCTCTCCCAGGAGCTATGGAATACAGAAAACTATTACGAGGGTCTAAAAGGCGACTGCGGGAGTACTGAAATGAGCTTTTAAATTTTAATAGGCGATTATGGGAATATAGAAAACAACGTCAAGGGTCTGAAAGGCGGCTGTGGGTATGTAGAAATCTATTGCAAATGTCAAAAAGGCGACTGTGGGAATACAGAAAACGATTACGATGGTCTAAAATGCGACTGTGGGAGTGCTGAAATGAGCTTTAAAATTTTAAAAGGCGATTATGGGAGTATAGTAAACAACGTCAAGGGTCTGAAAGGCGGCCGGGGGTAAGTAGAAATCGTGAAAAATAATTAATCAAAAAAATGAAGCCACCCGCGATTTTGTAATTTGCGTTTGTTAATGTTATTAACGATTCCGCAATTACTGGTATTGTTTTTATTACGATATATGTAAGTTATTTTAGGAGTTCACGGAGCTCTATCCTTTTGATATCCACCTTAACCCCCACTCCCCTGATACCCCTCCCCTACAAGTGTCTTCCTAACCTATCCTTTTAGTATCGAATAGTAGCGAATATTTAAATCAAAGAATGAGTTGATTGTCCCATGTAATTATCTTCCACTAGCAAAGTAGGAGGAAGCTTAGTGCCAATGACTTGGCAGCGGTTTTTAACACGCATTGCGAATCCTTTCAAGCTGTTTTAACGACATTTGGGTTTCTGGACCATCTTAAGAGTACTGTCAAAACTGTTCAGACCATTTTATCAACAATTTTTCGAATAACAGCGAGTTTAACAAAAGAGAGTTTATTGTATTACCGCCGCGGCATTTCGGGAGGGTTGTACATATGTCATTTTCGCGCACAACACTGCTACAACTCTGAAATTCGATATATGATTTCCCGTCGCCTCACACACCCCGCATGGAGGTATAGTACCTCCTGTAACACCCCACACCACCTCCACAGGGTTTTACATTTAAAATTATAAAAAACTAAAGTCTCGCGACTTGTTTTTTAGAAAAAATACACGCAAATAAGCGTACTCTCCCACTGTTCTCATCAACGCTCAGGGCCACAGCTGATCAGCCAGCTACAAGCAACAACAGCAACGCCATCAGACAGTAGCGGCGGCAGCAGAAGTCACTCCGCGGCAGCAGCGAGCGCGTATATCTATATGTGTAGCGCAGCGGCGAGCGCAGCGTGAGAGTGGGAGATGACGCAACAGCGGCGCAACGCGCGCATCTCCGTACGCTAGTATGAATGGTTTTTGTATATAGGTGTGAATGTATATGTGTCTATTTGTATGTGAGAGTTTTTTCGGCGGCTCGAGCCCCGCCCTCTCTGTAGCCTTTATAAGGACCTGCGCGGCCTTTGACCAGGCACTAGCTCCAGCGCAATTATCAGCGCACTAGTCCTACGCAAGAGCAACTATAAAGCCTTGGTAGTAAAAAGACCTAGCTCCAGCGCAATTATCAGCGCACTAGTCCTACCAAGAGCAACCATAAAGCCTTGGTAGTAAAAAGACTTAGCTCCAGCGCAACTTAAGCGAGGACTAGTCCTACCAAGAGCAACTATTACGCCTTGGTAGATAAACTTAGAATATTTTCTCACTTTTGAAGGACTTATACAATTTTCTAGTCAAGCAAAGATATCGCAAGTTAAGCGTATCAGTCTTGGACTTAGAAAAATTTCAGTTCCTTTCAAAAGACTTAGAGAAATTTTCGAATATTCTTATATTTGTTAAATTATCTAGTCAGGCAAGATAACGCAATTTAACGCGTATCTGCTTTAGACTCTAATAGAAAATTCGTTTATTACCACACACTTGTAACTTTCGAAATAAACAGATAACGCAAAGTTAAGCGTATCTGCGTAAACTATCCTATGTCAAAATAAGACTTCGATCACCGATATATATATATATATATATATATATATATATATATATATATATACGTTTGTAAAAATCAAAAAGAGAGATATTTATTTAATTTTGTGATAGAAAATATATGCAACATTACACGCAATATTTTCGCATTTAATATCTTATTGAATATATTTATTTTTGTTAAAATGAACTAAAGTTTATTATTGTGATGAATACACTCCACTACCTCGTATCCCGGACCTGTAATATATTTATTATTATATTTATTTAATTTATTAATGATATTTAAAATCATAATAAAATCACTTTATTTGGCCTGCCGTCACAATTACGACGCAGAGCAGTAAATGTGCACGACTTTTATAAATAAAAATCAATAACTTTTATTTCAATAGAAGCACCCAGGACCAAGAAAAGTCGTGACCGTTTCAATGGCGATCCTGCCAGGATACGAGGTTTTAAAGTGGAATACATTATAATAAGTCAAAATAAAATCTTCCTGAATATACTCGATACAGTCCACACAATCATAACACAAAAATAGATTTGCATTTATTAAGCAATCTAGTCAGACGTGCAATTTATGCAGTCACCTCTCTATATTACAATCAAACAAAAACAAACCCTGACAAACAAAATGGCAGAAGCCCAAACAAACATCTTCTCGAGCACGCACAGACAGAGTGCAATACACTCTCGGGTTGTCTCTGCAGCTGCTCTAAAAGAACAACTAAACATTTCTTTGGCATTAAATACGCCGAGTGATGACGCGAATCAAACAATGATCGACGATCCATCTAAAAATATACAATGGATTCAGGCTGCTCATGAGGCAATAGATCACTTATTAGAACGATCTGAGGAAATTACCGAGACATTAGAAAATTTAGAAAAAAATTCATCTGATTTATCTGAAAGGTTTGATAGAAATGATCAAAGATACGAAGTATTACATGAGGATTATATTAGAATCAAATCTAAATTAAATGAATTCGAAGTAGCTTTATCAAATAGAATTACTAATAATGACTTAAAGGCCTTGGAAGATAGAATCATGCAAGCAATCGATGAAAGGATACGGGCGGTAGAACCTCAAATCCAGCTGCATACGGACGAAACATCACTCGATGATATTCGGTCTACTTGTTCAAATCTTATAAGGCAGATAACCCCACAGATTAAAGAATTAGTTCAAATAGAGTCCGCATCCATAACTAAAAATATAGATCAAAAAATAGAATTTACGAACAAATCAGTTTATGACAAGTTAACGTCTTTAACAAACGCAAATTCAAATTTGTTAAAAGCACTCAAGACTAATGAACAACAACTGAGATCACTTGTGATTGACCATCAAAAATTCTCAGACGCTTTGTTAATAACTGACCAAAATTTAAGTACAGTAAAATCAGACATTACAGATTCAAAGAAAATGTTGTCAGAACAACTAGAGCAATTGACAAATAAGATTCGAACATTTCGAAACTCCTCGTTGAACGCTAGTTTAGGTGATAGTTCTTTTTCGCTGGTATCTAACGGTCCAAAATTAAAGCCACCAACCTTTAAAGCAGACGGAAAAGACAAACCCATGCGATATTTAAGAGAAATGAAGAAGTACCTTGAGGTATTAGACTTAGAATCAAATAAAATGATCCTAATTATTGGTCAGTCATTAGAAAATACAGCCTCAGGATGGTTCGATATCGCGCAAAATTCTATCAAGTCCATATCAGATTTTGAGAAAAAATTCAAAGCAAGGTTCTGGAATGAAGATATCCAAGACGAGTGGGCGCGTAAAGTTGAATACAATCATTATAATAGTGGCACAAAATACTCTCGTCTTGAGTATGCTACTTATATATGGGGGTTCGCGCAAGATCTCGAACGAAACTTTACAGAATCAGAGTTAGTCCGAAAGATATCCAATCACTTTGATTGGGATATTAAATATACAGTAAGATCACAGGGGATTGAAACACAAGAGAAATTCTTTGAATTATTAGCTCTAAAAGATAGTGGCCCAGATCAAAGAAGATCCACATTTAGACCATCCCAAGATCAAACACAAAATCCCGAAAAGTCACCTACCAATAATCCTTGGAATAAAAACAAGCCTAATTTCCAAAACAAGGGTAACCTTCAGAAACAAGGACAACAAGTCCAAACGTTAAACGTAATTGAAACTAAAAAACCTCAAGCAACAAATACTTTGTCAAAAGACACGGGAACCATACCCAAAACCACTATATCGAAAAATTCATCAAGTTCCTCTTCCTTGGATGACGATTTAAATTTATGTCTAAAAGACACTTGGGGCCTACCAAAAAACCAATAAAAGTTGTTTCTTGTGCCTCGGAAAAACTATTAAAACAAAGCTTACATAGACAAGAAACAACTACACCACCACCAATTCCAATTTTCACAATTTTCAATAATCCACGAGAGGATTTACTGTACGAATCAGATTCGGATAATGAGGCTCATACAAATAAAAGTTGTATTTGTCCGGAAATTAATATTCAAATCAATGAAATTCCAGTAAAAGCTTTAATTGACACCGGTAGCCAAATAACATGCATTTCTGAAAACTTTTACAATACAAATTTACAAAAATTTAAAAACAATGTGACTTTACCGATCGTTGGTACTATAATCAGAGGAGCGACGGGATTAAAATCGACTCGATTAAATAAACAAATGATGTGCCCTACACAAATCGGTACTTACACTAAAGACTTGATTTTCCTAATTATTCCAAAACTAATTCGAGATTGTATTATCGGAATTGATTCGATCAAAGAGCTTGGGTTTCTCATAGATACAAAATATGATGAAATTACAATTCGTATAGAAAATACTATTGAAAAAATATCTTATAAAAATGAGGATTTATTAGAATCAAAAATGGATCACCGTTATATAGAAATTATCGAGGAAGATACAACCAATGGTGTTGATTTTCACTCACAAACCCGGCCAGTGCTAAATAAAGCCAGATGCCAAAAATCTTTAAATGAATTAACGAGTTCACATTGTAACCGTAATTCATCAGTCGATCCTTACGATATTTCCAATAAGGATATCGACGACAAACTAAAATTCTGTATAACAAAAAATCCAGAAACGATCAATAAACTCAGAAATTTATTACAAAAATATCGAAAAGTATTCTATAAGAAACCAGGTAGATTAGTATCATACGAATACAAAATCAAAGTAAAAAATCCTGAACCATTCTTTATCCCTCCATATCCTGTAGAGACTAATATAAAAGGTAAACTCAGGGAAGAAATTGGGAGAATGTTGGATTGGAAAATCATACGTCGATCAAGTAGTAATTTTATAAGTCCGATTGTTCCGGTATTTAAAAAAGACGGGTCAATTCGTTTATGCCTAGACGCACGTAAAGTAAACGACATGTTTGAGGATGATCTTGAGTCACCTCAAAATATCGAAGAACTCTTACAACAATGTTTCGGGGTAGAAGTCATGTCGAGTCTAGATTTAACGTCAAGCTTCTGGCAAATACCTCTCTGTGAAGAAAGTAAAAAATATACTGCATTTATGTTTGAAGGAAGATTGTATGAGTTCGAAGTAGTTCCTTTCGGTACAAAGATAAGTAGTGCGGCTTTATTACGCGGTTTATTTCATGTAACTAAAAATCTTGGTGACTCCATAATAAATTTTGTAGACGATTTCTTATGCATCTCAAAAAGTGAAAAAGATCACCTGAGGCATTTAGAAGATTTATTTCAAAGTTTAATAAAATGGAATTTCACTTTAAGTTTTACAAAATCTGAATTTCTCAAAAAAGAAACTCGATTTTTAGGATTTATTCTCTCGACAGAAGGTATAAAACCTCAAGAGAATAAAATTGAAGCGATAAAAAATTATCCAATTCCTAAAAATCTAAAACAGTTACAAGCCTTTTTAGGTACAATAAATTTTTACGCGAAATTCGCAAAAAATCATGCACATGAATTACTTCCGTTATTAGAATTGCTAAAGAAAGAAAGACAAAAATCTTGGGAGTGGGGGGACAGTCACCAAAAAGCCTTCGAGCGAGTCAAAGAGCTCTTCGAAAAAGACGTCTGCCTTGCATATCCCGATCCTTCCAAACCATATATCCTCCGTTGTGACGCTTCGGACTTTGCAATAGCCGGTGCTTTATCACAAATTGACAATAACGGGGATGAACGAGTTGTAATATATATTAGTCGAACGCTCAAAGCAGCAGAAAAAACATACTTCACTACAGAGAAGGAACTCCTCGCGGTCGTATGGAGTTTACAAAAACTAAGTACCTACCTACGAGCCGCAAAAGTTTATATAAAAACTGATCATAAAGCTTTAATATTCTTATTTAAAAGCAAATTTATAGGTAACCGAATCCGTCGGTGGATTCTCGGTACACAAGACTATAATTTAATAATAGATCACGTATCGGGAAAAGAAAATGTTGTTGCAGACATGCTAAGTAGACATCCTGATTTCCACCCAGAAGATCAGAGAAAACCGGGAGAAATCATAATCGCAGTTTTAAAAAGACAAAGTTACACCAAAGACTTGAAATTTAAATTTAAAAATTTATCAAAATTACAACATAATAACGAATACTTAAATAAATTATTTTCTAAATATTTGGAGAATAAAGATTTAAAAAATCAATCCACATATATTATCGAAAATGATATTATTTATAAAAAGAATCAATCATGCCAATATAAAATAATGGTACCTAAAGAAATGATAGGACAATTAATTCTTGAAACACACGAAACGTACGGCCATGTCGGCGCGAAAAAAGTCGTTCGTATGTTACAAGAAGATTTTTACATTAAAAATTTACGACATAAGGCGCAAAAATTAATTTCATTTTGCGACTCATGTCAAAGGAACAAAGTTTCCACACGTCCGTGCACAGCGCCAATGGAGCCAATAATACCGGAAGCGCCACACGACTTGTTATCTATCGATTTTTATGGTCCGTTACCGACCGGGCGCGGCGGTATGAAAAATATCCTTGTCACTATAGATGCATTTTCAAAATTCGTTGTTCTGTACCCTATACGTAGACAAACGTGTGCTACAGCGATAAGAAAGATTTTTAATGATTATATCCTATTATATGGAAAACCAAAACGTATTTCGTGTGATCACGGATCACAATTCACTTCGAACGCCTGGATCAAAAAACTCAAAGAAGAAAATATCAATTTAATTTTTTCGTCTATTCGACACCCACAAAGTAATATCGTTGAAAGAGTTAATAAAGAGCTCGGTAGATTTTTTCGTACTTTCACTAGCGAAAAGCACACGGGCTGGGTTAGATATATTAACATTATACAAACGATAATAAATGAAACTTATCATGAAACCACAAGGTTTACTCCAATCGAACTACACATGGGATCGAAACCCAAACGTGCGTGGAAAAACTGGATTCATATGATTGATTCCAATGACGAAACCCCGCTTGAACAAAAAATTTGTTTAGCACGTGAACGTATCATTTCTAAAGCTCAAAAACGGGCTGAAAAATATAATGTACAAAAAAGGTCATTTTTCGTTGATTTTAAAGAAGGAGACGAAGTTCTTGTAAAATCAAATAATATTTCTGATTTGGATGAAAAAAAAATTGCTAAATTCTTTTCAATTTACGAAGGTCCTTATAAAATAATAAAAAAGATTGGCAACACCACATATTTATTATTTGATGAAAACAAACAAAAAGAGAAGGGAAGATTCCATATAAATGATCTAAAAGAGTATAAAAAACTTCCCAGTTAATTAAAAATATAAGTTCATAAAAATAAATTTATTACACTTTTCCTCCCAAACATGTACAGAAAAAATGATTATTCTGTTAAGAATCGCGTTTTTATTTCAAATACTAAGAAAACCCAGAGCTGTGTATACAACGTAAACAACATAGTTAAAACGGCCGAACATTTCAGGAATGCAAGGGGGGAGGCGCAGCCTGCTTCTCTCTCTCCCCTCTCTCACGCAAACCTACAGGTCGAGTCCGCGAGTCGGCGAGTTTCCCCACTCTTCATTCGCGCCTGGCGCCAAAAAACTTTTTTTTTTTAAAAATCCTACGCCAGTGGATTTTTCGGAGCAGCTTCTCCGTAGCCTTTATAAGGGCCTGCGCTGGGCTGACGCCGTCAGTTTTCCGACGGTCGCAATTGTAGCGCCTCGTAAACAAGCCATCATGGGACGCAATTTCAAGCGCTCAAGAGGCCCTTCCGTGGTTTATCCACGACGTTTAGTCAACGGGGTGGACGTTTTGGTCCAGACTGTCCCGGTTGGACAGGAGGAAAGCCACTCCGAGGACCGCGTGTTAGCGCCAAGGTCGGCGGAGGAGCGTGCCCGCTTAGCGTACACGTGGAAGTCGCGCGGAAGGTTTATGCCTTCAGGCAAGGCCGACCAATGCGATCTTCCACCTCCGCCGCCCATACTACCATCATCACCTGCACCAGTGACACTCTCGCAGGAGACCCTCACGCCTCCTCCTTCGCCACCAGCAACAACACCAATAAAAACAGCAACCTCCGCCACTAGCAAGCCGAGGATCGTCAGCGTTGAGGCCGTACGTATCGACCTGGCAGAGTACCGCCGACGGCGTAAACAGCGAAGCCCAAGGTCGACGGTGAGGAAAGCTCAGCGGCTTGAAGCGAAGCTCCATGCGCTGTTTGACGCGCCAGCCATCGACACCACCATCCACGGTTACGGCAGCGACGAATGGCAGCTACAGGTCAGGATGGACTTTGAGCTCGCCTGGAGGACGATGGTGAAGGGGGAGGCGAGGTACAAGAGGAGAGTAAGTGCCAGAGTCACTGCTTAAGGTATCTATATACACAGCTCTGGGTGCTTGCAATTTAAGCAGCACATTTTATTTATTTCTTCTAACTTATTTCTATATATATATATATATATATATAATCATTCTTTCTCTCTGGGAGTATAGTGAAAATTCTTCACTTTTCGAAAAATTTTCACTAGGGGACTATGTAACACCCCACACCACCTCCACAGGGTTTTACATTTAAAATTATAAAAAACTAAAGTCTCGCGACTTGTTTTTTAGAAAAAATACACGCAAATAAGCGTACTCTCCCACTGTTCTCATCAACGCTCAGGGCCACAGCTGATCAGCCAGCTACAAGCAACAACAGCAACGCCATCAGACAGTAGCGGCGGCAGCAGAAGTCACTCCGCGGCAGCAGCGAGCGCGTATATCTATATGTGTAGCGCAGCGGCGAGCGCAGCGTGAGAGTGGGAGATGACGCAACAGCGGCGCAACGCGCGCATCTCCGTACGCTAGTATGAATGGTTTTTGTATATAGGTGTGAATGTATATGTGTCTATTTGTATGTGAGAGTTTTTTCGGCGGCTCGAGCCCCGCCCTCTCTGTAGCCTTTATAAGGACCTGCGCGGCCTTTGACCAGGCACTAGCTCCAGCGCAATTATCAGCGCACTAGTCCTTCCAAGAGCAACCATAACGCCTTGGTAGAAAGAACTTAGAATATTTTCTCACTTTTGAAGGACTTATAAAATTTTCTAGTCAGGCAACGATATCGCAATTAGAGCGTATCAGTCTTAGACTCAGAAAAATTTCAGTTCATTTCAAAAAGACTCAGAGAAATTTCTAAATATTCTTATACTTATAAAAATTTTCTAGTCAAGCAAGATATCGCAACTTTAAGCGTATCAGTCTTGGACTTAGAAAAATTTCACTAATTATCAAACATTTGTAAAACTTCGAATAAATCAGATAACGCAAATTAAGCGTATCGGATTATATTTTCGTTTGTAAAAATCAATAGCGGATTTATTAATTTATTTCATCTTGTGATATAGAATATATGCAATAATCAATGCAATATTCTAAATTCTATTAATAATTTGAATATATTTATGTTGTTAAAATCATAGTCTTATTATTGTGTAAATTTTCACTACCTCGTATCCCGGACCTACCCTATTATTATAAATTTTACTTATTTAAATATTTAAAATATTTAACAAAACAATATAAACTCATTATACTTGGCCAGTCGTCGGAATCACGACGCAGAGCAGTAAATGTTCACCTCTTTTCAAGAATAAAATCACTAGTTATATATATATTTCAAAAGAATACAGGACCGAGAAAAGACGTGACCGTTTCACTCCTTAAAGCAAGGTAAGTTTCCGAGCGAGATAAGCGCTTATTTTTGAACAGTTTGATAACAAACTAAAATTACTAAAAAGGATTCAAAGGAGAAAAACGCCGTGTGACGTATTGTCACAGACGCACACGTCTGCAACGCGAGCTGCGAGACGAGTCAGCGATAAGAGCTGGCCGAGCTGCACTTCGATGCATGCATGTGCATGCATCGTAGGCGGTAGCTCAGTGGTAGAGCTCCAGGCGTCGCAATCTCGGGGTCCCGGGTTCGATCCTACCCACCGTCTACTCTTTTTCGCTTTCCGACTCGTCTCCTCTCCGTCCGTTACACTTGGCATCCCTTCGTGCGGTAGATCGCCGGTTTAGAGCCCGGCTAAATAGATCTACTGAGTGTCCGAATCCCACAGATTCCTACATTACCCTCCAACAACTCCTCTGATCAGCTTGCCCTCAGTATCAGAATTAAAAACGCCCGCCTCTGGTCGACACACGCAGTATGTGCGATCAAGCGTATACTGGCATCTGATCAGTGCAGTTAAGTGCAGACTGCAGCCTAGTGTCTATGCTACACGCAAGAGGCATACGCAGTACCTGCCGATCGGTAAGGAAGTTCACGAGCCGAGGTCGGCTCGTCTCAAAGGGGGGTGGTGTCACAGACGCACACGTCTGCAACGCGAGCTGCGAGACGAGTCAGCGATAAGAGCTGGCCGAGCTGCACTTCGATGCATGCATGTGCATGCATCGTAGGCGGTAGCTCAGTGGTAGAGCTCCAGGCGTCGCAATCTCGGGGTCCCGGGTTCGATCCTACCCACCGTCTACTCTTTTTCGCTTTCCGACTCGTCTCCTCTCCGTCCGTTACAGTATTTATACAGTTTCCGCTCCGCATGCGCGGTGGCAGCTCAAACATCGTGGCTTCGTCGACCATTCGGTATAGTCTTAGCTCCATATCTTTGAAAGTAACTGGTTTCTTAAACAGCCCAAAGAAAGGAATGAAGGTGCTATGTAATACTAGTCATTTGCATATGATTTAACTTTCTTTAGCATATTTCTTCTTTTGGAATACAAAAATTTACGATTAATAAATTCAGTGATTTATGAGAGAATAATAAGAGCATTAGATATCGCAGTTGCACGGCCCTCACACCTGAGCATGCATGAGAAGCACTCAAGATGGGCAGTAGTATGCAACGTTATGGGTAGGTGGATAAGAAAATTAATGACGTTCTAGGACCTGTGGGGACCGGGTAACAGTTCTTATAAAGTACTGCCAGGTCCCCGGAGACTACATATTTAACTACTCAAAAATCATTTGTGAAATAGATAGAAAGGGATGAAGGTGCTATGATTACATATTATTGAAGGTGATATGATTACATACTAACTAAATCGAAAATTTGAACTTGATTTTTTCCTTTTTACTCTAGTTATCGCGTCACGTAGAAAAATTACTTTTTTCAGTTTCTGATGTTTTTCTCAGGATCTGCTCTATAAAATGACTTAAAATTAAAATTGTATGTAGTTCTAATAACCCTAAAAAATTATGTTTTTTAAGAAAGGTTTGACATTCTCTTATTGTTCCAGTTAAAACGATTTTAAAAAATTGCACTTTATGGTGTATTATAAAAGAATGACGAATGATAATATAAATTTTTCGCGGTAAAAAGATAGGTGATATTATTCTATTTCAGATGTAGGTACATATTAAGCAATTTACTTTTATCAACAGTTTCCAATAACGAACACACGCGCACATCCATACGCACATTTTTCAAAAAGACTGTTTTCGAATAAAAATGCATAAAAACACACTTCCTACATGTTTTTACACGAACTCCAAAAATTACTATTACAAGGCTTCCTTAGGAAGGAAGCAAAAGATATCCGGAAAATAAAGAAGTTGATTTTTTGTCCTGTACATAAAGTGATAATTACAGGTACTGTAAAATCAGTTTATAACAAATTACTATCACGAACATCATTACCAGTTTTAATATACATTTTTAGGCATGACCGCGGTACGGAAGTGCTTTGTTTAGGTTATGATACATTCGCGGGAAGATTGTGCAACTAGCTTATTAACTGTTGATCGCTATCCATGTTAATTTATATTCTAATACATGAAATCCGCACAGAACGCTTGCACAAGCACTCACATAAGTACACATAAAACAAATATGAAACAATACATTGTAATCATTAACTTTTGTACTTAGTTTGAAGACATTTCTTGTTTTTCGACTTCCTTTTCATTGAAGGATACTTTTTCTTTTTATCATGCATCGTTGTCAAATCTTTTACTGCCATTGCTCTCGTAATCACGATAAACTTGTAAAAAGTATCGCAGTCTAAACTAAACAAATCGAGATGATAATACTATCAAATCCGTAACCTCTGACTTCGATCTGAGTACTGAGCGTTTTTTTTTGGTAGATAGACTTCAGCGAACAATAAGTATAATACCTAATAGGTATAGTATCGCGATCAGCCGTGTGCCACGATTTGCGGTCACGAGGTACCGACGTGAATGTATATGCGTGACCATCGTGACGGTCACGAACCGAGCTTACGGCTAGGAAAACCGGCCCCTTCATAAGAGATAGCGGACTATTGCTATCCCAGAGTGGAGGGAGGGGTAGATGGGCTGGCTTGATGAAGGTTCTGTGAGTGCTACAGCGGGAAGTGCGTCAAAGCGAGAGAGCCATGTAAGGCCGAGTCCAGATGATTGTACTTCCCTTCCCGTCCCCTTACCCTGTAGCCATACCCCGTCCGACTGTGCCATCGCGTTTTCCATCAACATGATTCTGTGGGCATGAGAAGCGCTTCTATAATACTTTATCACGTTTTATCCAAATTTTTAAAAACGTAGTTGCTAAAAAGTAATTTTGAATATTGAATTACCAGAATAAGAGTGCAGTCGGACGGGGTACGGCTACAGGGTAAGGGGACGGAAAGTACAATCATCTGGACTCGTCAGAATCACGGGCATGTGTGTGCGTACGAACAATCGAGCCTTGCATCGCACCTCTCTGTACTAAGTACTCACAGCGTACTCGCATACTCGGAATCTCGGAAAACGAGTTCGGCAGCTGCTTTGTTCAGTGCTCTACGCGCAGCATTGTGCGCATCTATCTGCCGGCCGGCTGCACCATAAAGAACCTATCGGCCGATCCTGCTCGGACACGGACAGATAGTAGCGCCACCACACTGATGCTGCAGCTGATGTCGGTCGTAGCAGCGCAGTATGCTGTATGTGCTTTCTGGCCTGTATATGCTTTCAAGTAGCCTCCATTCCAGGATACCCGCAGAACGGCTGCTCGCGGTTCTTTGTTTACAGTAGTGCAGTGCTAAAAGTGTGATACATACGGCGCCTGTACACTCGTCATTCGTGTGTGATCCACGAAGACGAGCCATCATGGTTGCTGCTGCTGCTGCTGCTGCTGCTGCTGCTCTGACACCGCCACCATAGTTTTCAGCGTGTCTTCATACGTGTGTATGCGTATCCAAATAAGTATCCATCATTTGCGTTGCTCCATTTTTGCTTTTCTGTGTACTTATTCCTTGAGTACTCTGCACTGGTATTTACTGTAGTCTACCTCGCTGCGCTCTCTCTCCCTTCTGTAATGCATTTTCTGCTGCGCTGCCCCGGGGTGCGTCGCTGTTACATTGATTGTAACACACGCTGTAACGGGGCTGCTCTGCTCGGCGTTGATAGCCGCGCAGACGTTAGCTGCGTGCAATGCAGCTACCAGAGCGGAGAGACAACCGCGGTATAATACAGGGTCTCGTTTCCTTGGATGTTTTCGAGATCGTAGATGGACCGGCCAAGGTCGTATTTTGGCTAGCTACAGTTTATTTGCACGTGTATCGAGAAGCGATACGCGTGCCCGCGGAGGCGGCGGGGATCTTAGGTTCAGGACCGGTATCCAAACAAAACACACTGGATAGTGTCGAAAGAGTAACGTATATTATAGCATCAAAGTGTCAGTACACGAGCACACACGCGGGTGTGCGAGACGCAGACGAACGGTGTAGTTAGAGACCGGGAGGGCACTGGTGAGAGAGAGATGTAGAGCTGACACTTACGGTTGACGAAAGTCGGCTCAAGCCCCAGGACGTCTCCTTCGAAGGCGAGTGATCGGAGTCGCTAGGAAGTCCTGGACGGAGCGAAGTCGCACAGTAGCCTCGGACGAAGCGCAGTTGCTGACGGACCATCTCGGTGGTCGTCCTCAATCTCGAGTACTCGCACGTCGCTCTCACACAAAACACTTTCTCGACTTCTCGGAATAGTCGCGCTCACGATCCTCACTCTATGCGAGTCGAAACCAATCTCCCCGATACGCGGCACGCGCGCGGAGCTCTCTCTCTCTC
Organism: Pteromalus puparum; assembly: GCA_012977825.3. Lineage (NCBI taxonomy): Eukaryota > Metazoa > Arthropoda > Insecta > Hymenoptera > Pteromalidae > Pteromalus > Pteromalus puparum. Next base: position 19,972,914 of record CM053169.1, on the reverse strand, counting down.
TCCCACTTACCGTGCTTTCTCCCGCTCTACTCTCTCCCGTTCGCATGTAACAGAGCTGTCATACATTATTATACATCTTATCATATTTATGCTGGGGAGGTTATGACGAGTTAACATTGTTCCTCGTCATAACGCACACTTTGACTAATTTTTTGAAAAAACAATATTATTTGCCCACTGGTCAGAAAAAGGTTAGTTTAATCCCTTGAAATAGATTTTGAAAACTGTGAAAAACGTGTGTGTGTGTGTGTGTGTGCGTGTGTTACTTTAAATGTTAATTTAAATACTGTAATTTGATAAAAAAAATTATAAAAATAATTATTATTAATAGATGGTTTTACCACATAGTTCGACAGCTAACGGGAAACCTACAATTGTTTCATGCGAAATATTATAACGAGTTGCCTTGTGTGCACTCGTTACGTCCCTCTCACCCCTATATTATATCATCATAATATAATAAACATGTTCTATCTGTAAACATTCTTGTATAACATCCATTTCAGTAGCAGGTAAGTGAGAGGAGCAGACATCCTTAACACAGAGAGAGAGAGAGAGAGAGAGAGAGAGAGAGAGAGAGACGTGCGCGTGTATGTGCGTGTGGCGCTGTCAGTGAGAATGAGAGAGAGAGAGGGAGAGAGATTGCACTGACCACGCGGTCGCGTTTCGCGCCGCGACACTTAGGAGTATAGCGCCGAGCTGTAAAGTCGTGCCGATACTGCTGCTTTTGTTCCGCGCCTACGCGTACTGTAATAGATATTCGTGCGTGCGTGCGTTCGTCTTCTGGAGGACTGTAGCTGCAGCGGTGACCAAGTACTTCGTGTGTCGCTGGAATCGTCCTGGTGTTGTTTAGCATCGCGTGTTCGGCTCGAGCAGTGCATTCGCTTGCCGCTCGACTTCTCGCTGCACCCGGCCACACACGAGACTTTGAGGCGTCCGTCCTGCTGTCCAGCGTCGGGACCTGGTCACCTGTCCTGCGCCGCTCCGATCGAAGCCATGAGGCGTTTATCAAATTCTACGAAGCACTGTAAGTACCTGCCCGATCGCAATACTCTCTCTCTCGGCATTATTCGCTCTGCTCCGTCTCTCTTACTCCGCGCTGCTTTTGTACTGATTTCGAGTCTTTATATAAAGAGAAACTTTGCTACTACTCGGCTTGTGTCACTTTGCTCCTGACTCTATCCATTCCCATGCCATTCACTCTTAGTTTATCTCGCGAACTAGCTACCTAACAGCACACAATATTTTAAAAGATTCATATATTTTAAAATATCTATGACACATTTTACAAATATTATAAGATTATAAATAAAAGATTTTTATAAAATATAGAAATAAAATAATTTATAAATATTTTCAAAATATTGCATAAATAATATTAATATAAAATATATTTAAATATTTTTAGAATATTTATTTCAAACATTTTATTTGTTCCATACAAAAATATAATTAAAACATATTTTATAATATTTTGTGGATATTTTATCAAAATATTTCCAAAAAATATCGTAGAATGTCTTAAAAAATATTTTATAATATTCTATAAACATTTCATTTAAACATTTCATTTCTTCTTAATAAAATATATTTAAAAAATATTGTAAAACATTTATAAAATATTAGAAAGAATTATTTTTTCAAATATATTTTCCAATATTTATACATGTTTTATAAAAATATTATCATAAATACTTAAAATATATTATTTTATAATGTTTTAAAATATTTTATAAATATTTCAATAATATACTTCAATTCTTTCAGAATAAAATATATTTGATAAATATTACAAAACATTATAGAAATATCAGATCATTTTTTCAAATATATTTGCTAATATTTATACATATTGTATAAAAATATTAATCATAAATTATTAAAATATATTATTTTACAATGTTTTAAAATATTTTATATATACTTCAATAATAAATTTTACTTTATTAAAAATAAAATATATTTGATAAATATTACAATACATTTTCAAAATAATTCAAATCGTTTTCTTTTAACATATTTGTAAATATACATAGAATATTCTACAAAAATATTTAAATACAAAATTTATTAGTTTTTAGTATTTCTAAATATTTTATATATATTTTTATCAAACCTTTGCTTTGAAGTAATAAAAAATTTATAAATATCAAAAAACATTGTTAAAACATTTAAAGATATTATTTGTTGAATTTCTTCTTCAATATTTATACAATATTAGAATAAATACAGAAAATATTTTTAGAAGATTTAAATATTATTAAAATATAAATATAAATATAATATAAATTATTAATATTTAAATATTTTTTTATGTTTTTTAAGCACATTTTATTATTCTTTGATGAACATAACCGTAAAGTAGTAGAGTATTTGCTAAACAAGAAACATTGCTGAAATTCTTATTTTTAATGTGTAAAAAAGTAAATAACATTGTTTGATATTATACGCTTTTAGCGCGGAAGCAAGCTGCAATGTTTCTATGAATATCAAACAATGTCATATATTTTTTTCAAGGTTCTAGGTAGTTTGTTTAAAAGTACATCGCAAATAAAGGGTCGGTATATTTTTTTGTTTACTATATATATTAGTTTCCTATGTTCATATATATATATATATATATATATATATATATAGCTATATGCTCGAGGGCCCTTAAATGCGACGTAGTTATAACATTCCCAATCTTTTACAAATCATGCTGAGCAATCTGCAACAAATTTCTGCCACGAAATTTCAAAATTTGCCGCCATGTGGTGCCATCAGCAACGTGTCAAACTTTTACCAACGTTCGATAACGCGAGACGAGAGTGACCGAAAATACTGCGGGCACGCGGAGCTATCTTATCTAGGTATATGCAAACGTTGGAACTTACATCGTGACGACTGATTTGATGCATTGAACAGATCGAAAATCGAACGTATTGCCGCAAGTAAGTATAAAAAGTACAATATAGTTGAACAATTACTTCTCACTCTGCCATTACACCTAATAATACTCATGCAACTCTGTGATTCGCTTTATTTTTTCCAGCTCATTAACAGAAATACAACGACGATACAATACCGTCCGGTAAGGTCTAGAGTGGCTCGCTTCTACCGAGAAAAAACTGCGAAACCGGCAAGAACGACTCTGATCAAGAAGAAGCACGGGAGAATTAGTAAAATAGTAAGTTGCATTCGTGTTTTTTTTTCACGCATACCTATAAAATCCTCACATTTAATCACCCTTTCATTCTCTGGTTATCTCTCTTTTACTAGTCTCATTAGTTGCGTTACGTACTCGAATGAAATATAGGTTATACTTAAGAGAAAGAATGATGGGGAAATAATGAAAGATAGAAAGATCGCGTTTGAAAAATGACGTATTTTGCTGAAAATCCCTCAAAACTGCCCCTTAACAAAAAAGTTTGTAGTCAAGTACGTCATTACAACATTTCAATGCCTCTCCTCTTCTCTTAANAAATTTTGCATGCAAGATAGAAATGGCCTACTTCAACTAAATATATGTGTAAATAAATTTAATTCTTGATGCATTGTGATCTGATTTGAAAAAGTTGGTGCGCGGTTTNTTTGCAAAGCACTAAAATGCCATCGAAATTCTATAGGTTAAAAAGCAAAACCGCAGTAGTACAACCCTTGTATTACATGAGTTTCTAAGTGTGGCACATGTTAGATGAATATTGTCTTAAATTATTGCCTTTACAGCTTTAAAATTTTGCATGCAATTTAGAAATGATCTACCTCAACTAAATATATGTGCAAATCAATTCAATTATTAATGCATTGTGATCTGGTTTGAAAAAGTTGGTGCGTGGTTTGACTTTCTGGCTGGCGTCAAGGGATATGTTAAATTTAAGAGATGTTAAGTGATTTTTTTTGTAATCTACAACCCTCAGAGGTTCAAAATTTTTCATACTGTCTCGAAATGCCCTGTCTCAACATAATATATTTGCAAATCAAGGCAATTCTTGATGCATTGTGATCTGGTTTGAAAAAGTTGGTATGCAGTTTCACTGTCTGGCTGGCATCGAGTGATACGTTTTTAAGAGATGTTAGATGATATTTCTCTTCAACAAGTAAAAAACAATAGTGGGAAGCAACCCTTCGGAGCATTAAAATAAAACACTCATCATTCGTTTAAAACAATTGGCGACGTTTCGTCCTATGGAGGGGACCTCTTCAAGCCTTTATTAAGAGAGAAACAAACAATTTATACAATAAATAAAGCGTCGATACAAATATTCAAACCAATATAATCAAAGCAATAAATTATTTACCAAAATAAACAGTTAACTTAATCAAAAAAACATTGTCAATATGACAGGCGCACCGCCTAGAGTTATCACATGTCAAAGGTATGGTCAGTACTGTGTATGTCTATAGATATAATAGGTATGTATGAAACAGCGTCGTAATACACTCTTACGTAACTTAACACAGAACATATCTATACGTATTTAGCGAATTTTCTTATATACGGATAACTGAGGAAACTGTAACATCGGCCAAACAGAAACTTAATAAAGGTAATATAAATATAAATATTTAATTTAATAATTCGATTTTAATAATTTAATAATTTAATAATTTAATAATTTAATCCAATAAATATGTACACCGCAAAAACAACAAATACAAGAAATTAATAGTGAGCAAAAATAGACCAATTATTACTTGTTTATTCTGTTAAACAAACTTTTTAATCTACAATACTGTTTACTAATAAATTGGAAGTCCTCTTGTCTATTAATATTATTGCTATTCATATTGATAAGAAAACTTTCAGAAACTAACCGTTTATATCTGTTTTTTTCTCTATCTAGAATTTTAACATTGTCAAAAGCAAAACTATGAGTATTGTTATTTTTTAAATGTGACGGAATAGGTAAGAGTTTATCGACTGGAGTTTTTTTATGCTCATCTATTCTTTTCTTGAGACTTCTCTTTGTTTGGCCAACATAAGCAGCATCACAGTCATTACAATGAATTTCGTAAATTATGTTTGTCTCATTCCACTTATCCAACTTATCTTTGCCAAGTTTAATTATGTGATTAAGTTTTTTATTTAAAACAGGAATAACCGAAAAATTGAACTTCTTAAATGAAGATTTTAATGAAAAAAAGAATTTTTTATGAAAGGGCACAGATATTATGTTAGTAAGGTTGTGAGACAAACTATTGCAATTTTCCTTAGATTTATTAAACTGATGAGATCTTAAGCGCTGACGTACACACCTATCAATAAATTCCGTAGGATAACCATTATCAATTAACATTTTTTTGACCTTAAAAATATTGTCACGGTGAAACTTATTATGTGAAAGTAAACATGCTCTATCAATGAGATTAAAAATAATGTTACGTTTTAATTGAACAGGATGATTTGAATGAAAATTTAGAATTCTACCACTGTTAGTGGGTTTTTGGTACCAATTTGTAACTATACTATTATTGTCAATTGATAATGATATATCTAAAAACGGAATTGTTCCATTACTCTGTAGTTCATGAGTAAACTGTAAATACTTGTTGTAACTATTGAACTCTTTTAACACTATACTTAAATGTTGTTCTTTAATACATAGAATTGTGTCGTCAACGTAGCGAAAATAAAAAAGAGGAGAACAATCATAATTATCACAGAGTGACTTAAGTACTGTGGTTTCTAAATCTTCCATAACAATATCAGCAAATAGAGGGGAAATAGGAGAGCCCATGGGTGTACCAAAAATCTGTTTATAAATAACACCATCAAAAGTGAAGTAAGTATTATTAAAAAGAAACTTTATAATATCAACTATCATAGTGAAAGGGATCTTACAAGCTGTCTGGATGGAATGAAACCGTTTGTCTATACTATTTAAAACTAACTCAAGTGGAACATTTGTAAATAATGACACAACATCCAGAGAAACCAAGATGTAACCCTCAGGAACAACAATATTTGAGAGTTTTTCCCCAAGAACAAAGCTATTATCTATGTGAGAAAATGGTATTTTAAAACAACTTTTTAAACAACTATCAATAGTTTCGGCTAAAAAATGTGTAGGACTATTTATTGTAGAAATAATTGGTCTGAGAGGGACATCCTTTTTGTGGATTTTTGGTAGACCATAAGCTCTCGGCAATGTGGTGCATGTCTGAGTCAAATTAAGTTTATTGTATTTATATCGCAAACAATCGTTCTCATTGAGATTATTCAAAATATCATAAACATTTTTTTGAAGTTTTTCAAGAGGATTTCTTTTTATAATCTTGTAAGTATTAGTGTCACTAAAGAGGTTAGACATTTTTTCTTTATACTCATCTACATACAAACAAACAGTGAGACTGCCTTTATCAGCTCGCGTGAAAAACACTGTTGGATTTTCTTTACAAAATTCTTTGGTAATTAATACTTTTTTATGAAATTCTTTATCAAATAAATTGTATTTTTCAGAACTATTGCACGTCAATTCCAGATTCTTAATAAGAGTTTCTCTCATAGTTATAGTTAGATTATTAGACTCTACATTACAAATACTACTCTCAAAGTTTTTTATCACAGTAATTACATCTTGTTTACTAAAAGTATCATTCACGTTAAAGTTATGACCCATTGAAACCACATCGATAACGTCAGTAGGTAGTTCCACATTAGTTAAATTCATAATCCATTTTTTATTATTATCCCTGACAATGTTCGTGGGTTTCTTCTTGTTAATCAAACTTTCAAACTTTTTATTGAGAGACTCATCTAGTCTAACATATATTTTTCTGCATTTGTTTTCCGTGCTTTTCAAGAAGGAGTCAAGTACCTTAACATCAATATTAAACCTATGTAATATAACAGAGAAATAAATGATATATTGAAATAAATGATCTACGTGTACATATAGAATTTTTAAAAAAACGTTTAAATGCTATCTCTGTTATACACAATATGACACAATTCTATGTATTAAAGAACAACATTTAAGTATAGTGTTAAAAGAGTTCAATAGTTACAACAAGTATTTACAGTTTACTCATGAACTACAGAGTAATGGAACAATTCCGTTTTTAGATATATCATTATCAATTGACAATAATAGTATAGTTACAAATTGGTACCAAAAACCCACTAACAGTGGTAGAATTCTAAATTTTCATTCAAATCATCCTGTTCAATTAAAACGTAACATTATTTTTAATCTCATTGATAGAGCATGTTTACTTTCACATAATAAGTTTCACCGTGACAATATTTTTAAGGTCAAAAAAATGTTAATTGATAATGGTTATCCTACGGAATTTATTGATAGGTGTGTACGTCAGCGCTTAAGATCTCATCAGTTTAATAAATCTAAGGAAAATTGCAATAGTTTGTCTCACAACCTTACTAACATAATATCTGTGCCCTTTCATAAAAAATTCTTTTTTTCATTAAAATCTTCATTTAAGAAGTTCAATTTTTCGGTTATTCCTGTTTTAAATAAAAAACTTAATCACATAATTAAACTTGGCAAAGATAAGTTGGATAAGTGGAATGAGACAAACATAATTTACGAAATTCATTGTAATGACTGTGATGCTGCTTATGTTGGCCAAACAAAGAGAAGTCTCAAGAAAAGAATAGATGAGCATAAAAAAACTCCAGTCGATAAACTCTTACCTATTCCGTCACATTTAAAAAATAACAATACTCATAGTTTTGCTTTTGACAATGTTAAAATTCTAGATAGAGAAAAAAACAGATATAAACGGTTAGTTTCTGAAAGTTTTCTTATCAATATGAATAGCAATAATATTAATAGACAAGAGGACTTCCAATTTATTAGTAAACAGTATTGTAGATTAAAAAGTTTGTTTAACAGAATAAATAAGTAATAATTGGTCTATTTTTGCTCACTATTAATTTCTTGTATTTGTTGTTTTTGCGGTGTACATATTTATTGGATTAAATTATTAAATTATTAAATTATTAAATTATTAAAATCGAATTATTAAATTAAATATTTATATTTATATTACCTTTATTAAGTTTCTGTTTGGCCGATGTTACAGTTTCCTCAGTTATCCGTATATAAGAAAATTCGCTAAATACGTATAGATATGTTCTGTGTTAAGTTACGTAAGAGTGTATTACGGCGCTGTTTCATACAGACCTATTATATCTATAGACATACACAGTACTGACCATACCTTCGACATGTGATAACTCCAGGCTGTGCGCCTGTCATATTGACAATGTTTTTTTGATTAAGTTAACTGTTTATTTTGGTAAATAATTTATTGCTTTGATTATATTGGTTTGAATATTTGTATCGACGCTTTATTTATTGTATAAATTGTTTGTTTCTCTCATAATAAAGGCTTGAAGAGGTCCCCTCCATAGGACGAAACGTCGCCAATTGTTTTAAACGAATGATGAGTGTTTTATTTTAATGCTCCGAAGGGTTGCTTCCCACTATTGTTTTTTACTTGTTGTTGTTATAATGGAGAAGAATAATAATAACTATTTGATATTTCTCTTAATCTGCATGTNACTACTCAGCACCCGGGGAAAGTCGAACCGTTACATATGTGCAAATGAATTTAATTATTAATGCATTGTGATAAGACTTGAAAAAGTTAGTGCTCGGTTCGACTTTCTGGCTAGCGTCAAATGAAATGTTAAATACAACAGATATTAGATGATGTTTCTCGTAACTTGCAGCCCACAGAGGTCTGAAATTTTGCATGCAAGATAGAAATGGCCTACTTCAACTAAATATATGTGTAAATAAATTTAATTCTTGATGCATTGTGATCTGGTTTGAAAAAGTTGGTGCGCGGTTTGACTTTCTGGCTGGCGTCAAGGGATATGTTAAATTTAAGAGATGTTAGATGATATTTCTCTTAATCTGCATGCCATAGAGGTCTGACATTTTTTTCACACACTAGGTGTATTGTAATTCTACTTGGAAAAGTTGGTGTGCAGTTAGAGAGAGAGGCTCACTTGAGGTTAGGAGGTTAGGATAATCACCAACAAATTCGGTTTGATTTTATTAATATTTAAATTTATTATATTCAAGATAGACCTACTCTTTAGAAAGTTTATATGATACGCAAGCACTTCACTTAATTTCACTTGACCGAACCAAGTCATCACTTTTACTTCATTATATTATGTTATTTGATTGAACAAACTAAGAGAAATTATTTATATTAGTATGACAGTAGTGTAAAATGTCATTTTCAAGAAAACAAAACCAAAAATATACCCATTCGAGCATTCATTGTGGCTTGTCGAGCACATTTAATTAAAAATTTCAAGTTTTGCTTGGCATCGGCCATTTTGGTCAAAATTTAAAATCAGCCAATTAAAATGTTAACACCATGAATTATATTTCAACTTGTGTATCAGCTCTTGACAATTCAAAAAAGAGTACATGTCGATAACTTTGTATTTACAGTTCAGAATTTATTAGAACATTTCTTTCTTCTAAAATTGAAAACCACGAGCAAATGCTTAAAATTCTTTTGAATTTTTCTAATAACTTTTTAACTGTAAATACAAAGTTTTTGGCATGTACTCTTTTTTAAAGTGTTTCCGTGATCACAGATTTCTCTTCTCAATTCATCGAGAGGAAATCTGCATATTTAAATTTGTGCATTACATTTATGTCGTCTATAATACTGCCTACCTAGGCTGAGAATTTTAGACGTATTTTATAGCGAAATGGCAATATAGTATGTTACAGCTGAGGACTCGATGTCCCGCTATAGTGTGCGATTGATTGCATTCACACAATGTTATGTGCGAAAAGGTTTTGGTTGAGGAAATGTCGTAGCTGAGGACTCGATGTCCCGCTATAGTGTGCGATAGATCGCCATTACACAATATCGTGTGCGAAATGATTTCGGCCGAGGAAATGTGATATCCTGCCTGTCGATATTAACGATTAAATATTGCAAAGCTATATTTTACCTTTGACCTTTCAATATCGGTCGTATTGAACACACCCGAGCTCTCGCACTCGCTATAGAAAATCCTGAAGCTGCTCCAAAAATCGTCTATGGGACACGTCTCCGGCTTCGGGGGGATCGATCTTTGCCGAAAAACGCAGCTCTCTCGTAGACGACCAGCCTTTTCGTAGATGCTCGCAGGGATGCTCGATGATGTCTGACTATCGTCCCTCGTTTTTTTTTGTCTCAACGCCTTTTTACTTACCCTGAAACTGCCGATTTCCGGGCCTCTCCTTTCTTTTTTTTTTTTTTAAATTCCCCGCGCGCTTTACGACGAACTCGCAGCGCCCTCGTTCGTACTGCATTCTTACTTGGCGACGTAACATAAAGTGTCAGGAGCTGATTCACAAGTTAAAATATAATTCATTACGTTATTATTTTAATTGGCTAATTTGAAATTTTGACCAAAATGACAGATGCAAAGCAAAACTTGAAGTTTGTTAACTAAATGTGCTCGACAAGCCACAATAAATGCTCGAATGGGTATATCTTGTTTGTTTGTTTTTTTTTTTTTTTTTTTTTTTTGCTGAACGTGACATTTTATACAATCATCATGCTAATACAAATAATACCTATTAATTTGTTTAATTAGATATTATGACATACTAAAATAAAAGTTAATCATTCCTAATTCCTAAAAATTGTTTGAATTCAATACATTAGAGTTTTTTTTTATTGCAGATTATTTTTTGCAAATATAACGAGTATAGAACACAATGTCTGAAAATAAAGCAACTAATTCTTCAAAAAGAAATGCACGACGTAAAGTGAAAAAATTAACCGATTTATCTCTAGCAAGAGTACAAAGTCGATTAAATGAGTGCGTGGTACAAGACACATCTACGAATTCTTCCCTAAATAATGTGAATGTGGATGCAAATGACGCATGTTCCTCTACCATCAGATGTTCAATTAGTGACGATATTGAGAATAGTGCGGATGTTGATTATGACGTAAGATCAAGTCATGGTGAACTTTATGATATTGAATCATCGAATAGTGACTGCTCGTATAGATATAGTTCATTCGAATCTCTTGATTCTGATGAAAATTTAGCAAATGCCAGCAGGGAAAGTGATGAAATTGCTTATGATATATCTGAACACGAAACTGACTTAAGTAATTTTGTATCCGAAATTAGACATTGGGCAATTGAATACGGTATTATGCACACTTCACTTACAGCATTATTAAAAATTTTGAACAAACATAATGCTAACGAACGTTTTCCCCTTGATTCGAGAACGTTATTGCGTACCCCAAGAAACACAAAGACAGTTAGGCTCGCAGGAGGGGAGTATTATCATTTTAGCTTGAAAAATGCTATTTTAAAAATAGCTTCAGAAATAATCATTTCTGGAAATAACAAATCAGATATAAGATTGCTTATTAATACTGATGGAGCTCCAACCGGGAAATCATCTGAAAAAACTCTTTGGCCTATTTTATGTAGCGAAATAAGTCAACAAACTGTCCGACCAATAGGAATTTTTTATGGGGATCATAAACCTACAGATTGGAATGAATTTTTAAAACCTTTCGTGGATGAAGCTATTGAATTACATAAAAAAGAGATCGAGTGCAAAGGCAAATTGTTTAATGTTGAGATTGATGGGCTTATTTGCGATACTCCTGCGAAAGCAATGGTCTTAAATATTTCGTATCCAACTGGTTATAATAGTTGTACAAAATGTGATATCGAAGGTACATATACTGATAGGGTCTGTTTTCCCAATGAATCAACAGCATCCTTAAGGTCTGATGATAAATTTAAAAATTTTGAATATTATCCAGAATATCAACATAAAGAAACAATTCTTAATAAAATACCATCATTTGGACTCGTTACAAATGTATTACTTGACTACATGCACTTGATTTGTTTAGGGGTAGTGAAAAAATTATTGTTATTTTGGACACATAAGCCTTTGCAGTTTAAATTATCTACTATGGATAAAAATATTATTTCAGACGCGTTGTTAAGTTTTCGGGAAACGTTACCTTCTGAATTAGCAAGAAAACCTAGAACATTAAAAAGTGTGAAAAACTGGAAAGCCACGGAATATCGTCAATTTTTACTATATACAGGACCGATAGTGCTAAAAAACGTCTTACGCAAAGATATGTTTCAAAATTTTCTTTCTCTACACGTAGCGATAACAATATTAGTTAGTCCTCTTTATTCAAAGACGGAAGACTATCTGAATTATGCCGAAAATCTTTTGAAATATTTTGTAAAAACTTTTGAACAAATTTATGGTACAAATTACATTGCTCACAACGTTCACAATATTTTGCATCTCGTCGATGATGTACGTAGGTTTGGCCATCTTGATCGCTTTAGTGCTTTCCGATTTGAAAACAGTATTTTTAAATTAAAACGCATGATCCGCAAATATGACGAACCATTACAGCAAATTGCTAAAAGAGTTGCTGAATGTGAAAATGGAACTATTGAAAATACGAATATAGCGATAAATAATAGCGATATCCAAACATTCAAAAAGCCACATAATGGTGGTCCAGTTACCAATAGACAATGTACTAATCAATATAGAGTATTGTTGTACAATAATTATTGCGTTAAAGTTTCCAGCAACAAAGACGATTTTATTAAGATTCTTATTTAGACGATTTTATTTAGACATTTTAATAAATGATGATTATGTAAAAGTTTATAATTTCGTAAGATGCAATAATATTATGTACGTAATTGGAAAACAATTTCAACCAGTTGACGATGTATATAAAAAACCTTGTAAGTCTTCAAACTTTATGTCCCATGAAGTAAAATTAGATAATAAGTTGAAAATGTGGAAATGTGCGAAGATAGAAGCTAAACTACTAAAAATACAATACAAAGATAAATGTTACATCATGCCATTATTACATACATACAAGTCGAATCAAAATGATACTATGTAATTATTCGAACTATAGATATTTTTAAAGCTTAAGATGTATAAGTTTGCGATATCAATAAACTATAAATAATTAAACTATAATAACAAATGCAATTCTTTCACTATATTCAAAAATTATTTTTTTATTTAAAAATTTTTCTGAAGGTGTTACAAACAAACGCTTACAATTGAAAAAGTAGCTTTTTCGAAATCACCAGATTCTTATTTTTTTACCTAAAGCCGACTTATTTACTGAAAGATGACAAAAGAATATTCCAGCTTTAAATAAATATTGAAATCATTTAACATCTTAAAAATATTTCCTAATATTATTACTACGAAAAAGCGATAAAAAAAGATTTTAAAAATATTTTACTAAGATATAAAAGATTCGAGAATATTTTAAAAATATAATTAGCGTAAAATCGCAATTTTAAAAATTTTATAAAATATATATGTTATTTGAAACCTTCTACACACTGAATCAAAAATTATTATTACATTTGCTTATCCTGCAACTATTTTATTCCTACATATGATAGTATTTTCTTATAAATAAATAATTAATCTTCTTATCATATTAATATTTAATCAACAGCCTTGTATCAACAATGACGACAGCAAAATATAAGATAGTAGAGTTCAATGACCACTCAATGTCGGTTAAGATCTCAAGATATTGGTTGAACAACCATGACCAGAATTGTTACTGGCCACCATATAAGGGACAATTAAAAGTTGACAAGGCAGTGATAGACATGGAACACCCTGACAAGAAAAAGTGGGAGAATTACATCGTAATTAAAGTACGAGGACAAGCAAGTAAGCTAAATAACTATACCATAATTTAATACTTTTTAGGGTTTTCTAAAAGGCTTTGAAACTACAACGTATTAAGGAGTTCTTATTTCATACTTTATTGTGCATCAAACTACAAAAATAATACATTTATAATTTTTTCATATTGTAAAATAATGAACCCAAATCACAATCTCTGTTACTGGCAAACTATATAATTTATTATGTCCAAATATTTTAGGTAATTATGAGGAAGCACTTACCACCTTGAAGATATTAGTCGATTCTTCAGATATATTAAAAGATTCAAGTGCATACAAATCAACGCGGCGACAACGCGCTAAGAAAAGAGGCAATGATTCCACTGACTCTGAGAATGATTCTCCTACAAAACCTTGGAAGCAGTTTAAGAAAACGAAAGATGGTTCAAGTAAAAAATCAAAGAATCGCAGCAGTACTAGTGGTACTGATGAAGATACTCATCCCGAAATCGAAACACCACCACCATTCAATATTAAGTCTAAACAAACAAATGAGAATGAAAAAGAATCTTCAACATTAATACGTTCAGATTCAAAAATCCAGGAGGACATAACAAATGGGAATGACTCAGGAAGCAGTTCACCAGTCCTTCAAAGCCCTACAAATACTGCAGGTATTCATTTAATTGTTGCAATAATTAATCTAAATATACTTCTTCACAAATTTCAGGATGATTTGATATAATAATTTTATATTTAGGTTCACAAAGTGAAACACCTAAAGGTAGAAAAAATAATGAAAAAGAAAAGGATAGTGTGGGAAACATTGGAGATCTAACAATAGGTGAACAAACACAGGAGTCTGATGGTAATAAAACTCCTGAAAAGTTACGCGTACTCTCAAGAAGTTCAAGAGTATTAACACGAGATGAAGAAATAGAGAAACGTTATAATAAATCTATAGCTCAAATAAAAACTAAAGGCGGAGAAGATGAAAGAGCATTACAGACAGGTAATGCATAATACATGTTCATTATGTTATAAAGTAACTATTTCTGTAATTATTGGTTTACTATTTTTTACAGCCTACTTCAAAGAAATTATATATTTATTGAGCAAGCAAAGTACGGAAATTGATGAAATAAAACGGCAACGTTATGATTCATCTCAAAAAAGTCGTTCTGGTAAAACAAAAAACTTTAATTGGCCAACAGTTTTATCATTTAGAGATGCGAAGACATTTGAAGCATATATCACAAAGATTGAAAAGGATCCAGAAATGGAAGAAAGCTTGGTAATCTAATGTACTACAGATTAAAATAATAAACATCTTATAATTGATGAAATATTATATTTTGTTTGCGATTTCAGATTGAACTATTGAAATGTCTCGGTGGTCGAGATGATCGTATTAAAACCAACACGATTATGGAAAAGATGATGACTGATAGCTTGGGTTCAAAATATAGCTGGAAGGGCCAGAAAGGCAAAGATAAATTACAAGACTTAAAAATAGCGAAAATTATTTTGGGTAAGTTTAATACATTTTTTTGTAGTTATGCGTTTAATGAATTATTTAGCTGTAATATTTTTGAAAATTATTTAAATGAAGATTATGAATTTATGATTATTAGTGAACAAAAATTAAAAATGCCTAATTTAATCGTCTTCTTTTCAAAATTTTAGGTACGGTATTAGAGGTTACTTCAGAAGTTTATACGGAAACGGAAGCTAGAAGTCAAATAGGAAGTTGGTTGGCTGGCCGTAAAGCTAAACTAAATCGCGAAAAAGACAAGGAACAAAATTGAATGATTATGAAGAAGTGGTGTTTTTGAAATACCTACAAATATCTATATTATGATTGAAAGTATAGATTATATGTGTAGATTTAATTTTTATACGATTCGTTTTAAGGTTTGATTTTTTATTTTTTGCTTTTGTTTTAGTTTTGCACTGACGATAAAGATTTATGTTTTAAAAATGTTCTTATTGTTAGTTAACAAATTAATATAAAATGCACATACATTTGTTTAAGCATTAAGAAAAGTATTTCGATTCGTTTCAAAAATTTTGTAATTTATAGTAGCATTTATGTTTCAAGCATTTTGCACGCGTTAAGCAACTATTTATTAATTATTATTATTATAAACTAGCTTTTGAACTGCCAAAAAAGTTTAAATATTAAGTTAAAAATTAACAGAGATATGAACAATGACATAAAATTGTTTTTTTTTTTTTATTTATTTTCGAGCATTGTATATAGGATCTTCAAGCGTTTTGTATAACAAAATAACTATAAACGTCCCTAAATA
>CM053169.1:19835048-19956848 GCA_012977825.3 Pteromalus puparum | reverse complement strand
AAAAAACACTACACTTTAGGGAAAAAGCCAAGCGGCATAAAAAACCCTTTTATTAAAACAAATACACTTGAGATTGATTACAAAGAAATAAGCTAAAAGCTTTCGATGTGACGTCGCGTAGAACAATGAACGCGCGCGATACATGCACCCACGTGCTTTTGATAGCTGAGACGCGATATGATTTTCACTCTCACTCACACTTAATTAATATAAAACAAAGAACGAATTTACAAGATGATGATATGCTCGAAAGCACGCTGTCAGTTAACAGCTAGATACGAATTACGATAAGGTGCTACGTATGCACACCGTCAGATGAACGGTAAGAGTTGCGAGGGAGCTCCGCACGCTGTATGAGTTAGTACTAGACTGCCGAAAGAGTCGGCCGAAAGGCGGGAGAGCGGTGCTCAAGATGGCGGCGACAGTACCGAGAAGTGCTGCCACCGTGCTAGATTTGTGGGCTCTAGCTCCCGACACACATACATACACACATTGCGAGCGCCGGCGCAGAAAAAATAAAATAAAAAATGTTGCGACTAAACATAACCTATTGTGTATGCAATCATGGTCCTGACGTGTTACTCCAGCATCCCCAGTCTGATGTACATTTACAGTCTGCATCAAAAACCTTTTTATTATTATAGTCTAAATTTTTTCTTTTTATGCATTCCAAAAAATTATTTTCTAATTAAATTGTACATATGTATATAGACATTTATACCAAAAGCTGTGTTTTAATGATATATTTTCATTGCTATTAAATGCTTGATGTTCTATAATAATGTTAGATTTAGGACCCGTATCAGTGTAGTAGATGAGATTAAGGGAGTACCGTTGATACTGAACTAGTCAAAATGCAAGATTTTCATGTATTTTATTTATTTACGAAGTAGAGTTTGTTTAAATAGTCGTCGAAATTACGGCACACTAAATAAGAATCATACAGCCAATTAAAACATATCAATTTGTTCTAATTATCAATGTCAAGTTTTATAAAGCCGATTTGACTCCCTTTTTGAGGTTAAATGTATCATTTTCACGTTTAACTAATTTTTGTTATTACTTAGAGGTAACTTATGATACTTTTTAAAAGAAATAATTATTCATCATTATACTAGTACATTAAAAATGCCTCCTTATACTAGTACATTAAAAAAACCTTGGTGGATCCATGGGCATCAAAGGCCCACGGTCACCTATGTGCCCATCCCTGGACTAAATCCATTGCTTTATCATCTAGCGAACTCGACTCCAGAAGTCAAACCGTGCGACTCTCGATACAACAAATCTCCGCGAAATTATGTTCTCACTCGCGCCACTTTGATTCAGGCGCAATTCCGGCAAACACTCACGTTTATTACGACTCGTGGCTCGACGACTTCCACGACGTATACGTACGACCTCGCTGCTCCTCCGGCTTCTCGAACTACTCGGCTCCAGGGTTGACGACGAAGTGGACGAGGAGGAAGTCTCCTCGTGACTTGAGACCCTGCGCGTCCCGGAAAAGGAACATTCGTAACGCCCTCTATTATTATTTCCGGCGCGCGAAGGAACGCGAATCAAAATGGTGTATTGGCGGCGTCCCGCGGCGCCAATTACGAATCGGCGCTATTGTTACAGCCCTGACGTCACGTAACGTGACGATCCACGACGCGGACACGTAATACTGTAAGAGCTAGTGGCGACGCGCCACATTTTCCAACGGCGTTCGCGAGTGTCGGCGCGCCTTTACGGTCTACTGTACGAGGTACACTCAGCCGCGCGGTTCTCTCTCTCCGAGTCTCGCGTGCGCCTTCCATCTCTCCGCAACTCTACTCTACCGCGAGCTACTCTACTCGCAGTTCGCGCTTAGCTACACCTACACCGCGCGACTACTTACTCTCACGAGCGAGATGCGCGGCGGAGATGCGCAGCAACCAATCGCGGCCTCGTGTCTCTCGTGCGCGGCTCTCCTCGCGTTTCTCGGGGATGTCGCCAAACCTCCTGAGGCCATCACCAGCAACAGGCATGACGTCCCCGCCTATATTGTAGCGACCCAGGGTCTCTGCTGGGCCGCCTTGTCGCTATTGTTGGGCGTAGTACTCTTCCTGTCAGCACCGGGGAGCCACCTCTGGTTCTGGGCGCTGACAGGCGAGGTTAAAATTCCCAAGCGCACAGTCTAGCAGAAGACAACGTTTGATGCTATCGATTCTCCGATGCATTTACCTCCAATGCATCGGAGAATTTACTACCTGATGACTTATGCGTTATAATCGCGTGTCGTGATTCTAACGACACGTCGCAAAATTAAAATCTTTTTTAAATCCCCACATTCATCTGGAAACTATAACTGTTTCAGGCATTTCTATCAAAGTAAAAGTGCCCTTTGAAGCCCAAATCTTAAGTAAGTCTGTGGTAGCTGTAAAAATGAAAATCATGAATTCTGGGCTTCGAAGACTTGTTGTACCTAGGATATGCCATATACAAATATCGTTTTTAGTTTTTTACAATATTTCTTAGTTTATACCATTCTTTAAACAATTTTTTAAGCAATTTAACATAATTATAAATAAAAAATTCAATTGTTTAATTTTTCGACATTTTAAGGTGTATTCGTCCCCTTAATCGTATATGCCTTAAATGCGATTTCGTCCTGTTGGAACCATCGTTCGGGATTTTTGGGCCAGAATCTTTCTAGCTTAATACGTTTTATGTTCATTATATGGTCTTTAACGTCACGTGTCCGTAAGTCGTCTTGGTGGGATTCCGATATTGAATTTGGGTTCGTGCGCGTGGTTAGCTCGGGGCCCGTTGTCACATATCCCTTTAAGGTGTCGTCTTTAGCTTGTCCGTTTTGTTCGTCCTCGAGGATGCTGTCGTCGTTGTTGCTAATTTCGATGTAGATACTGTGCATTGTGCGCCTTCCGCAACAGTAAGGCAAGCAGCCAATGAATCAAAATCTGGCGCTTGCAAACCTAAAATCCGTGCTGATTGTCGTTTATCCATTTTTGGAGTATCAGGCTCGTATCTACCACATCACATCTTCATAGCATCCTTTCTGGTTAGACAGCACGTGGCAAAAATAGCGCTTGAAACTTCCACTCACTCATTGCTTATGGGTTCTCTGTAGTCTTGTTTTGAACGATGCTTGCCAGATTTGCTGCTCCGCCGCGAGGTTTTTCAATTTCACGTCAGGGTCACCAGTTTGTGCGTGTAATCTTTCCGCAATATCAAATTTACGAGGAATCGAGGCTTGGATATGCCGGGGCGTCGGCGTCGGGCGGAGTAGGAGCTGAATAAATGATGAAATTCTAAAGCAGTATTTAATAATAACTTAATTAGGTGTTTATCACAGAGCACAGGTTGTTTCGGCACTAGGCTGAATCGAGTCTAACCTGCCGAAAGCGCTAGACTCTGATAACGTGCCGCAGCTGTGGTGACATAATGCTAAGTTATAATGTTCGATTTTCTGTTTGTGTTAGATTTGCGCTAGTTAATAGAGTGTTCTTGGTTGAAGCTGCTGCTTGCGTCGCGACACTCGAGGTGGCAAGTATAGTGGAGCCACCACAAATGTCGTTATGGCTGGGAGATTTAAATAGAACTTCATTAATAAAAATTAAACTAGTGCAATTTTTTGTGTTTATCTTTTAGCCTCCTTTCAGCGCGACAGAATCCCCTCGGGAATCGAGATCGTACCGAGTCGAGCTGAGCCGGAGGTATCGAATCACAAGAAACACAAAGGCCTGGCGCCTAACAAATATCGGTTTTAGCGAGTTAGCACTTTAATGTTTGGTTGAAAAAAAGGTGTATTCAGTCGTTGGTTGCACCCCAAAATCCACCACATTACAGCACTTACTGTGCGATACCGTGCGTTAAGCAGACGCGACTTTTAGTGCACTCCGGCTGTACACTGTCGATACCTTCCGTGTACAGCATTTGCCCATATTGGTGCTCCATATAGCATTATTGATGTAGTTACACTGGCTAGGAGTAATCTCCGACCCTGGGTAGGTCCCCCTACGTTAAGCATCAACCGCGATAAAGCAGCACCCACTTTTACTGCCTTATCACTCACCACCGTAAGATGCTGCTTAAATGTTAGCTTTTCATCAATGGTGATGCCACGATACCTTATGATCGGTTAAGAAACAATTCCATGGCCGTCCACTGTCAGCGTTATATATTCCATCTTCTTTCTGCTAGATATAAGTATAGCCTCCGTTTTACGGCTGGAAAGTTCTAGACCTGTCACCGTCAGCCATTCATGGATTATGCGAATAGCCTCATTCGCAAATTCTTCTACTTCTTTTTCCTTTGCCACCACTACTGCCGCAATGTCATCGTCAAATCCTATAACTGTTGCTCCTTTAGGTAATTCTAACCTTAGTACTTCATCATACATGATGTTTCTCAATGGTGAGCCAAGTACTGACCCTTGGGTTACACCTCCTATAACTTCATAGGCTTCAATGCAATTTTTGGTGTCGTATAATAGGCTTCTGTCCTTCAGGTAATCATCCTTCTTATATACAGAGGCATCTTCTGTTTGGCAAGTGCTTCATGACTCTTACTCCAGTTTTCCAAGTTGATTGCGTTGTTAACATCCAGTGTGGCAATGGAACAGTACTTTTTTGTTCCTCTCTTCAATTGTACAAGTCTACAAATGTCTCTGGATGCGCTTGGATGGCATGTTTCAATGCTATGCTGGGTATGCCATGTTGTCTAGGGAACAGTGTAGTCACTACACAGTGCAGTAATGTAGGGCACTCGGGAGGGGGTACGTTACTTTCCTTCAGCTTCTTCATTACTATTTTATAGGGTCTTCCCCAAAGATCCTTACGAACTCTTCCTGTAATTCTTGAAGGCTCCATCGCTTACTGTCGTGGATTGTTCTCTTTAACTTCCGTTTAGCATCCTTGATTTCTTGGTTGCAGGCATCCACTGTTTTCCGGCCTCTTCCAGTCTTGCAATATTTCTTCCTTGCCCGCTGTTCCTGCCTCCTGGTTCTGTGACATTCGTTGCGGGCTCTCTCAATCTTTTTGTCCCACCAGTATACTGGTGGACGTCTCTGATTGGGTATTCTTCTTGGCATGGCGGCGTCGCAGACTCATGTATCGTTATCCATCACCTGCATATCTTTGCTATTCGCCGACCCAGACAACTGCATGTCTTCTAGTGCAAGTAGAAATAAGTGCGTACGTGTATGTGTGCTGGCAAAAGCGTGTAGCTCGGCTGCCACACTGTAGATAAAAGTGATTGGACCGGACAATGAAACAACTAATCAAAAAACGAATAGAATAATTAGTCCTTTTTAGGATAGGAAAAGTGATTTTCTAATTGTATGTATGATATAGTAGAATTCTATAGTGTCTGGCTTGGTTATGCAGATAGCCACTCACGCACTTGCATTTCTCAGTCGGTTATCGTGGATTTTCATATCAAAAAGCATGCAAATATTCTGATTAGATTACTTTTTTTATAACTTTGAAAATAAATTTTTTTTCGCAAAACAGTTTTCAAGGGTATATTCTACAGGAAACTTACTAATAAAAAAGTTTTTAATAAATTATTCATCATCTTCCCCTATAGAACCTGATATTTTGACAATATTGCCTCAACATTGCATTGCAAGACTAGCTAGATTCGGCAATATTGCCAGTGCTTAGAACAACATTGCTGCAACCATTAGGCAATGTTGCCACGCACCAAAATGTCCGCTTTTTCATTGTAAGGTTGGTTATCAACCACACAAGTCCCAATATTTTGGAAACATTGCCTAAAGATTCCTAGTTTTCGCAATATTGCACGGAACCTCATTAATATTGCTTCAACTATTCAACAAACATTGCTACTAGATTGTACAATATTTAATTAATATTGCAATAACCTTAAATTATTTTCGCATTAGTATAAAAATTTGTATAATGATTTTTATAATAATTACAGGCACTGTTATAAGAAAACGTCAAAAATATGATTTGTTTGTAAATACGTCATCAGCATGCGTTTATTTTGTTGTGTAACTGTGCAGACAATTTTTCCAGGCAAAACGAATTTTTATAACGTTTATTTCATGAAAAGTTTCCTACAAATATCGTGAATTAAAAACAACAGATTTTTGAAGTTTTAAATCAGGCTTGATCCTTTAATCGTTCAGAAGCTGGAAACTCGGTGTAATCTTCTCATTCTAAAAAAGACATTGTAATCAATCTACTCCTTTCTTGATTGTTTGTTTAACTGGCCTATTCGTTTACCCACCTTGGCCCTTCAGATTACCCATCGGCCAATCAGATCACTTAGATGGTCAGTACACATCGCGTCACGTCATTGTGTAGGCTGCAAGCTTAACGAAGTACATAACTTTTTAATACGCTCATAATCGTCGCGATATCGTTTTATAATTCTACTTGTTTATAATGCTACTACTATCTATTCGTTCTCTGATTGGCCTGTCGTTTTCGCGCGTGATTTCTACGTATGTAAGAATTCCTAACTAATAAAATACGATAAGAACGCCCTACGATAGGAATATAATTCACTCATACAAGCACAGAATATTTATATACATACACACATCTATACAGATACTTTTCAATAACAATGTGCTTGGAGCTCTGGAAACATATATATGTACGTTTAGAAAAAGCTTATTTTATTTACATTTCATTGTAGGATACAATGACAGAAATGGGAGAATTTTTCAGATAAAAATACAGAAAATAAATATTTTATTAGTTACCTTATGTTTTTATTTATTACATTAAACAACAAAAAAACTAAGTTTTGGTATTTTTATAAATAAAACGCATCGCATTAAAAAATAAAATCTATATTTTCAGACTCCTCAAATGATGAAGATGATTTCCAAGGATTTACGAAAAGTTTGAATGGTAAATAAGAAGGGAATTTTTAATAAAAATAATAATTTTCATAATTAATTATTATTCTGCAAGAAAATTCCTTGTACAAATTTATATTATATATACGCGCCAATGCATTAAGTAATAAAATATGTTGTTTTCTAGAAAAAGAATTCGGTGACTGCATTTCTTGCAAGCATGATGATCAGCGATCTGGTAATTTTTATTATTCATTAGTAAAAGCTTGATTTGATTGTTAAAGATGTAAACACTCTTTGTCGTCATGATCTATAATTTGAATAAATATCAAATGTATTTACTTTCTAGATTCATTACACAGAGATGATGACATTACGAACTTTCCTGATGTCAGTTTAGA
The DNA here is from genome assembly GCA_012977825.3 of Pteromalus puparum. Classification (NCBI taxonomy): domain Eukaryota; kingdom Metazoa; phylum Arthropoda; class Insecta; order Hymenoptera; family Pteromalidae; genus Pteromalus; species Pteromalus puparum. The sequence continues at coordinate 19,949,630 of CM053169.1, read as the reverse complement.
TGAACGATTATCAAGTTCATTTGTTCGGCTAGAACGTCTTGTTGACACTGTTATGGATGGTAAGAATTTCAAAATTTGAATCATTTTATTACACTTTTTGCTATACATTCATTTGCGATTAGGGAAAATCGTCTTTACAACATAAACTTAGAGAAATGAATTAATACTTTTCATGAAACTATATCAGTTTTAATCTTTAGGTTATTTATTATATCGCTACCATCTACTTGCTTCTCTCGTTCACAAACGCTTACTCAAGGCTAAAATTAAATTCTGGCACTAGTATCGAAATGTACTATTATTAGTTTTAGAGCTGTCAGTTAGAAATTAAAACAATTAGTACTTTTGTAGTTTATATTATGCCATAAAGGATAACATAGTCATGCAATTCTTATATTATATATAATTAAAAAAAGATATTATATTTTTGCTAAAGACCTCATCTTTTAAGACAATATCAACATACATGCTTTATGTCATTTTCTATTAAAAATGGAGATAACACTCCGTTACCCTTAGAATGTCGATCGGCATAGTTCTAACTCGCGATCCCTAGGTTCTGGGTTGGAGCCGAACTGAAGGCATTTTTGACATAGAGACACCCCCATGCTCATGTAAGTGTCTTATATAACATCAAAGCTTCACTGGTTTGGATTCCACTGTATCAATTGTAGGTCGCATCAATTGCATGAGTTGCTCAAAAAATGGTTTAAGTCCACTTAAAGTACTCCTGAACGCAAGTGATGCAGACTTATGTAATACATTCGAGAACGACTAAATTACACTGTTTACCCTTTTGTAATGGGTTTTATCTTCATCCCTGCACTTCTTTTGCACTATGAACTAAATATTCCAAATAAAATTTATAAATTTAAATTTATAGATTTAGCATTCGTTTATTTCCTTCACTATGAATTTTTGATCTGTAAAATCTCAAGCCTACCTTCGATTTGCTTATCGTAAAATTCATAAATGAGTTTTGTTTAGTCTGCCTGCGCAGACATTTGTATACAGATGTGAAAAAGCATTTAGTTTTATGCTGGTTCCGTAAGGAGCGCGCGAGTGAATGCTTGCAGTTAAAAATGAATAGATGAATGATAATAAAAGCTTTCATTTTCACAGAGCCGCTCACTGATTCATCGAATTCTCTAGCGTCAGACGCCAAGATAATAAACGATGACGACTCGTCTCTGCAATCTACACTAAATACGCCTCCACCTTTACTGCCTCCCAGACAGAAAGTTACTCCGCAGGGACATCAGCAGCAAAGCAATCACCGACAGGTACAATCAATCTTTTAGTCCTCATCAAGGTGTCGTCATTGTTAATCGATAACCAACCATAAAATGATTTTTTTCAGGGATCGGCTGGCAAACCATGGCCAATGGCTGCCCTAACGTTGTCGTCAGAAACCCTGATATCACGTGACTTAGTTGTCCAGCCGGCTAGTAACCTGAGCCAGACCAGCATGAACTCGCGAACCACGTCGCTCAAGATCCAGCATTGCAGCACTCCTCAAGTTTTTGAGGAAAACCTCGAAAGCTTCGGTAACTTTTCATTATACTAATAAATAATCCTTGACGATTTCTCGCTTTCTTGTCCTAGTCCTTGATACAAATTTATAGGTTTAAAAATAAATTTTGATATTTTCATTACTTATATTAAACAAAAAAATCACTAAGTTCTGGTATTTTTATTATTAAAATATAGCATTTATTAGGTTTATGAAGCGGTCTTGAACGCTATTCTTTTTATCGTCATCAAAAAATGGGCAAGAATATTGTATGGCTTTCAAAATGTTTGTAAAATCGAGTACTTATATACGAATATTTATTCTTTCGTATATAATATTTTATTATACTTACTCAAATTTTGCATATTGAGAAATTAAATTTAATAATAAAAAAAATGCCATCAACATATTTTTTTGTGCTTTTAGTCTGAAAAAATTGAATCCAATAATTAAAAAAGAGGTTTTATTACCATTTTTTGTGTTCTTCTTATTTGAATTCTAACTGAAATAAACTTATCTTCCTATTCTTCCTATATTTTTTTCTCATTTCAATATCTTTGACTTCCTAGTTCTGTTTTCCATTACTTGTAATCACTGAAGTGGTTTGATATTTCAATATCTTCACTTTCATTATATTTCCTGTTCCGTTTTATTCTTCATTCCTTTTTCTAGTTTCTTCTGGATTTCTCTTCTCTCCCTTTATGCATCCATTTCGTTTCTTTTCAATCCCCTACTTTCCTGTAAGCTTCCACCATTCTGTCGGATATTTATTTACCACATCTTTAGTTTCTCCCTTACACATACTTTCGACCGACTCTATTCTCCCATCTTTAGTATTTTCAGAATATTATTTCTAATTGTTTTTATCCTACTGACTTAATTAAAAATATAAATCAGTTATTAATATTTGTTATGTTCTGTAATATACAATCAATTAATATTTTTTAACAGATAAAGAAACACATGGTCGATACTCACAAATAACTAAAACATTATTTACTTCAAATGTTAGTCAAGAGGATAACAATATGGAACTTCTTGATAAATTTGCTGAAAATATTTTAAAAAAAGAAAGCGCTTTCAATGAAAACACTTTTGATGAAAAGGCTTATAAAAACGATGTCTATGAAAATTTACTAAAGGAAAACCAAGAAAACGATCCATATGGAAATAATTCAAAGAATAACGCTTTAGAAATCTTGAACGTCGGTGAGTATTTATTATGTTTTCTCGTTGAATGTTACGAGATTGATCAAGTGATTTGATTAATTTATTTCTTTTTAAAACAATATAATCAAACTTGTTATTATTATTATTATTTTGTTTATATACTATGTATAGATTTTACAAATTTATTACATATCTGCTTTTCCTATTTAGCATGCAACTTTCTAATGTGATATGGACTTGATTACGAATCTCGATACTGATATTTTGGCAATATTGCCTCAATATTGCATTGGAAGACTAGCTAGACTTGGACTATTTCAGAACTACTGCAAGAACTACTGACGAAACTACTGCGCGAATGTTAGTTAAACTACTTATTTTCGTTAGTTTTGTGTACAGTAATTTCGCGAATACTAAAAACTACTGGTGTGATAAAAAAATGTGTGTGTCTAACTGCGAATAACTTAAATTGATGTGAATAGAAAGTATTCTGTGTTGAACTTGTTCAACGTCGAAAAATCGAATATTGCAGTATAGGTAATTGATTTTACTTTCAAAATTTCCGCTTGCACCCCCTCTCGTATAATATATTTTTGGCACTGGGAAACTTTCGCTTGCCTACGATTTTTTTCAATACCTAGGTCCTGCAAGTAGCATTTAGCATATAAAGCAATGTAATACGTTATATCTTTTATTTGCTTTATACTAAAATTAGCACCCGATCGAGTATCCATAAATAATATCAATATAATCCGAAAGACCTTATACGCTGTCAGCTAGCAATACAAATATTATTACTTGTAAAGTTTTTTACCGAGTAGTTTTCTGCAGTTATTACCATGTTAGCCAATCTTTTTATCACAACAGTATAGTTTTCATTGGTCTCGAAATTACTACACACAAAACTAAAGAAAGTAAGTAGTTGAACTAATATTCGCGCAGTAGTTTCGCCAGTAGCTCTAGCGGGGAGTAATTTTAGCTGTAGTTATTTTCCGTAAGGGATGTACTATAACTTATGAAATAATTATTGTCATCAAAATTTCAGATTCATTAGATACTGATGATATTAATCATGAATTGCAACCAACAAAAAAGAGGGTAAGAAAATTAAGGAAGGAAAATGATAGTATTCAATCAATAGATATGAATAGTTCAAATGAAAAGAACAAATCCGAAGCAAAAATTCCTAAAAAATCCAAGAAACGTCCCACAAAATCCAAGAAACGTCTCAACAAATCCAAAAAACGTGCGTATTTTTTAATCTTACAAAATTGTGTATAAAAGAAAAAGTAAAAGAATAAGTTCTATAATTTTATACCATATTACACTGTTTTCAGTTAAAAGAAAGGTATATTGCATGTATTGTAAGAAAGACTTTCACCAATTTGCAAGGCATTTAAAGCAACATAAAGAGGAGAAGTTCGTTGAAATGTATCTCAAAGAGGATGATGAAACAGAAAAAAATCGCATTCTTGGATACATACGCAACAAAGGATATGGATTACTTGAAAAAGAAACCGGCAAACAAACACCTGTAAAAAGTACTAGAAAAAATGTAATCACGACAAAAATTAAATGCAACATGTGTGACGGGAGGTTTTCCAAGGAAACTTTAAACAGGCACAAAAAAAATTGTTTTGGAAACGACGTTGCTAGAATGAATGAAAATTCAGAATAATACGCTTCTATTTTGAACAAACGCAATTTTTGTTTTCCTGATATCTATTTTTGCATACAATAATAATACTTGCATACATAATAAAACTTGTTTCTAAGTAAATGTATAGCCTACTAAAACGCCTTCCAGCCCAGGCCTCAACTCTTGCGCCTTTTATGCGCTCGATTTTTATCTGTCATTGAAGTTTTTATGATTGTCGTCCTTTGGGAGAACGTGAGAGACAAGGGAAAATGAAATAAACATGCACATACTAAAATTCATTAATAAGAAAGAAATCAGCTTTTTTCAGTCTAATAATTTCTTAATTGCGTGTGGCTTTCGCCGCCCACGCACTTAACCAAAACACACGTCCCCAATAAACTAGCGGCTTTCGTCACCCACGTAACCACGTTCGTGGAGCTACAGCTTGTCATTCCAGTGCTGTCGCACTGAAACAGCTCAAAACTATAACCGTTGCACTCAACTCTAGCTCTTGCTCTCACTCTCTTTCTCTCTCGCCTGCCTCCTCGCCTGCCTCCTCGCCTGCCTCCTTGCTCAGCACAGCCGCATATGCTCAGCTACGAATAGCTCGAGATCCTCTAACTCGCTCAACTGTACGCCTTACCTTGTTACCCTGCGTGCGCTCACACTCACGATCCTCTCTTCTCTCTCTCTCTCTCTCTCTCTTTCTCTCTCTCTCTCTCTCTCTCTCTCTCTCTCTCTCTCTCTCTCTCTCTCTCTTGTACTTAGTCTTAGTAAGATCCTTCCTTTCGCAGCGCAGGAAGTCTCGCTAGCAAGATGCTGGCTGGCTTTCCGGTCGCTCGATTTCTCTATCTCGCGCGATTATCTACTTGCATTAAAAATATCTATCCTTTTTCGGCCGCTCACGGGCTAGCTAGCTCTTGCTGTCTAGCGACACAGTCGCCGTTGTAGGTAAAACTGGCTGGAATTCTCAGAGGCGTCGACTCCATCCACAGGGCTTAGGCTGTCCAGATACGTAAGTGGTCCTCTCATCGATGACGACTCGAAAAGCTGCTTGCCTTTTGACGATGGCGATTCTCCAACCTTAGTGTGGATCCCACCGAATGCCGTGTCTAGGCGGCACACTCACCGACACTACTGGAGCTGACTAACCCACAGAGATGCTAACACCAGCTGCGCATACTGCACACGTGCTCTCACAAACTCCATAGTTCTCACGAAACGCACGAGAGCACCTCGATCGACACAACATGTTAGGCCTCACGGCCGGAAAGGAAGCTGACTTCGCTGTGTCCCACTTGAGCTTGTTCTCTCCACTCGTTTGCACAGTAACGTCGACTCCGGTGGGCTCGCAGTGATAAGCACATCCGATGACGTCCGCAAAGGCTCCTCGCGCGCCAGTGAAGTCGTTGACAGATAGGCCGCGCGCGCTGGTTATACAGAATCGAGCCACAAACGGCTACCGACAACAAACGACGCCGCGCCCCACGATTCCAAGATTCTATTTCGCGTATGACTGGCCTTAGGTTATGCTGCATTCAGACTGATGCAGCTACGATGTACCATATCGCCCTACAAATTACTAAAATTAATTGTTTTTCAAGTTATGTACGATTACAGTCATACATGTTTCTCGTGTTAATGGCTTTGAAAAACGTTCAGGTCATTGTGCGCAACAATCTCATCCTCTAATAATTTTTGTCCCACTAAGTCGCTGTAATCCTTGAAGATACAATAACATAAAAATTCGGTCATCCCTCTTACATATAACCGTCTATAAATAACAGTTTTCGGTGTTCTCGGCTCATACAGTAATTAAGTTCTTAAGGCTTAACCGAAGTGCCTATTTTTATTAATCTCTGTTATGCCACGTCGTTTTTTTTTCTTTTCTTATGTAACCATAGTTCCATTTCAACGGCTTTAAAGAAAATTAAGGCAGTTGTGCTGATTTATATCAAATTTAAATTCTTCCACCTACACTTAGTCGCTGTAATCCCTGAAGATAACCTAGTATAAAAATTCAGTCATTTCGCTTACTTATAATGGTCTGTGTGTAACATTTTCCAGTGTTCTTGGCTTAGACCGAAATTGAGATTGAAAGGCACGCATTTCCTTTTCCTTATTAATCTTTGTTATGCTAATGTCGTTGTAATCCCTACATAGACACATGATCAAAATTTAGTCATCGCGCTTACTTATAATCGTCTATCAGTAACTGTTTTAAGTGTTCTCGGCTCATACATAAATTCAGTTTCTAAGGCACCCACGTGCTTTTCTATATTAATCTCTGTTAAACAATGTCGCTGTAATCCCTACGAAGATACCCAAACAATATTTCGTCATTTTTTTGTATTATTATTTTGTTTATGTAACCACATATCCATTTCAACGGCTTTCAAAGAAAATTAGGCCGTTGTGCGCCTTTATATCAACATTAAATTATTCTACTTTCACCAAGTCGCCGTAATCCCCGATGATAACATAGTATCACGCTTCAGTCATCTCACCTAATCATAAACGTCTATCAGTAACATTTTCCAGTGTCCTTGGCTCAGACAGAAATTAAGTCCTTAAGGCCTGTTTAATTTTTGTTATAAATTTTTGTTATGCTATGTCGTTGTAATCCCTACCCGTACAGAAATTCTATTCTTATGGCACTTTCGTGCTTATTTTTTCTGATTTCTGTCATGCCAGGTCGTCGTAATCCTTATATCAACATTAAATTATTCTACTTCCACCAAGCGGCCGTAATCCCTAAAGATAACATAGTTTTAAAATTTATTCATCTTTCATTACTTATAATCGTCTCCCAGTAACAGTTTTTAGTGTTCAAAGCACATACAGCAATACCGTTCTTAATGCACCCGCCTGCTTGTCTTTATTAATTTCTGTTATGCCATGTCGCCGTAATCCCTGAATATACAACAGTATCATAATTCAGTTATCTCTTATGCATAGAATCGTTTATCTGCCATGTCGTTGTAATCCCTACTCGTACAAAAATTATATTCTTAAGGCACCTACGTGATCATTTTTATTAGTCTATTTTGTGCCAGGTCGTTGTAATCCCTACGAAGACACCCAAACAATATTTCGTCATATTTTTGTATTATTATTTTGTTTATGTAACCACATATCCATTTCAACGGCTTTCAAAGAAAATTAGGCCGTTGTGCGCCTTTATATCAACATTAAATTATTCTACTTTCACCAAGTCGCCGTAATCCCCGATGATAACATAGTATCACGCTTCAGTCATCTCACCTAATCATAAACGTCTATCAGTAACATTTTCCAGTGTCCTTGGCTCAGACAGAAATTACGTCCTTAAGGCCTGTTTAATTTTTGTTATAAATTTTTGTTATGCTATGTCGTTGTAATCCCTACCCGTACAGAAATTCTATTCTTATGGCACTTTCGTGCTTATTTTTTCTGATTTCTGTCATGCCAGGTCGTCGTAATCCTTATATCAACATTAAATTATTCTACTTCCACCAAGCGGCCGTAATCCCTAAAGATAATCCCTAAAGATAACATAGTTTTAAAATTTATTCATCTTTCATTACTTATAATCGTCTCCCAGTAACAGTTTTTAGTGTTCTAAGCACATACAGCAATACCGTTCTTAATGCACCCGCGTGCTTGTCTTTATTAATTTCTGTTATGCCATGTCGCCGTAATCCCTGAATATACAACAGTATCATAATTCAGTTATCTCTTATGCATAGAATCGTTTATCTGCCATGTCGTTGTAATCCCTACTCGTACAAAAATTATATTCTTAAGGCACCTACGTGATCATTTTTATTAGTCTATTTTGTGCCAGGTCGTTGTAATCCCTACGAAGATACCCAAACAATATTTCGTCATTTTTTTGTATTATTATTTTGTTTATGTAACCACATATCCATTTCAACGGCTTTCAAAGAAAATTAGGCCGTTGTGCGCCTTTATATCAACATTAAATTATTCTACTTTCACCAAGTCGCCGTAATCCCCGATGATAACATAGTATCACGCTTCAGTCATCTCACCTAATCATAAACGTCTATCAGTAACATTTTCCAGTGTCCTTGGCTCAGACAGAAATTAAGTCCTTAAGGCCTGTTTAATTTTTGTTATAAATTTTTGTTATGTTATGTCGTTGTAATCCCTACCCGTACAGAAATTCTATTCTTATGGCACTTTCGTGCTTATTTTTTCTGATTTCTGTCATGCCAGGTCGTCGTAATCCTTATATCAACATTAAATTATTCTACTTCCACCAAGCGGCCGTAATCCCTAAAGATAACATAGTTTTAAAATTTATTCATCTTTCATTACTTATAATCGTCTCCCAGTAACAGTTTTTAGTGTTCTAAGCACATACAGCAATACCGTTCTTAATGCACCCGCGTGCTTGTCTTTATTAATTTCTGTTATGCCATGTCGCCGTAATCCCTGAATATACAACAGTATCATAATTCAGTTATCTCTTATGCATAGAATCGTTTATCTGCCATGTCGTTGTAATCCCTACTCGTACAAAAATTATATTCTTAAGGCACCTACGTGATCATTTTTATTAGTCTATTTTGTGCCAGGTCGTTGTAATCCCTACGAAGATACCCAAACAATATTTCGTCATTTTTTTGTATTATTATTTTGTTTATGTAACCACATATCCATTTCAACGGCTTTCAAAGAAAATTAGGCCGTTGTGCGCCTTTATATCAACATTAAATTATTCTACTTTCACCAAGTCGCCGTAATCCCCGATGATAACATAGTATCACGCTTCAGTCATCTCACCTAATCATAAACGTCTATCAGTAACATTTTCCAGTGTCCTTGGCTCAGACAGAAATTAAGTCCTTAAGGCCTGTTTAATTTTTGTTATAAATTTTTGTTATGCTATGTCGTTGTAATCCCTACCCGTACAGAAATTCTATTCTTATGGCACTTTCGTGCTTATTTTTTCTGATTTCTGTCATGCCAGGTCGTCGTAATCCTTATATCAACATTAAATTATTCTACTTCCACCAAGCGGCCGTAATCCCTAAAGATAACATAGTTTTAAAATTTATTCATCTTTCATTACTTATAATCGTCTCCCAGTAACAGTTTTTAGTGTTCTAAGCACATACAGCAATACCGTTCTTAATGCACCCGCGTGCTTGTCTTTATTAATTTCTGTTATGCCATGTCGCCGTAATCCCTGAATATACAACAGTATCATAATTCAGTTATCTCTTATGCATAGAATCGTTTATCTGCCATGTCGTTGTAATCCCTACTCGTACAAAAATTATATTCTTAAGGCACCTACGTGATCATTTTTATTAGTCTATTTTGTGCCAGGTCGTTGTAATCCCTACGAAGATACCCAAACAATATTTCGTCATTTTTTTGTATTATTATTTTGTTTATGTAACCACATATCCATTTCAACGGCTTTCAAAGAAAATTAGGCCGTTGTGCGCCTTTATATCAACATTAAATTATTCTACTTTCACCAAGTCGCCGTAATCCCCGATGATAACATAGTATCACGCTTCAGTCATCTCACCTAATCATAAACGTCTATCAGTAACATTTTCCAGTGTCCTTGGCTCAGACAGAAATTAAGTCCTTAAGGCCTGTTTAATTTTTGTTATAAATTTTTGTTATGTTATGTCGTTGTAATCCCTACCCGTACAGAAATTCTATTCTTATGGCACTTTCGTGCTTATTTTTTCTGATTTCTGTCATGCCAGGTCGTCGTAATCCTTATATCAACATTAAATTATTCTACTTCCACCAAGCGGCCGTAATCCCTAAAGATAACATAGTTTTAAAATTTATTCATCTTTCATTACTTATAATCGTCTCCCAGTAACAGTTTTTAGTGTTCTAAGCACATACAGCAATACCGTTCTTAATGCACCCGCGTGCTTGTCTTTATTAATTTCTGTTATGCCATGTCGCCGTAATCCCTGAATATACAACAGTATCATAATTCAGTTATCTCTTATGCATAGAATCGTTTATCTGCCATGTCGTTGTAATCCCTACTCGTACAAAAATTATATTCTTAAGGCACCTACGTGATCATTTTTATTAGTCTATTTTGTGCCAGGTCGTTGTAATCCCTACGAAGATACCCAAACAATATTTCGTCATTTTTTTGTATTATTATTTTGTTTATGTAACCACATATCCATTTCAACGGCTTTCAAAGAAAATTAGGCCGTTGTGCGCCTTTATATCAACATTAAATTATTCTACTTTCACCAAGTCGCCGTAATCCCCGATGATAACATAGTATCACGCTTCAGTCATCTCACCTAATCATAAACGTCTATCAGTAACATTTTCCAGTGTCCTTGGCTCAGACAGAAATTAAGTCCTTAATGCCTGTTTAATTTTTGTTATAAATTTTTGTTATGTTATGTCGTTGTAATCACTACCCGTACAGAAATTCTATTCTTATGGCACTTTCGTGCTTATTTTTTCTGATTTCTGTCATGCCAGGTCGTCGTAATCCTTATATCAACATTAAATTATTCTACTTCCACCAAGCGGCCGTAATCCCTAAAGATAACATAGTTTTAAAATTTATTCATCTTTCATTACTTATAATCGTCTCCCAGTAACAGTTTTTAGTGTTCTAAGCACATACAGCAATACCGTTCTTAATGCACCCGCGTGCTTGTCTTTATTAATTTCTGTTATGCCATGTCGCCGTAATCCCTGAATATACAACAGTATCATAATTCAGTTATCTCTTATGCATAGAATCGTTTATCTGCCATGTCGTTGTAATCCCTACTCGTACAAAAATTATATTCTTAAGGCACCTACGTGATCATTTTTATTAGTCTATTTTGTGCCAGGTCGTTGTAATCCCTACGAAGATACCCAAACAATATTTCGTCATTTTTTTGTATTATTATTTTGTTTATGTAACCACATATCCATTTCAACGGCTTTCAAAGAAAATTAGGCCGTTGTGCGCCTTTATATCAACATTAAATTATTCTACTTTCACCAAGTCGCCGTAATCCCCGATGATAACATAGTATCACGCTTCAGTCATCTCACCTAATCATAAACGTCTATCAGTAACATTTTCCAGTGTCCTTGGCTCAGACAGAAATTAAGTCCTTAAGGCCTGTTTAATTTTTGTTATAAATTTTTGTTATGCTATGTCGTTGTAATCCCTACCCGTACAGAAATTCTATTCTTATGGCACTTTCGTGCTTATTTTTTCTGATTTCTGTCATGCCAGGTCGTCGTAATCCTTATATCAACATTAAATTATTCTACTTCCACCAAGCGGCCGTAATCCCTAAAGATAACATAGTTTTAAAATTTATTCATCTTTCATTACTTATAATCGTCTCCCAGTAACAGTTTTTAGTGTTCTAAGCACATACAGCAATACCGTTCTTAATGCACCCGCGTGCTTGTCTTTATTAATTTCTGTTATGCCATGTCGCCGTAATCCCTGAATATACAACAGTATCATAATTCAGTTATCTCTTATGCATAGAATCGTTTATCTGCCATGTCGTTGTAATCCCTACTCGTACAAAAATTATATTCTTAAGGCACCTACGTGATCATTTTTATTAGTCTATTTTGTGCCAGGTCGTTGTAATCCCTACGAAGATACCCAAACAATATTTCGTCATTTTTTTGTATTATTATTTTGTTTATGTAACCACATATCCATTTCAACGGCTTTCAAAGAAAATTAGGCCGTTGTGCGCCTTTATATCAACATTAAATTATTCTACTTTCACCAAGTCGCCGTAATCCCCGATGATAACATAGTATCACGCTTCAGTCATCTCACCTAATCATAAACGTCTATCAGTAACATTTTCCAGTGTCCTTGGCTCAGACAGAAATTAAGTCCTTAAGGCCTGTTTAATTTTTGTTATAAATTTTTGTTATGCTATGTCGTTGTAATCCCTACCCGTACAGAAATTCTATTCTTATGGCACTTTCGTGCTTATTTTTTCTGATTTCTGTCATGCCAGGTCGTCGTAATCCTTATATCAACATTAAATTATTCTACTTCCACCAAGCGGCCGTAATCCCTAAAGATAACATAGTTTTAAAATTTATTCATCTTTCATTACTTATAATCGTCTCCCAGTAACAGTTTTTAGTGTTCTAAGCACATACAGCAATACCGTTCTTAATGCACCCGCGTGCTTGTCTTTATTAATTTCTGTTATGCCATGTCGCCGTAATCCCTGAATATACAACAGTATCATAATTCAGTTATCTCTTATGCATAGAATCGTTTATCTGCCATGTCGTTGTAATCCCTACTCGTACAAAAATTATATTCTTAAGGCACCTACGTGATCATTTTTATTAGTCTATTTTGTGCCAGGTCGTTGTAATCCCTACGAAGATACCCAAACAATATTTCGTCATTTTTTTGTATTATTATTTTGTTTATGTAACCACATATCCATTTCAACGGCTTTCAAAGAAAATTAGGCCGTTGTGCGCCTTTATATCAACATTAAATTATTCTACTTTCACCAAGTCGCCGTAATCCCCGATGATAACATAGTATCACGCTTCAGTCATCTCACCTAATCATAAACGTCTATCAGTAACATTTTCCAGTGTCCTTGGCTCAGACAGAAATTAAGTCCTTAAGGCCTGTTTAATTTTTGTTATAAATTTTTGTTATGCTATGTCGTTGTAATCCCTACCCGTACAGAAATTCTATTCTTATGGCACTTTCGTGCTTATTTTTTCTGATTTCTGTCATGCCAGGTCGTCGTAATCCTTATATCAACAGTAAATTATTCTACTTCCACCAAGCGGCCGTAATCCCTAAAGATAACATAGTTTTAAAATTTATTCATCTTTCATTACTTATAATCGTCTCCCAGTAACAGTTTTTAGTGTTCTAAGCACATACAGCAATACCGTTCTTAATGCACCCGCGTGCTTGTCTTTATTAATTTCTGTTATGCCATGTCGCCGTAATCCCTGAATATACAACAGTATCATAATTCAGTTATCTCTTATGCATAGAATCGTATATCTGCCATGTCGTTGTAATCCCTACTCGTACAAAAATTATATTCTTAACCTACGTGATCATTTTTATTAGTCTATTTTGTGCCAGGTCGTTGTAATCCCTACGAAGACACCCAAACAATATTTCGTCATTTTTTTGTATTATTATTTTGTTTATGTAACCACATATCCATTTCAACGGCTTTCAAAGAAAATTAGGCCGTTGTGCGCCTTTATATCAACATTAAATTATTCTACTTTCACCAAGTCGCCGTAATCCCCGATGATAACATAGTATCACGCTTCAGTCATCTCACCTAATCATAAACGTCTATCAGTAACATTTTCCAGTGTCCTTGGCTCAGACAGAAATTAAGTCCTTAAGGCCTGTTTAATTTTTGTTATAAATTTTTGTTATGCTATGTCGTTGTAATCCCTACCCGTACAGAAATTCTATTCTTATGGCACTTTCGTGCTTATTTTTTCTGATTTCTGTCATGCCAGGTCGTCGTAATCCTTATATCAACATTAAATTATTCTACTTCCACCAAGCGGCCGTAATCCCTAAAGATAACATAGTTTTAAAATTTATTCATCTTTCATTACTTATAATCGTCTCCCAGTAACAGTTTTTAGTGTTCTAAGCACATACAGCAATACCGTTCTTAATGCACCCGCGTGCTTGTCTTTATTAATTTCTGTTATGCCATGTCGCCGTAATCCCTGAATATACAACAGTATCATAATTCAGTTATCTCTTATGCATAGAATCGTTTATCTGCCATGTCGTTGTAATCCCTACTCGTACAAAAATTATATTCTTAAGGCACCTACGTGATCATTTTTATTAGTCTATTTTGTGCCAGGTCGTTGTAATCCCTACGAAGATACCCAAACAATATTTCGTCATTTTTTTGTATTATTATTTTGTTTATGTAACCACATATCCATTTCAACGGCTTTCAAAGAAAATTAGGCCGTTGTGCGCCTTTATATCAACATTAAATTATTCTACTTTCACCAAGTCGCCGTAATCCCCGATGATAACATAGTATCACGCTTCAGTCATCTCACCTAATCATAAACGTCTATCAGTAACATTTTCCAGTGTCCTTGGCTCAGACAGAAATTACGTCCTTAAGGCCTGTTTAATTTTTGTTATAAATTTTTGTTATGCCATGTCGTTGTAATCCGTCATTTTTCTTTTTTTATTATTTTGTGTATGTAACCAGATATCCATTTGAACGGCTTTAAACAAAAAATTAGGCCGTTGTGCGCATTTCTATCAACATTAAATTATTAAATTCTTAAGGCACCCATGTGACAACTTTAAATTATTCCATTTACTCTAAGTAGCCGTAATAATTCAATATTTAAATTTATGCTTGTCCTATCTGTTATTTTATTTAGCGATTATTCATTAAGGTCGTAGAAATGAGGTCACGTCACGTTTTCTTGCGTTATTATTTGTTACATAGTTGAATGGTGCATTCAGAAAATTCGCTAATCCTATTTTTTAAAGATATTTTGTGAACTTATTTTAAAGTCGTGGATGTAGGGTCGTTAAATAGTTTTGCATTAATTAATTAAATTCTCAGGACTCACAGTGAATCGCCGCACTTTTAACTGATTCCTAATCATTATAATAAATAATAATTCTAACATTATAAATAATAATCATATGTGTATTAATATTTTTCGGAATGTAACTTTGAAATGCATAATTATATTATAATATAAAAATAATACTAGAATTTTAGATTTCAAATCACAATGTTTGTGCATTATTAGCATTAGTTCCTCAACACTGTACTTAATATACTTATCGTTAAATTATTAATTTAAGCGCTTACAATAATCAATAAGTCAGTATATACAGAAAATATATAATTTTGGATAAATATTTAAAATATTTAAATTATTTATCGTCTTTTTATAGTGGTTCGTGATTTACACGGACATGTCTGCAAATATACCAATAAATGTAGTGGAGGATATTTGCAGACAGTCTGCACAAGTACCAAAATATGTATGAATTTTTGTGTGGACTTATGCGCCAGTCCGCATAAGTACGCAAAAGTCTGCATAAGTACCGTTTTATGGAAGAAATTGTCCGCATAAGAGACATTGCATGTATATATATATATATATATGTGTGTGTGTGTGTGTGTGTGTGTGTGTGTGTGTGTGTGTGTGTGTGTGTGTATTATTTTAGTTACTAAGCAGAGTGATCCAAACAAAACTGAAGCTAAGAATACTGTACATGCGGGTATTTCCAAGGAAAAAGATGATTTAGGCAATACAAGTAATAAAACTAAATCTGTAGGTACAGAAAATGTATCTCAAATACCTCCTCGTATTTTGAAGCAAAAAATCCTTCAAACAATACGTCTGATGAAGTAGATGCTACATCGTCATTCGACTTCCTTAAAAAAAAATTAATGGCTATGCAAACAAATGATCCCTTGAAGAATAATAAAGGTAACTCATACTTATATCAAGGGGCGCGGTAGCGCCCCCGACGGCAAGTATGAGTACTAGAGTACTACGTGCTGTCGGGCGCACCGCAACCTTATATTCTTTGAAATGGGGTTTTCTAACCTCTACAACATTTTCAAACATTTATATGTTATCGAAATACTCTGTTTTATCAGGCTAATCACTGTAACTTTCAAAGATATTAAAAGAACTTTTATTTAAAAAAAGTTTCATGAAGAATGAATGACCCGTCATCATTCTATAGCTGACCAAAATTTTGTGTTGTATTTTTCTTTTCATTTATTTTTTCTTCTCCCAACTTCTGTTCTTATCCTCGAAACTTCCATGGCTCGAAAAATCAAATCAAATTAGAAATAAAATATATAATAAAAAGACGCATTCGGTGCATAATATTAATGAAAATGAGTCCAGTTTCGCTACTTAGGTGTTTTTGGGGTCGCTGAATACGAATATCGCGGCGGCAATGTTCTCCGAGGTACCTGGTGCCGGGGTGGTCAGTACGAACGTCGTCTCCTAGAATTTTATGGGAATTTGTAACATAATTAGTCGAAACTCGTTTCCCGGAGATTTTTGGGGGGTTTGAACGCGAATATCATGACGGCAACGTTCTCCGAGATACCTGGTGCCCAGGGTAGACAATATGAACGTCGTCTCCTAGAGTTTCATGGGAATTTGTAACATAATTAGTCGAAGCTCGTTACGCGAAGATTTTTGGTCTCGCTTATCACTCCGTAGTTTTTGAGGTATGTGTGGATACTAGTTGTATTGCTGTGGAGATGGATTTTAGCATGTATATCTATTTATTTTACAAATCTTATTTGACGGTTACTTTCGAACTCATAATAAATTAATTCTCACTATTTTAACATGTTGATGATTCTCTTTTAAGTTAGTGAGGTATAGTAGTGATAGTTTTTATTATAATTATTGATTACCCTTAAACATTCGTGAAATCTGTAAAATAACACCTTTCTCAAAAGGTAAAAGGTAGGCAAGTATAAACCTGGTTTTTATTTATTATTAATTTTATATTCGATAATGATATAATTAATTAAAATAACTATTTATATAAGTGACAAACTATGGTCAAAAAATAAATAAAATCAAATAGTAAAATGGCAGTTATGAATTTGGAATAAACTTATCAAATTGTTCTTTAATACAATTTGTAATTTCATTGTTTTCCTAACCCTGGTGGAAATAATTACGTGTGCCATAATATGCCAAAATATGTCAAAAAAATGATAAAATGTGGCAAAGTGTGGCAAAGTGTGGCAAAGTGTGCCATAGTATTCAAATTCGGAAAAGTGACACAGTATAGCACACTTTGTCACACTTTGTCAAACTTTGCCACACTTTGACACACTTTGACACACTTTGACACACTTTGACACAGTGTAATACACTTGCTTTAAACAGGTTAATAATATGTATTTATATTTTGGCACACTGTGGCACACTATGGCATACTTTGGCACACTTTGGCACACTGTTGCACACTTTGGCACACTTTGGCACACTGTGGAACACTTTGGGACACTGTGGCACACTTTGGCACAGTGTGCCATACTGTGGTACACTATGGTACACTATGGCACAAAATATTGCAGATCAGCATTTTGGTTATTTATATAACATGTATTAATGTGAAATGAAGATAATATAAAATTTTCAATGATTATTATCATTTTATTACAATATTCCATACACATTTGAGAACATGGATATTTACATACTAGTATACAATCACACGATTTGATAATACGCTGTACAAAAATGTATTTATAAACATTATCTTAATTTATATTTCGACCCATAACACCTTTCGGTATTGTACAGATAAAATATTCATGTTTCGAGCGCATAAAAATGCGAGGACTAGAAATATTAGAGTAATGCATGATACGTAGCTTATGAAATAACGAATTAACACGTTTGAAATGTGTAATCTGTACATCATTACTGTGTACAATCGAAACATCATCAGTTTCTAAAGCGTGGTAAAAAATGAATATGTCACTAGAATTGTTGTATTGTATTTCACAAATTTTATGAATAACGCAAAATTGATTTGTTTTGGTTTGCACGAAACAGACCTTGGTTCTTTTACTTTGCAAATACGTACGAGTGGTGTATCGACATCTATTATAAATAATTTTACAATATTTTTTACATTCGGTTATATCTCTTACATCTATTAAATCTTTTAAACATTCTATTTCTTCTCCAGTTAAATTGTTAGATTTACGAGAACCCAATAGTATACAATCTTTGAATTTAGTTATATTTTAGTTTAGTTATATTTTAGTTTGAATTTAGTTATATTTTTTAGTCGCTTGTCAATTAGGCTATCGCAAAAATGTCTTGTTTTTGAAGTTACTAAATTACTATCGTTATACAGAATAGGTAATTGTTGATATGCTAGTAGCCTTACTGCGATTTGTTGGGCAATTCGATGATTACATTTTTTCATTTTTAATAAAAGTTTGTTTTGATTTTTGAAAGGAAACGTGCTATCAGCCCATAGAGGCCCCCAGTTTTGTACATTATCGCAAAGGTTTAATAGCAAATGCACATTGTAATGCATATATTTTTTCCATAAAGATTTTCAAAATTTATCACAAATTTTATTAGAAGCGTTTTCGCAGTTTTCAGCAGTGTCGGTGTAATTGAATCTTGTAACAAAATTTGCATTGATTCTACAAAAAGAGCAAGATTATTATAGTATTTTTGAGGTAAGATTCCACGCAAGCATATCAAAGAGTAAAAGATTAACCACATAAGCCATTCAGAAGCTTTCCACATATTTCTTTCCTTTAAACTTCTAGGCACTTTACCTATACAAGTTGGTGGTTTAATTTGTAATAATCTTTGATTCATTATATCTATTTTTGCTGGGGACCCTATGTAATATTGCTTCCTTCCTAAGGAAGCCTTGTAATAGTAATTTTTGGAGTTTGTGTAAAAACATGTGGGAAGTGTGTTTTGATGAATTTTTAGTCGAAAAATGGTGTTTTTAGAAAATGTCCGTACGGATGTATGTGTGTGTGTGTGTGTGTGTGTGTGTGTGTGTATGTATACGCCTGTTTCTCAGCTTCTACTTGGTGGATTTTAACCCACCAAGTCTCATTTTCTTTATTTCTGCTAGAAGATAGTGGGACAAAAGTCCGTTTTTACAATTTATATACGCGTTTTTTTTTTATAGTGATTCTTTAGTTTTGAGATTTCAGTTTTTGCCAACAAAGTTGTCGGAAAAGTTAGTAAAAGTAAATTACTTAATATGTACCTGAACGAGAATAAAATTGCCTATGTTTTTACCGTGAAAAATTTATATTATCGTTCGTCGTTCTTTTATTATACACCATACAGTGCAATTTTTTTAAATCGTTATAACTCAAAAACTAAATAGCGAATCATTCTAAAAAAATATATGATTATTGAAGGTAATTAGAACTATATACCACTTAAATTTTAAGTCATTTCATGGGGCAGATCCTGAGAAAAACATCAAAAACTGAAAAAAATCGTTTTTCTACGTGACGCGATAACTGGAGTAAAAAGGCAATAATCAATTTAAAATTTTGGATTTAGTTAGCATTATATAGCACCTTTATCTCTTTCTTTGGGTTGTTTATGATACCAGTTAGTTTTAAAGATATTAAGCTTCAAAATTTTGTTTTCTTACCCTGTATACTCTATATAACTGAAAACTGTATCGCTTCGATTTCAGTTTCCATTAATGGATTTTAATCTACATTTAGACTCGTTTTTTGCTGTTTTTGTTTTATTAATTCGTTAAAAATAAGATTTTCAGTTACGCATGTGCGTACGTATATGGCGATTTTTCGATCACTGGTGATTTTAGATACGTTCCGCGAACTATATCCTTATCATTATATCTCGGAAACTAAATTTTGAACTTTTCGTTAAAACATCATGATAATCGGCTAGTTTTTTTCTTTTTTTTGTTTTATTAAATCGTTAAAAACAATATTTTCAGTGACGCATTGATTATGTAATATAATTATTTCGAAATAATTTTATCCATCAAACGAAAAAGCATAAAAACTTTATAGAATTATATATGAAGTAAAAACAATTTAGATATTAAAGCGATACATAAGGTTGAAGGAAGCTACGTGCCAAAGAATTGGCAGCGGTTTTTTATTTGCATCACTAAATAGTATAGTCATATAAAGTTCTGTGACCCCAATAAGCACGAATGCATAAATTCAACGACCATTCCTCTGGCAAGTTCGAAGTGTTGCAGATTCATCAATGCTGATGGGCCCCAAACACCTTCAACGTCATCGCTATTCTCTTGAGCAGCTATCATATTACTTTTAATAGATTTATCTGTTCGGTTTATTGGTACAGTTAGTTGCATGGGATATTTAGGAATGCCATCAACTGCTTCTGTGGGGTGATCACAGTATGTGCAACCTTTTAATCCGTTAAATTTCTTCATGTGCAGCATTGCACACCGGGCAACCGAGTCAACACAACACCCAAGTGGAAATAATTTAATTTTTATGATATCATTATTTAGAGACAAATCAAAACCCGTTGAAGATAATTTATTTGCCTGAGTTACACAGGGTTCAAGATATATATTCATATCTGGCTCAGTTTTCGCTACCCATAATCCAGCTAATATCATATACTTATTACGAAGATGGCTAGGCAATTCATGTAACATAATGTATATTGGCCATACGGATACTTTCGAATTATCAGAAGCCTGGCACCCGTCTGTATTAAAAGTACGATAAATTAATATTATTACAATCTAATGCATCATTTTTAATAAATTCTTCGTAGACTCTACCATCATAGATATCTTCCAATGCATTATTATTTAATTTATTTCGAGTTGATTTATGATCTAAATTTTTTACAATTTTTTTATCGGATAACAAATTTATCAACTGACTTTGAACATCTATTTCAATAAAAAATGAACCAACTTTGAAAGAATCTACTTTTGAACTGCAGCTACATTCAATACTTGTTTTCAAATTTTTAGATTTACCCAAATATTTGTTACATTTTGAACACAAAACATGATATATTAAAGAGTCTGTGTTTATTCTCATTAACTTGTTTAACTTATACTTTGTGACGAGAAGAATTTTTTTATCAAAAATATAATTCAGCATTTCAAAAATATCTAATAAAGCTATCCACGTCAACGAATGTTTCTTGGCAAGTTGCATGGTTATTAATAAAACTTCTGCCACATTAACGTTCCCACAGTTGCATATAACTGTTTTTAATGAATCTTGAACGCCATCTTCAGTCGTCGTATCTTTGTTCATCTAATCAATAATATACTTTTTCAGTTTTTTTTTTTTTTTTTTTTTGTTTATCGCCGAGAGTTGGAGAAATACTTAATGCCCATGGAGGGAGCCGTGCGGGACTCCCGTGTGTGGACTCTCCTGGCGCGGACAGACGCCAGGCATACCACTAAAACTCCACCTCTATACTGGCCGAGAGAATCCCCGCGTAGCCGCTTTCGCATTCCTTCGGGGGTCGCCTGTCTTGTTACGACTATAGGTCATCTATCGTCGTCTAGTCAGCTAAGCACCGTCACTATTTTTCGTGCGGAGAACGCGTCTCCACGAACGCCGTTATGTCATCCCAATTCTGCTTGCTAGCAAGCATCGTTTTCACTACCGTGTCGGGTGTAAATGCCCGCTACGTCACCTCTAAGATTCTACGCCTATCAGCCCACCGAGGGCAGTCAAAAAACGTGTGTCTCACGTCGTCCCGTTCGTCACCGCAGTATTTGCAACCCGGTGTCGCTACCTTGTTCATCGCGGACAGGTAACTCCTGAAGTAGCCGTGTCCGGAAAGAAATTGGGTGAGATAAAAATTGACCTCCCCCCATCTTCTGCCTACCCACGGGCCTACCTCCTTAATCAATGATTTCGTCCATTTCGCATGGCGGCATTCACTCCATCGCTCCTGCCATTTCCGCATCGTTCTATCGCGTTCCTCGGTTCGGATTTCCACCCTAGCCGATTCCCGGAGACTCTCGTAGATCCGCTTGCGTTCAATTGCAAGCAGATCCACGGGAACTTTTTCAGTTTATTATTATTATTATTATTATTATTATTATTATTATTATTATTATTATTATTATTTTATTATTATTAATGTAATCCCATCATAGAAATGTTAAGTTGTTTTGAAATAATGGATTAAAAATCCAATAAAAGGCTAGTATTTGAAGTTGGATTTCCAAGTGATGAACCAATTTTGAGATCAATATGTAAGAAGTTGTTCATCGCTTGGGGACGTCTAACTTTATATCCTAGCCCTTGTGATGTACAGAAACATAAATTTATAGTTTGGTTACTTTACTGCAGCTAGAAGCTCAGATTGTTCAAGAAAAAGTCGCGGCTCGAGCCTGAAATGCGAAACAAGTTGAGCTTCTAGCTGCATAAAGTAACCAAACTATAAAAATTATGCTTCTGTACATCACAAGGGCTAGGATATCAAGTTTGATGCCTAGACGATGAACCACTCTTGAAATATTTTACTTTTGAACCACTATTTCCAAATTATTTTGACAAAAAATTATTTATCTCAAAAGTGGTTTATCTATTTCGCATGAAACTTGATATGCTGGCCCTTGTGATGTTCAGAAGCATAATTTTTATAGATTAATTACTTTACTGCATCTAGAAGCACAGGTTGTTCAAGAAAAAGTCGCGGCTCGAGCCTCAAATGCGTTTCAAGTTGAGCTTCCAGCTGCCGTAAAGTAACCAAACTATAAAAATTATGCTTCTGTACATCAAAAGGGCTAGGATATCAAGTTTGATGCCCAGGCGATGAACCACTCTTGAAATATTTTATTGTTAAACCAATATTTTCAAATTATTTTGACACAAAATTATTCATCTCAGAAGTGGTTTATCTATTTCGCATCAAACTTGATATCCTAGCCCTTGTGATGTACAGAACCATAAATTTATAGTTTGGTTACTTTACTGCAGCTAGAAGCTCAGATTGTTCAAGAAAAAGTCGCGGCTCGAGCCTCAAATGCGAAACAAGTTGAGCTTCTAGCTGCATAAAGTAACCAAACTATAAAAATTATGCTTCTGTACATCACAAGGGCTAGGATATCAAGTTTGATGCCTAGACGATGAACCACTCTTGAAATATTTTACTTTTGAACCACTATTTCCAAATTATTTTGACAAAAAATTATTTATCTCAAAAGTGGTTTATCTATTTCGCATGAAACTTGATATGCTGGCCCTTGTGATGTTCAGAAGCATAATTTTTATAGATTAATTACTTTACTGCATCTAGAAGCACAGGTTGTTCAAGAAAAAGTCGCGGCTCGAGCCTCAAATGCGTTTCAAGTTGAGCTTCCAGCTGCCGTAAAGTAACCAAACTATAAAAATTATGCTTCTGTACATCAAAAGGGCTAGGATATCAAGTTTGATGCCCAGGCGATGAACCACTCTTGAAATATTTTATTGTTAAACCAATATTTTCAAATTATTTTGACACAAAATTATTCATCTCAGAAGTGGTTTATCTATTTCGCATCAAACTTGATATCCTAGCCCTTGTGATGTACAGAACCATAAATTTATAGTTTGGTTACTTTACTGCAGCTAGAAGCTCAGATTGTTCAAGAAAAAGTCGCGGCTCGAGCCTCAAATGCGAAACAAGTTGAGCTCCTAGCTGCAATAAAGTAACCAAACTATAAAAATTATGCTTCTGTACATCACAAGGGCTAGGATATCAAGTTTGATGCCTAGACGATGAACCACTCTTGAAATATTTTACTTTTGAACCACTATTTCCAAATTATTTTGACAAAAAATTATTTATCTCAAAAGTGGTTTATCTAAAAAGTTAATTTTATAAAGTTTACTTACAGATGTATTTTCAGTCGAATCCACTGTTCTAAACCTTGTTGATGGCTGTAATATTTCATTACTTGTCAACAGGTTCGTTGAATACCTTTGTCGCGTCATCTACATTTTCAGACACTGTTTCTGTTTCCTATAAAAATATAATTTGTTTTATATAATTATTACATGTATTCAAAGTTACTAATTATGATTTTTATATTTATATAATCGTACATACCACATAAACTACATTTGAGTTTTTATTGTTCTGATGATCATGTATTGTACTAGAAGGTATAATTTGTCTACCATATTTGTCATAATATTTAAAATAACTTCCTCTATCAGACATTTTTAAAAAACGTTTCAGACAGGTGGATTTTATAACTAGAAAATTGTAAAATAATTTTAATAATATTTATTCTTATAAACATTACATAATATGTTTTCACTCAAGTAATTGTTATACTTACATTGATAGATAATTGTTTATTAATACATCGAGTAGAAGATTTTGTTCTTAAGATGTATAAACATAACCTTTTTGTACTTTATTAGCAGTCGTTTTTTTCCTGAAGGAGATTTTAAGCGATGTACGTTATATGTATTTCAAATATAATCACTGTGATAAATATTATGGATATTTACGATGAAGCAACTACTGGTCGTTTAAAAAAAAAAATGGGTCGTTACAGTAAATAATAAACACAACTATAGCTCCGTATATGGATCTCCCGCTTGCTATACTAGAGGCATACAGATATTATAGATAGAGGGAGCGAACGGGCCCTGAGCGCGCTACTCAGTTAGAGAGAGAGAGAGAGAGAGAGACAATCACGTAGGCCGTGGATCTCTCTCTCTCTCTCTCTCTCTCTCCCTCTCTCTCTCATCCACGTTCTCACCTCCGGCGTGCCTCTCGACCACGCTCTCGACCGACGACCATTCTAACGCGCTGCAGATACTTGGCCCACCTCAGCAGCTATCTCTCTCTCTCTTCACCCGACGCGCGCATCTATGTATACATGGTATTTTGTGAGTTCGACTCAGCTCAAGCCCGTTACGCGTGGGATTTGAAATACTTAAGTATATACCAGAGTCTCTCTACACTTACAATTAATCGTGTGAATAGCTTGTATCGGTAACTATATACAAAAACTAATAACAAGTGAAAGGAAGGACACATCAGTGGCATCAGCTGTCCTTTTCCGGAACGTGGCTTCAAAGCTGATGACTATTTTAGAAGAAAAAGGGTAAGGATTTTTATCTAAATGTTATGATCACGCGATACTACGTGTGCCTAAGCATATATACTGTGAAAAAAGACTTTTGCGAAATTCATACATATATGTGTGGCGCCACGCCCTGGGCAGCGTTGCCGCCAGCGCAAGCAGACGTTGTAGCCGAGGCCCGACTTTGACTAGCTCGGTGCCGCCCGAGTCAGCCTCAAGATGTCTTCCGACCCACGCCACGCCGTGGCGAGCGGGGAGCGCGCCCCCGGTCGCCATTCTGGGTTTGGCCGTCGAACAGAGCACCCGCTCGTGCTCGGCGATACAGTTTTATTTTATCAGAATAAAGTCGTCGATAGTGAGTTCATAATTGAAGTGTCTCGTTTCTTTTACCTCCATCCCGTGCCTACGTGACTCGAGAGCACGAAACATATAACATTAGAACCTTTCAAATTCTAAAGTGGTGACCCCGTTCAGGAGTACGCTTCGGAGTCAGGCACGACGCGAAGAACGGACGCCATCTTCGCGACGCTTCGCTTCTTTCTCACTCTCTCGGCGACCAACCCATCTTTCTCTCTCAGCATTCCGCGCGGGGCCGAGAAGGAAATTTTATCTGCACGACACGGCGCCGCAGCCCATACGCAGCTCGCGGCGGCCATTTTCTTTCTCTCGCTCTCGTGAGCATCAGTGCAGTGTCGCGCACAGGCGCAAGTTCGGCGCGTCTCGCCTCTGGGGGAGGAGTTCTCTTTTGAGCACGCGGTGCGGCCCGTCGTCCGCCTCCTCTACCCAGCAACATCAGGCGAGCCCCAGCAGCCCTCGTCGCCTGCAGCGGGGAGTCTGCCTCCAGCCCCTTTACAGCTGGAGTGCGCGCGGAGCGGCCCCGTCGGTCGTCTCCCCGCTAGCGAGGGCTTAGCGACGAGAGAGAGCAGCGACATTACCAGCAGCTCGCATCGAGCAGCGGCAGACCAGCGCAGCTACACCGCAACGGAGGAGCCAGCAACATCGGCGGAGCAGCGCGGTCGAGCAGCGTGCCAGCAACAACAACGGCAGCGCGGCATCACCCACCATCGTGCCAACGACATCGGCAGCGCCGGCGGCAGTATCATCAACAGCAGGTTTTTCCTCAACGTAGCAGGTAGATGCAGTACTCGAGTCCCACAGGGTGCAGAGCGACGGCCACAAATTCAATCTCGTGGTGTCTCGCTTCCCCCAGGACGTCGCCCAGGAACTCTCGGACGTCATCCTCAATCCGCCCGCTGTCAACCGTTATCGTACTCTTCGAGCTGCGCTGCTGGAGCTTCTAGCTACCTCCGCGGAGATCCAGCTTCACCAGGTGCTCAACGAACTGCGGCTGGACGACCGCACGTCATCACAGCTTCTAAGATACATGCGACGCATGTCGCACAACGCCATCTCCGACGAGGCCTTAAGGGTCAAGTGGCTTGACCTGCTGCCACCCAGCACCAGCCGCCTGTGCCGAGTGCTGCCAGCCGCCTCACTGGACGAGCTGGCCCGCATGGCCGACCTCGCCAACGCCCCAGAACACTAGGTCCACGCTGTTGCCGCTCGACAGTCAACACCTTCGTCGAGCGGAGTCTCGTCTCGTTCAGCATCACCGCAGCCAGATACCACCATGGCCACGCTGCAGTCCACGCTGACGCAGCTCCTCACCACCTCGCAGAAGCAGAGCAAGCTGCTCGAGACACTCGTCAACAACAGCAAGAACAACAGCAAGAACAACAGCAGTAGCAACAACAGCAGCAGCAACATCCGCGGAGGTCGTGCGCGCTCCCGGTCACGCTCCCGTCCAGTCAACACCCCAGCGGAGGCCGACGTCGTGTGCTGGTATCACCGCAAACACGGCCAGGCGGCCATAAACTGCAAGCAGCCATGCTCCTTCGTTCCAGCGCAGGGAAACTAGAGGCGCCCCCGCCCCTGCAAGCTAAGGCGGTAGGCGCAGACACGGAGAGACGCTTGCACATCACCAACCGGGCCTCTAATCTCAAGTTGCTGATCGACACCGGTTCGGCCGTTTCGCTGCTGCCGCTCTCATTCTTCAAGAAGGAAAGGAAACGCAGTCCGCTCACCCTCAGCGCTTCAGCGATCGTCACCTATGGCACGCATTCGTTGACGCTGGACCTCGCTCTCGACAAGCCGCTCAGTTGGAAGTTCATCGTAGCCGACGTCAGTGATCCCATCCTAGGCGCGGATTTTCTGGCACATTTCGGCCTAGCTGTCGACCTCCATCACAGACAGCTACTCGATGCTGACCACTTTCACCACACCACCGGTGCTATGCTCCCAGCTCGAGTCTTCTCCGTCGCAGTGAACATCTCCGTCGACGTCGCTGAGGGTGTGTTTGCTGACCTGTTGAGAGACTATCAAGATCTAGCGACTCCAGGCAGCACCACCATCTCTCTACCAGATCACTCCGTTCTCCACCACATCGTTACGAATGGTCCACCAGCGGTGGCACGGCCGCGTCGGCTACACGGAGAGCGTCTCGAGGCGGCACGCACAGGATTTCGCACACTCTTGGAGATGGGGATCGTTCGTCTATCAGACAGCTCCTGGGCGAGCCCTCTACAACTCATCAAGAAAGCCGATGGCTCTTATCGCATCACGGGCGACTATCGTCAACACAACAGTCGCACCGTCCCGGACAGATACCCGCTTCCAGTCATAGAAGACCTTCTATTAGAGTTACACGGCGACACTTTCTCAGTCATAGACTTGAAGAAAGCCTTCTATCAAGTCCCGATCGCACCAGAAGACGCACACAAGACGGCGATTATTACACCTTTCGGCCTTTACGAGTTTACTCGTTCCTCGATGGGGCTCCGCAACGCTGCGCAATCTCTCCAACGCGCAATGGATCATCTTCTGCGCGACTTACCGTTTGCGCGAGCGTACTTGGATGACATAATCGTCGGATCCTGGGGCCGAGAGCAACACCTGGAACATCTCAGGGCACTTTTCGCCACGCTACGCAGCGCCAAGATCAAGATTAACCAAGATAAGTGCGTGTTGGCCAAGGAAGAGGTAACTTACCTTGGATATCGCATCTCCAAGGATGGCTGTAGTCCACCGCCGGGCAAGGTCGAGGCAATTCTGGCATTTCCGCAGCCAGCTGACTCAACGTAACTTCGCAGATACCTGGGGCTAGTGAATTATTACAGGCGCTGCATTCCTGGAGCTGCACGCCTCCTCGCACCCCTCAACGACCTGCTCAAAATGTTACCGCAACGCAAGAAACCACAGCCTCTCACCTGGGCAAGTCAAGCCCTGGACGTATTCAAGGAAACGAAGCAGGCGCTCGCTGACGCCGTTACGATGACGTTTCTGCGCCACGACGCCCGTTTACGGCTGTACACCGATGCCTCCGACGTCGCCATCGGATCTACACTTGAACAGCACGACCACGATGATATCTGGAGACCATTGGGCTTCTTCTCCAGGAAGCTTTCGGATGCAGAGAGGCGTTATAGCACCTACGACAGGGAGCTTCTCGCCGCATTCGCGTCGGTGAAACATTTTTCCAGTATCCTCGAGGGGCGTCCTTTCACGCTGTACACGGATCACAAACCGCTCTCTTTTGCAGCTCAGCAGCCTCCAGAGAAGGCGTCGCCACGCCAAACCAGACAACTCGATTTTTTGTTCCAGTTTCCAATCAACCTAGCCTACGTCAAGGATCCCAACAACGTTGCTGCGGACGCCTTATCTCGAATCAATTCAATCAAGATGCCAGCTTGCTTAGACCTGGCCATCCTCGCACAGAAGCAGGCACAGGACGCGGAACTGCCTCACTTACTTGAAGCTGGTGAGGGAAAACTCCAGTCTCTCGACCTCGAGGGCGCTTCCTTGTTCTGCACTATGGATGGAAACGTCATCCGGCCTTACATTCCGAAGGACTCGAGGAAAACGGTCTTCGAGGCTCTACATAGACTGTCGCACCCAGGCGTCCGCTCTACGACGAAATCCATCACGCAGAAATACTTCTGGCCATGGATGCGGAAGGAGATCACGCGCTGGGCGCGTTCCTGCGTGCCATGCCAGCAAGCCAAAGTCCACCGGCACAACCGAGCAGCTCTGGGAGACTTCGCGGCCCCGGATGCGCGTTTCGACCACCTGCACCTGGACCTTATCAAGCTCCCGTCGGTGCTGCGGCGCGAGAGTCTCCACCATCAGTCGGACAGTTTCTCCAGGTGGCCGCAAGCTGCCATCCCTCTCCCGACAGCAAGCGAGGACGGGTCCGCGAGACTTCTTCCACAGTGATCAGCTTGCTCGCACCCCCTTACCTATCAGCACCTGCGACCAGCGCCGCAGTTTCGAGCGCACCTTTTCGCCGCCCTCGCCAAATATCATCGGCGCGCACCCGGTGTCCACAACAACCTTACCACGCGCAGGCACAAATGGGTTGGTGGAGAGGATTGCATTCGCCGACTCTCAAAGGCTGACCCCCTCGTGTGCTGCCGCCTCACACCCTGCCGAGCCTCCCAGCAGTCCTGGTGGGTTCCAGAAACGAACCTCAAAGGAAGACCTTGCAAGGCCTCTCCCGCGAGATGTGTTTGCACAACCTCTCCGTTCCAGGCGATTTCTGTGTTACAGCTAGCCACCCAGACGTCAATACGCATCCGGCCTTGTCGCGAGTTGCGCAGCCTGATCAACCGGTTGCAAGCTGCCCGCTGACCTGCCGCACTTTGGCACACGTCTTCAGGAGGCACGCCGGCCTCACAGTCATCGACGAATCGACGACCAGCGGTACTGGTCGAGGTAAACGGCGAGGCCAATAACCCTGTCGACGAGCTCCCTCAAAGCGGCGTACCTGGCAGGTAGCCCGACCAGCGCCCTAGACAACGCCCCGCTCCCGCGCGGGCCTCTCCATCCGCAGCGCCCCCGGCTCCTCCACCGCCGCGCCATCGGCGCAGGCAACTCCACCAGCCCGCGCCATCGCGCAGGGCCCAATCCATTATTCGCCCGAGCAGGCAGTCGCAGGCTCATTCGCTGGGCATTCACCAGCGCCAAACCAGGCTGGATCGTCACTGCCCCGCGCCTCCACATCCTTCGCCGCCGCCCCTCCCGCCTTGTCATCCTCCAATAGGCAACCAAGAAGAAGGTATCGTTCCGGACGCAGGCCGCGTCCGGCACTGATGGGGAGTAGCTGTGCGGCCACGCCCTGGGCAGCGTTGCCGCCAGCGCAAGCAGACGTGTAACACCCCACACCGCTCCGCAGAAGTCATCAATAAAAAAAAACACTACAAAAAATTAAAGTCGCGCGACTTGTTTTTAGAAAAGCACCGCAAAAATAAGCGTACTCTCCCACTCTGCAAGAGCAACGGGCCACAGTCTGAGCAGCCAGCCAACAACAACCAGCAGCGCCATCAGGCAGTAGCGGCGGCAGCGGACCTACGACGCCGGCAGCAGCAGCAGGCAAACACGATATAGATATACACAGCGGCAGCAGCGAGCACCGTATATCTATATATACAGCGACGTCAGGAGCGGTGCGGCGTGCACAGTGGAGAGTGGAGCTACGACGCAGCAGCGGCGACGCGCGCGCGCAAGCTCCGTACGCTTGTGTAAAGTGGGTTTGTACATAGGTGTGAAGTGAGTGTGATATTTTTTATGTAAGCGTTTTTTCGGCGGTGCGATCCCCGCTCTCTCCGCAGCCTTTATAAGGACCCGCGCGGCCTAGAGCCAGTCACTAGCTCAGCCAATTATCAGCGCACTATCCTACCAAAGAGCAACCATAAAGCCTCTGGTAGTAAAAAGACTTAGCTCCAGCGCCAACTTAAGCGAGGACTAGGTCCTCTACAAGAGCAACTATTACGCCTTGGTAGATAACTAGAATATTTCTCACTTTGAAGACTGATACAATTTTCTAGTCAAGCAAAGATATCCCAAGTTAAGGTATCAGTCTTGACTTTAGAAAAATTTCAGTTCCTTTCAAGAACTTAGAGAGATTGCGAATATTCTTATATTTTGTTAAATTATCTAGTCAGGCAAGCATAACGCAATTTAATCGCGTATCTGCTTAGACTCTAATAGAAAATTCGTTTATTACCAACACACTTGTAACTTTCGAAATAAACAGATAACGCAAAGTTAAGCGTATCTGGCGTAAACTATCCTATGTAAATAAGACTTCGATCAGCCGATATAATATAATATATATATATATATAGATATATATACGTTTGTAAAAATCAAAAAAGAGAGATAATTTATTTAATTTTGTGATTAGAAAATATATGCAACATTACACGCAATATTTTCGCATTTAATATCTTATTGAATGATATTTATGTTTTGTTAAAATGAACTAAAGTTATTATTGTGATGAATACACTCCACTACCTCGTATCCCGGACCTGTAATATACTTATTATTATATTATTTAATTTATTAATGATATTTAAAATCATAATAAAATCACTTTATTTGGTCCTGCCGTTCACAATTACGACGCAGAGCTCAATGTGCACGACCTTTATAAATAAAATATCAATAACTTTTATTTCAATAGAAGCACCGGACCAAGAAAAAGTCGTGACCGTTCAGACGTTGCAGCCGAGGCCCATTTGACTCCGCGGGTCGCCCGAGTCAGCCTCAAGATGTCTTCCGACGCCACGCCACGTCGTGGCAACGGAGCGCGCCCCCGTCGCCATTCTGGGTTTGGCCGTCCGAACAGAGCACCCGCTCGTGCTCTGCGATACAGTATTATTTTTCAAATAAAGTCGTCGATAGTGAGTTCATAATTGAAGTGTCTCGTTTCTTTTACCTCCATCCCGTGCCTACGTGACTCGAGAGCACGAAACATATAACATTAGAACCTTCAAATTCTAAATATGCATATCACCTTTAGTTATTATTATACTTTGCAGGTTACAATGGCTAATGACGAGGGGAGCGGGAACGATGGCATTTCGTCTCCTAAGGAAGACGTCGAACCATACGCATATGTACACATACCTCCTGTAAGACGGGAGACAAGTTCAGAAGAGAGATAGTGCCGATTTCAATACTCAAACAATTCGATTACTAATACCAATTCAACTTCAAAGCTTTCAAGGACAAAGTTTTCAAGGCTAAAATTGATCCGGACAAAAGAGAGTGGCTTGTCATGTACTATATGTAGCGAATGCGTGTATAATTTTTTAAATCTTTAGAGCTATACCAGTATAGGTTAGTATATCTATATATATATGAAGAAGAAAATATAGTGTGTTGTGATTAGAGCTATATATAGATATACTAAGCGATGCTAATCTTGTATTTAGCGCTGTGCCTTTTTAGCTGTTATGGTTCTCATACTTATAAATGTATAGATATTTTATTTACATTATTATATTTAATACACATTACTTACATTATTTTATTTACATGTTTAAATCTATTCAGATAGTTACGAATTGGTAAAGGAGTACCTTGAGAAGAATCCTAATAAAAGGTTTGCAGTACCAAGAGTCAAATATCCATTAAATGAGTCGAGGGACTACCAGTCAATGATCAGTGCGACAGACAATTGATAAGCGGAAAAAACGTCCTCAAGAGCCTGTTGGCTCAACTAATGAAACAGATATTGAAAATAGTGAAATGTCTGAAGTAGATAACGACATTGTACGAGAAACAAAGAAAACTAGGAAGGTATTTTATAAATTTATATTAATAGTCAAACTGTACAATCATAATTACTATATATTTTGCACCCGTTTTTTCAGGAGGCTAAAAAAAAAACAAAAAGCAGCTGGCAAAAAAATATCACAGAATATTCTTAATAAATACTTAGCGACTGCTTTAAGTAATGAAGATGACTTTGATATTGAAGAAAACGATAATGCCTTGACCCCTCTTTTATCATCCACTTTAAATGATCCAAATCGATTACCAATACCAGCACAGGTAAGTCATTTTAAAAGTTTCATTGTTTTTATCTTATAAAGATTTTAACTTATATGAATGTTTTATATAAGAATCCATTTTTATTTTAGGACAATCAAACTACTGCAGCAAATAGAGCATATTTAGCTCAAATCGAATATTTCAAAAAGAAATGTGAAGAGCAAGAGCAGCAGAATGAAAAATTAAAAAATGCTATAAACATATCTGTTCCCGACACGCACACTTTCGTAGATGGGCGCATCGGCACTGCGGATCTATAGAAGCCGCAGTGTAGGCTCGCGGATCATTCGTTTCTATAGTTTTCGGATGAGGCCGCTTTCTCTTCCTTAGTTATTGAAATAACTTGTAAGAAGGAGAGGCTACACTGGCCATGTAGCACTAAGACAAGAGAGGCGAAGTGTCGCTCTTGTGCTTAGAGGGCCGCAGATGCGTCGTATCCGCGAAAGAGGTACGCTTGATAGTGGCCTATGTGCATGTTTTTGTATGATGTACCGTGTGACCGCGCGTTCGAATATTGGTCGGCAACGCTCGCGTAGAATAATATAAATAAGACGTAGAATTGTAATCTCTGTTCTTGGCGTGGGTTTTCTTCTCGTGAAACAAAACGAGAGTTTTTCCCACGTCACAAGCCTCAGCTTGGGCGAATGCAAGAACAGCGAACGCGTTGTATTTGTAACTGCGTAGCGCGCACGTGTTAGGTAAAAAAAGGGGCTCGCTTTGTGAAGACGAAGCGAGACTCTGCGAGACGCGGAGCCGATTTTATAGCCTTTCCTCGGAGAAAAGCATATCGGCTCGAATTCGATGCTCAAGAGCAAACATCTGGCTGCAAGCAGAACGGAGTCGAGCGTGCGGACAAGGCCCGCACGGTCGGGTCTGGCTGAGTGGCGCGCGATGTTTTGGCTTGGGCTCGAGTTCTAGTTTTATGGCTGTACGGATTAGCGCGGGGACAGTTTCGGCGTAGGCGACGGAACTTTCCCGAGTTTTTATAGTACAGGCAAGTGATTGTATGCGTGAGAGAACGGAGTGGGAGATGAATTTAAAAACGGTCAACGACGATCGACGTCGGGTGGCGGCTCGGCGAGGGTAGCTGCAGCGGCAGTACAGTTCAGTCCACGACACGAAGCTGTTTGCATCGTGCCTCTGTATTTTTTCGAAGTCCCAATAGATATTTTTTACTGTAATCTTGTACTTGCATTAATTACTCCTCACCACTTTCCCGTCACAACGATAGTTGCTCACGCGAGCGACAACATTTTGGTGGCCCATGAGGGGAGAGACTAACAAAATAGTCAAGAGTACAGACATTGCTTCTACACAACAAGGTAGTTACTGAGCTTGTTCGTTGAACCACTTAAGATGGTTTCATTTTGTTGATATAAAGTTGGATGATCAATTTTCAGATTCTTATAAAAAAAATTATATATCTAAGAACTGGTTTATCGCCTGGACATGTAACTTGATATGCTGGCCCTTGTGATGTACAGAAACATAATTTTCATGGTTTGGTTACTTTACTGCAGCTAGAAGCTCAAATTGGTTCGCATTTGAGGCTCGAGCCGCAACTTTTTCTTGAACAACCTGAGCTTCTAGCTGCAGTAAAGTAATCAAACTATAAAAATTATGATCCTGTACACCACAAGGACCAGCATATTAAGTTCCATGCGAAATAGATAAACCACTTTTGAGATGAATAAATTTTTGTCAAAATAATTTGAAAATAGTGGTTTAAAAATTAAATATTTCAAGAGTGGTTCATCGCCTGGGCATCAAACTTGATATCCTAGCCCTTGTGATGTACAGAAGCATAAATTTACTGTTTGCTTACTTTACTGCAGCTAGAAGCTCAGCTTGTTCAAGAAAAAGTCACTGCTCGAGCCTGAAATGCGAAACAAGTTGAGCTTCTACTCTCTAAATGTTTAAGAGTGATTTTTTCACTCTTTTAGAGAGCGACCACTCTAATCACTCTAATTAAAGTCAAACGTTGATATAAATCACTCTTAAAAAGTTATTTTTACTTTCTCCTAAAATAGAGTCATAGAATGACTCTAAGTAATCGAGTGATAAGTTGTTCTTTGTTTGAATCACTCGAAGTAGAGTGATTCGCATATGGCGCTATAAAAATCAAGTCGCGCTTTCCATTTCCGTTTGCGAGGTCGACCAAGGAACAAGTTTTATATTTATTATTAAAGATTTATTCGTGATCATTAAATTGCTGGCGTGCATGCAGAATGTCTTCGACGTATAACAAACTGCCAAAGGTAAGTTTAGTCTAAATTTACACTTTTAGTGTTCGTATATGCTGACAGAGCATGGTTTGAGGTTATGGCTCTCAGCTACATTATGCCTACATTATTTATTCAGGAAACTTTAACTTGCTGTGAAGAATTGGCTGAGTTTTTACTTCAAAGGGGTATTTCTGAAGAGGTTGTCAATATCCTCAAAGGTAAATTTTCGTAATCTTTTTCCAAATTAAATTAGTCATATATCAGTTTGCATAAAAATGCACTTAACTGAAAGTTTATATCAATAGAAAATTTAAAAGAAAAACGATATTTCAGGCTGGCAAGACAATACGTCTGGCAAGATTCAATTTTAATTCCTTACATATTCTGTCATTTACCTTATAGCTTAAATAAAATTCATCAAAAATTTGAACATGGATGAGCTGATTTGTTGTAGGTGCCATGATGTAGTTATTGGTATACAGCAATTAAAAAATCATTATCGTAGAATACATGATATAGATGTTAATCAAAATCAAATAACGGGATTCAAATGTTTGAATGGAGTTTGTAACAATCATTTTTTAAGATTTAGTTCCTTAATTCGCCATATTAAAACACACCACATTACTGTAGAATTGAATAGAGATAATAATGTAGATGAAAATGTCGAGGAAAATGTTGAAATGGAATTAGATAATATTATAAATCCAGAGTTGGGCGAGCAAGTTGATAATTATTATAGGTTGATAGACAATAATGTTAATGTAGGTGTACAAGAAAATGAGCCTATTGATATTGTTAGTTCTGCGAGTAAAATGATAGCTAAATTGCAACTTAACTGCAGTTTTACTCGTGCAAACATAGATAGAGTCATTGATGAATCCGACAAATTTTTTACAGATATAATGAGATTTATTAAGCATGAAGTTACTAAGTTTTTCAATAAAACAAATACGTCTCTTGACACTGCTGAAGCTAAAGAACTATTTAATTCACTGAATGTTGAAGAACCTTTCAAAGTTATTAGTGGTGTTGATAAACAACTTGAAAATTTGAAAAATAATTTTAAATATATTAACCCTATTGAAATACCATTGGGTAAAAGGGATGAAAATCGTTTAAATAAAAAAACTCAATCTTATGGACTGAAAGAAGTGGTCGAATCATTTCAATATATTTCAATCATCGAGACTATTAAACTTATAATGTCCCATAATGACATAAGAGATCATGTCAATTCTGAGAAAAGTTTATCCGATGGAACTTTGAGTAACTTTAGAGATGGGGAAAGTTTCAAGTCTAATTTATTTTTCAAAAGATACCCCACTGCTTTGAGGATTCAATTGTATTATGATGACGTGGTTGTAAATAATTCTCTTGGTACAAAAGTGCATGCACATAAGTTGG
Source organism: Pteromalus puparum (assembly GCA_012977825.3). NCBI lineage: Eukaryota > Metazoa > Arthropoda > Insecta > Hymenoptera > Pteromalidae > Pteromalus > Pteromalus puparum. Next base: position 19,913,163 of record CM053169.1, on the reverse strand, counting down.
CAATGTTTTATTTCACTATACAAAATTTACCACCTCATATTAATAATTTTTTTGGAGGTGTTCACGTTGCCATGATCGCCTATTCTGCAGATATAGCTAAGTATGGATTGGAAAGTATTATGAAACCTTTCATGCATGATTTAGCTAAATTAGAAAGTGACGAGGGAGTCCCCTTTAATGTAGGTTACGAGGTAGTTACACTGAGAGGTTCATTAGCTTGCGTATGTGCTGATAGTCTGGCTGCTCATCAACTTTTTGGGTTACTTAGTCCTTCTGCTCGACATTTTTGTAGATCATGCATGATCAGAAGACAGGATTTACTAGTAGGCTTACTTGATAATTTTCAACCTCGAAGCAGAGAGTTATATCAAGAGCATGTGGAAAGAGTTGGACAGAATCCTCAAGCTATGACCGAAACTGGTCTTCGAGAAAATAGTTGCCTTCATGCATCAAAATACTTCCATTGTACGGATAATTTTGTCTTCGACCCAATGCATGATATTCTAGAAGGGGTTGCTCAACTTGACTTGAAATTAGTTATTGCTCGGTTCATTCTCTCTGACGATTATGATTTGGATGTGGATCAATTTAACAAACGAATCCATTTATTCAAGTATGGGATAGATGAAATTAAGAATAAACCATCTCCAATATTTACAGTAACTTTGCTTCGTAATTTGAAAGATCATACTATCCCACAAAAAGCCGTACAAACTTGGTGTCTGTTACGGATATTTCCTTTCTTAGTGTCAGACAAAGTTGCTGATAATGATGAATACTTGAAACTTATCTTGTTGTTAAATAGAATCAATGAAATAGTTTTTGCTCCTAAATTACATGTCAGTATTTTACCATATCTTGACGAACTTATCCAAGAACACAACAAACTCTTCCGTATACTCTTTGGCGATAAAGTTAATGCCATCAATAAAGTTCACCACTTGACGCACTATCCACAGTGTATTCAGAAGTCAGGGCCTCTCCGTCCATTAACTTGTTTGTTATATGAAGCAAAACACAGTTTCTATAAAAGACAGGGATCCATATGTTGCAATTATCAAAATATTGCAAAAACTCTCATAAAAATGACTCAAATCTGTCAAACAGCTGTCTGGGGAATGGGCGACCAAGTACGCCCCAAATTCCAATGTTCCAAAACCAAAGCTGTGACTGTTGAGAATACTTTAAGTAAAGATCACTTAATTTCAAAAGGTTTAAATAATACTGCTCTGGTTATGAAAACCAAAAAAATTGAAGTATATAATATGCACTACAGAATAGATTCTATAGTTGCTATTGATTCCGGTATTGCGACTGATGAAGGGATGCCTATCTTTGGGAAAGTTAAAGAAATTATTATTCACAATAATGATGTCTTTTTATTATGCACAGAGTGTCCTGCTTTGTGGCTTGAAGAGTCATTGAACGCTTATTGTTTTGCAGAAAAGTCACAATTAAGATTGGTAAACACAAATGATTTACCAGACTCAAAGCCGTTTAGTTTATGGCAAAGTTATGAAACAGAATTTTTATATATAAGTTTACGTCACTTTCTTATGTGATACAAACTTTTTTATAATTATACTTAATTTAATATTCTCAAATAATTTTAAGTTCTTGAATATAGTGTAGTCCGTCAATTCTTACTTATAAACCTATTATAATTTATATAAACAAATCAAACTCATCAGTGTTCAAGTTTCTTGTGGATAAAGAAAGCTTACTTTAAGAACCCAATTTGAATCCAAACTCCTATTACACTTTCCTTGTGGAAATGTCGTCTGCTGCGTGTCAAGCTATAGCAGAGCACAACAAAGTGTACAGGTTAGAATTGCTTATTTGCTCATGAAGAGTGTGACACTGTGTTGTTGTAACAGAGTGTTGTGATACAAATTTAATAATTAATTGTCTTGCTTTGATAATACATTCTGTAGGATACTATTTGTGTGTAAGTCATATATTCATTATTCTATCTTTTATAGATGAACAGATTGACGGCAAAACACTGCTCCGGCTGAATGGTCCTGATTTGCGAGCATTGAATATCAAGATGGGGCCAGCATACAAGATTTTGGAAATAATTGAAGATGCAGCATCTATGGTAAGCTTTCTTTCTATACAATAAAATGTTTTTGACGAGTAATTTATGTGATATTCTTAATAGGAGTGTCTTGTGCAAGCTGATGGTAGCGTCGTTCTCACTGAAAGCAGCCTCGAATCAAACAACAATTTTGCTAGTGATCATTCAAGTCAAAAAACCACAATAAAGAGTGAATGCTGTTCAAGTAGTTCTCCGGGTCCATCAGGTTCAAACTTATCTGAGGTATTTATACACTCACTTATAATTACATCAATGACAATGAGCATTTAGATCCTAATAAACTTGAATTTACAGAAGCAATGTCAGTCAACCTCATCAAACCTCTATGATATTCGATCATGGGTTCAAGAAAAAGATAAACAAACTAATTCCAAGGGAAGGTTAGAGCCAATCTTAGATAGAGGTGTAGTACAGGATGTGGATCGTCAATCTTTAGTCAGGACTGTTATATCTCACCTAAGATCAGAATGTGGAAATGCGTAAGTTTTTATTTATAGTACCTTATGCTTTTTTGAACAAGTTTAAAGTATATAAATATAATTATTTATTCTAGTTATCCATCAAAGGAGATGAAAATTAAAGCCGCCAAGTCAATCATAACTGACTTTCCAAAACTAAAATCCCAAACTGGTTGTGGATATGTGAGTAATTTTATTAATTTTATTTTACCAAACAAAAATCTTTATACGTAATCATTTATATTCTTTACAGGAACATTTCTATGATGTAAAGTCAAACTCTGGTTTTCTGGAATGGAGGTTAAAAACCATGAGAAAAGGACTCAATGAGAGTGAGAAGAAAAGAGTAGTAAAAGCTAAAAAAAGACCTTTGACTGAAAAAAACAAGATAGAGTGTTTACCTGTAGATGTTTATGAATCAAAAGTACGTATGCTAAAACAGTAAGCGAGTAATATATCATGAAAGATTGTATGACTTATGAATTAATCTATTTACAGGTATCGGAGTTGCAGTTCAAGATGCCTAATAATACTAATAAAATGTCAATACTTGAATTGATGGATGAAACGAGATCTGATAGACAGCAGTGGATTAAGGATCCTGAAAAGCAAGTTACTCTGAACGACATTATTAAGAAGTTTCCAAGGTTCATGGATTTTGAAGGAGAACTGGTAAAATAATTTATTTTAAATTAATTTCCAAACTACTTTTTATACTCTAAAAGTTATTGAATATTAAATAAATTTTTTTTTAATTTGTAGATACTTAGAGAATTTCAACAACACATCACCGACAAAGACACCCTTTTAGGAAGGTTCCCATCGTATTATGCTCCCCGGATCCTTCAATACTGCAAACTCAAAAAGCCAAATTTGCTTTTTGAAGTCAATGATATACCGGATGATAATTTGAAAGCTCTTGCAATACTCCCAAGTATCTTGCCAAGCCCAAATTACATGAGGAGGAAGACCAATGTAAGTTTGAAATCTAATATATATTATACATACGTATCTTGGTAAAACTACAAAAAATGATTCTTGCAGGATCCAAAAAAAGTTAAAGGTCAAAAAAAGAGAACATACAATGCAGTTCCATTTTCTGTGAAGAAAATCCCTAACGACCATCTCCTAAGATTTGTAAAGGTAATTAGTTTTGTTATATTTCATTTCCACTAGTCATTAAACAAATAAAATTAATTTTTATTGGTATTTCTTACAGGCAAATGATGATATTATGCAAGCTGTTACGAGCAGTTCCAACAAGCTGCCTGTCCAGCCATTCCTAATGTGCATCACGAATGACTTTAAGGAAAGAGGAGAGTACTATATCAAAGCCGATAATTATAAAATTGCTGTAGGAAGCAATATAATGGTTGCCTTTGATATTTTAGTCAAGATGCATTATATTTTTGACCTTCAATACGCACCTGACTTGGAAATTTTTTATAATTTTATAACATCTATAGTTATGGGTCTAGATGTTACTCCTAAGTCTTGTTGCTCCGCTTTTAATACGACGTTACTTCATTTAGATGAGCAATCTGACGAGTAAGTGTATATTTTAACAGTACATATAACAATTTTTATATCACTCTCACTCACTCTTACTAATTACTATATGTATATATTATATATATATATATTTTTACAGTGCTGAAGATAATGAAGATCCCCCAATGGAAAACGAAGAAGACGAAGAAAACTGACTATTTTAGACTATATAAGTATTTTCACATTTAGAATTCAATCATTCACCCTATTTAAATCATTTCTTATCGATCATCCACAGGTTATGTATGACTATGATGTTATAGTAATTTATTTTAATAATAAAATAAAATAAAATAAAATCTGCTTTTATTATTTCCTAGGATGAGCATAAAAACATTCTTCATTTCACTCGATTATTCGAGTTATATTATCACTCGTAAGCCTAGAGTGACATAAATCACCCCTACTTAGAGTCGCGTATCACTCTAGTCCGACTGGCTCACTTTTTTCTAGACGAAAGAGTGATAAATGACTCCATTAGAGTGACTTTTCACTCTTCAACATTTAGAGAGTAGCTGCAATAAAGTAACCAAACTATACAAATTATGCTTCTGTACATCACAAGGGCCAATGTATTAAGTTTGATGCCTAGACGATGAACCACTCTTGAAATATTTTACTTTTGGACCAATATTTCCAAATTATTTTGACAAAAAATTATTCATCCCAAAAGTGGTTTATCTATTTCGCATGGAACTTAATATGCTGGCCCTTGTGATGTACAGGATCATAATTTTTATAGTTTGATTACTTTACTGCAGCTAGAAGCTCAACTTGGTTCGCATTTCAGGCTCGAGCAGTGACTTTTTCTTGAACAAGCTGAGCTTCTAGCTGCAGTAAAGTAACCAAACCATGAAAATTATGCTTCTGTACATCAAAATGGCTAGCATATTAAGTTTGATGTAGAAGAGATGAACCGCTTTTGGGATATATAATTTATCACAAAAACCTGAAAATAGTGGAACAACTGTTTTTATTTTGTTCATAGTTTTGTATATAATTTTTAATATAATTTTATTTATAATTTTACAGAAAAAGACGCAGGTGGTCTTCTTAACAATATCTTCGAACTTAATCAGAAGGATATTGCCAACCAGGATGATGACAAGGATCTAACGCATATTAAGAAGGGAGTTTATATAAATTCATTAGCATACAAAGATGCATTTAAAACAGATAAATGTCAATCTTTTTCACAATAATGAATAGAGGTATTTATGGAGAAACCGATTTATTAACACGGTGTGTGAAAAAGATTGCTGGCTCTGATGATCGCCCTCTTTCACCAATTAAAAAAGAAGTTGTGGAGGACAAATTTTACAAGTTCCTAAAAATTAAACGCTTTCCACTTCACATGATTGAAAAAGAAATGAGTAAAGTGAACAGGTATCAACACAACTCAATTTCATCTATTAAAAAGTCATACAGGAGAAGGAACAAATCAATCAATAAATCTAATAATCAAATCAATAGCGGAGAAAGTTAAATTCAAACTAAAGTTTTGTAATACTTTTATAATTTCTGCTAGTTATGTTTATGTAATCACTAAATAATTTATTTTTAGTATATAAGAAAATAACGAAACTTAATGGAACTTGGCTGATTATTCCATTATTAACTACCCGGTTAAAAGCACTGATAAGAAGTCTGTAAGTTAGCAGTTCTTTCATAGAAAAATCAGATTTTTATATTGAAAGTCTGGTATAACTTCTTCCTTTTCTCTTTCTTTCATAATGTTTTATCGGATATTCCTGGTTCAGATAACTCACAAATGCTTATAGAAAATCTGTTTATACAACTTTATGAGTGCTTTTCAATCGGCTACATAAAAATCAAAGAGGTAGCCAAAGATCTATCCAAAAGTAAATAATATATATGTTAATAATATATACGTTTATATATTTTGAATATTGAAGTTGTCGCTGTGCAATCATAATAAAATGAATATGCGTTGATAAATTTCGTGTATATTTCTTCGTGATACCTATCAATAATAATAGTTCTTTTGTATAGTATCTTGATATGTTTATTAGATAATTTTGTTAAATGAAGTTATAACTCAAAATTAAAATATATATTAATTGCAAGCACTTGTTTAATTCCAAAACATGACATTCTATGTCTATTTATGTCATATGATGTAATATATCTATGCTGTATTAGAGTGTTCCAAAATGTGCCACAGTGTGTCAGAATGTGCCAAAGTGTGCCAAAAGTGTGCCAAAGTGTGCCAAAGTGTGACACAGTGTGCCAAAGTGTGCCAAAGTGTGCCACAGTGTGCCACAGTGTGCCAAAGTACGCCACAATGCTCACAAAACGAAAATTAAATATATTAATTTGGTATTTTTAAGCACGTGTGATAAACTGTGTCAAAGTGTGTCAAAGTGTGCTAAAGTGTGCCAGAGTGTGGCAAAGTGTGCCAAAGTATTTCTTTTTTCCAAATTTGAATGCTTTGGCACACTTTGGGACACTTTGGCACACTTTGGCACACTTTGGCACACTTTGGTACACTATGGCACCCTATGGCACAAAATCCATTTCCACTAGGGAACGTCATTGTTAATTTACTTGCTGTATTCTACACTGCTATGAACATACTTGATAAACCCGTCGGTTGACAGTTTCTGATGCGAATTGTGATTAGATAAAAATTAATAAAATTGTCAAATAAACTATAACACCTTTCAAAAGTGAAACACAACATCATTAATAATAGAGCAGATATTGAAAAGTGAAAAATTGTCATTAAAAAATTGTTTTTTTTTACCTCACCATAAAATTATCAAGCGACGGATTTATCAAGTATGTTCATAGTAGTGTAGAATACAGCAAGTAAATTAACAATGAGATCAGGAAAACAATGAAATTACAAATTGTATTAAAGAACAATTTGATAAGTATGTTCCAAATACATAACGGCCATTTTACTATTTGATTTCATTTATTTTTTTACCATAGTTTGTCACTTATATAAATAATTATTTTAATTAATTATATCATTATCGAATATAAAATTATTAATAATAAACACCAGGTTTATACTTGCCTACTTTTTACCTTTTGAGAAAGGTGTTTTTTTGTATGATTTGCATCTATTGAAAAAAACCTATGATGTTTATGTTTTATTTTAGTTTTGAAAAATAAGATTAATACGAGTAAAACTCTAATTGTTGATAAGACATGACCTGGAACTTCCAAGGAAAATACGGGTGAAATAGTTGTTGGTGGTAAGTCCACATTTTATTAATACCACATTGTGTATTCTAAAAATATTATTGTGGATAACTTTACTCAAAACGAGTTGTTAAGCAGTTTAATTAGAACGGAAAACTTTGCGTAAAGACAGAGGTCAATGAAGGGGGCTTCGGTATTTTTGAATCACAAAAAGCTTTCAAACTCAAAGATTTTTGAAACAATGAAATAAGTTGATATCATTTTTTAAAAATAAAAACTAAGGTTTTCAATGTCATTTTCTAAAAAGTAACTGTTAAAAAATTCTCGTTTTAATATGTCATCTTGTAATTCATGATAATTGATTAATACTCTGAATTAAAATTACCAAACCCTATAAATCAAATAAAGAGAAAAATTTATAAAATACAAGATCTTAGATCTGCAAGCTACTGGGTCATTCACAGATTCTTAGCTTTTCTTGGTGGTAATTCTTCTGTAATTTTTTTACTTTTCTACATGTAATAGTCATAATTCTCAAAAAATGAACAGCATTTAACATGCATATAATAGATGCCTCCACGTGACCCCCTCACTTAATACGCCGAAGCCACCTTAAGCACTAACTTTTATATTTTAATATAAATATAATGTGAACTTAAAGAATAAAATATTTTTCAGTTTCAAACCAATCTGAACCCATGGATGAGCTTTCAGGAACTCAAACAGAAAATTCTAATTAAAAGTGGGTAACACAACAATATAAATTTTGAAAAATACAATAACAACTTAAATAAAATGTTTTTTTAGATCTTTTGAATTATAAACCTGAAGAGTTTCTCCAGTTGGATGCTGCTGAAAAAATTAGTGTTATAGGATCTGAATCGAAGCTAATATTGAAATATTATTATAGTCGATAGAATATTAATAAACACTTATATAATGTTTAGTGCAACAAATGCAATTGATGGCCAATCAGGCCAAACTATCAGTAGCGGTGAACATGAAAAAAAATGAATCCATTGGTTCTTCTAAAACTGTTTGACGATAAAGGAAACAACATTATTCAAATAGTACTTACCTATCGAAGATCCACTTTTATTTAAAGAATTTGATAAAAACTGTTGCGATGAGAAGTATTTCAGAGAAAAAGTTGTAAGTTCATTTACAATATTTACAGAAATACTTTTTTGTAACACCGGCACAACTTTCGTGTTATTCGTACGTAGTAATAGGTGCGGAAAATTTACATATTTATATGAGATGATATATAAATAGACATTAAATATTTAATTCAATAATTCGATTTAATCTTTAATTTTAATTCATGTAATTCATTATATTACATTACTTGTATTAGTGGCAGTATTTACAAACTTATACTTCAATGAAAATAAATGGAAGAAAACAGTTCGCAAGATGATTGGAAAAGTAATGGGCGATGGATTGCAAACTTTCTATAGTTGTCGCGGTCAGAAAGGAAAAATTGCTTTTGAGGATACATTTTTATACGAACTTATTGAAGGTACACTTTCACTCATAATTGCTTCCTCCTCAAGAGGAAGCTTTGTAATAGTAAAATTTTCAGTTTTGCTAATACTTCGTGGAAACGCATTTGGAGGTGTTTGGAGTACGAATCATACGTTTTTAGAAAATGTCCGTGCGGATGGCTGTGTGTGTGTGTGTGTGTGTGTGTGTGTGTGTGTGTGTGTGTGTGTGTGTGTGTGTGTGTGTGTGTGTGTGTGTGTGTATGTACGTATACCGCCATAATTTTGGAACCATGCGACGGATCGTAATAAAATTTGACATGCATATATTTTTTCTAATTCTGAATTTAGGTCATTTTTTGTTGTATGATTCTGACCATGTTATGGCCATATTATAGCCATTTTTCTATTTTTGAAAAAATATTTTTGCTTTTTTATATATTGATTTATACAATTATTCACAATAGTGTATCTAAAGAACATAAATTTGTCTATTTTTCTCCGCAAATTTTCTAGATGGACTGATGTTCATTTTTTAATTATAAAAGGTTAATTTTCGTAAAATATATACTCAAAAATAATATTAAATGTTTTGAAAAATTTCATGACATTAAACACAACCGGTATCTACTAGTTGTAAAATTAAGCAATTTTCGGCGACTAGTTTTTCGGCATAAAAACAAAACTAAAAAAATTGCTTTTTATGTCGTACGATTACGGAGTTAAAAAAGGGGGTTTAATTGAGTGAAATTTTAGGAAAGTAGTTGATCTTTTGATCACTTCGCTAGGTTTTTTTGTTAGCTATGTAATTTTAGTTAAAATTACAATTCAAATTCTTCAACTCTCACCCTGTATACTCGTGTGACTGTTGAAACATTATTATTATTTGTTAAACATATAATTGGATAACTTAAAGCCTTGTATATTGAGATATTGCATGTTTTATAAACATGTTCCTGCAGATGTTTTGTCTATGTGTGGTGGCGGAGTGCGTGCGTGCATGTGCGTACGTTATACTGTTATCAATTGGAACTAGTGATCGATCGTAATAAATGGACGTGCATATATGATTTTCTGATTCTGAAATGAGTAATTTTCGTTTAAGATTTAAGAGTTTATGACTTTCATGGCCTTTTTCATTTTTGAAAAAATATTTTTGCTTTTTATTAATGATATGTTTATACAATATATTCACACAATAGTGCTACTAAAAGCTGCTACCCACAAAGGTTGGAGATTTGAATATTTTCCCCCTTCTCCGACGCCCGCGCTCTCTCGTATTAAGAGAGCTCGGGGCTTCAGCCCGAGCGGATCTCCGGTGAGACCTCTCTCCCAGGAGCTATGGAATACAGAAAACTATTACGAGGGTCTAAAAGGCGACTGTGGGAGTACTGAAATGAGCTTTTAAATTTTAATAGGCGATTATGGGAATATAGAAAACAACTTCAAGGGTCTGAAAGGCGGCTGTGGGTATGTAGAAATCTATTGCAAATGTCAAAAAGGCGACTGTGGGAATACAGAAAACGATTACGATGGTCTAAAATGCGACTGTGGGAGTGCTGAAATGAGCTTTAAAATTTTAAAAGGCGATTATGGGAGTATAGAAAACAACGTCAAGGGTCTGAAAGGCGGCTGTGGGTATGTAGAAATCTATTGCAAAGATCAAAAAGGCGACTGTGGGTATACCGAAAACGATTACGATTGTCTAAAATGCGACTGTGGGAGTTCTGAAATGAGCTTTAAAATTTTAAAAGGCGATTATGGGAGTATAGAAAACAACGTTAAGGGTCTGGAAGGCGGCTGTGGGTATGTAAAAATCGTGAAAAATAATTTTTTTGTGAAAAAATTATTTTTCACAAAAAAATGAAGCCACCCGCAATTTTGTAACTTGCAGTTGTTAACGTTATTAACGATTCCGAAATTACTGGTATTTTTTTTATTACGATATATGTAAGTTATTTTAGGAGTTCACGGAGCTCTATCCTTTTGATATCCACCTTAACCCCCACTCCCCTGATACCTCTCCCCTACATGTGTCTTCCTAACCTATCCTTTTAGTATCGAATAGTAGCGAATATTTAAATCAAAGAATGAGTTGATTGTCCCATGTAATTATCTTCCACTAGCAGAAAAGGAGGAAGCTAAGTGCCAATGACTTGGCAGCGGTTTTTTATACATCATCTAATAGTGAGGACTCAATAATTCAAGTTAAGAGTAGTATATATTATAACGGTGTGTAAACGAACCGAATATAAACGATCAGTGGCGCATCCACTGATCGACAAGTAAGCGAGAGGAAAAGAATGTAGCAGCTAGTTGCAGGCTTCTTGTAGGCTGTACGAAGCCAGGCCCGTAGCGCAGTTTGCTATACGTGCACGTCCTCGTGCACGTGAGCCCGCGGAGGCGTCGTGGATAATTTGGCTACGTAGCTAGTTCGCGAGATAGATTATGAGTGAATCGCACGGGAGTAGGCGGAGTCAGGAACAGAGTGACACAAGCCGAGTAATAGTAAAGTTTCTCTTTATATAAAGACTCAAAGATCAGTACAAGAACAGCGCGGAGTAAGAGAGACGGAGCAGAGCGATTAATGCCGAGAGAGAGAGTATTGCGATCGGGCAGGTACTTACAGTGGTGCTTCGTGAAGCTGGACACAGGCCTCGTGGCTTGGACCGGAACGGCGCAGGACGGAAGACCGGGGCTCGATGCTGGAGAGCAGGACGGGAGCCTCAAAGCCTCGTGTGTGGCCGGATGCAGCAGGAAGTCGAACGGCAAACCAAAGACACGCGACGCTGAACAGCCACAGGATAATTCCAGCGACACACGGGGATTCCGGTCACGGACGCAGCAGCAGTCCTCTAAACTATCAACGCACGCACGGACCTATTAAGCACGGAATCGAGGAGGCAGTACCGGCACGACTGTACTGTATGACGATCAACTCCTAAGTGTCGCGGCGCGAGACGCGACCGCGTGAACAGTCTAGTTTTTCTATCTCTCTCTCTCTCTCTCTCTCTCTCTCTCTCAGACGGCGCCACACACACATACACACAGCGCGCGGCTCTCTCTCTGTGTGTGTTATGGCTGTCTGCTCCGCTCACTTACCTGTTGCTGAAAAGGAATGTTATACACAAGAATATTTACATAGATAATGTTTATTATATCGTGATCATATAATATAGGGGAGAGAGGGACGTAACGAGTGCACACAAGGCAACTCGTTATAATATTCTAAAGAATAAATACAAATAAGAAATACAAATATAATCACTCAGTGATGACGACTTAATGGAGTCGGCCGGATCCCTGGAAAACATTGTTTTACTTGAACTATTCGTATAATAGAATTGACAATGAAATGAGTATCGGATCGCGGTTCCCTACCAGAGCTGGCCGTCGCCAGTCTAATACTCTTATGGGTAAGAATAACGGTACGGTACTGGTTGTCGGCAAAACAGAAAGTTACTTAGCCGACGGCCTACTCGGGTAGTCCCTAAGAGCTAAGGGTCGCACCCTTAACTCGAGACTGGAAGTTGCACCCTGCCAGTCGAAGGCACAAGTTCACTGCTGCGGCTTACACGAGTGTGAGTCTGTGACAAAAAGCCGTGAACGTTGCACGGTCCCTCGCAACTCGCTCCTATAAGTACCCTCAGGAGTACGAACGAGCTGCGAGTTGCCGGTATGCCGTGCTCCGCTACTGCTGAGTCCGCCTGACGGACGAGCGCGGAACTACTAGCGCGCGGCGGGTATTCGCCGCTAGTGCCTAGTGCGATCGTAGATCGTCACACAGAAAAAGACAAAAACCAACGATAAAGGCAAAAGGTTGATGACTTCTAAGGAAAAAAAAGCAATTTGCTTTATCATTAATTCAAAATGAAAAAAATGAAAGTGATGAGTGAAAAGAAATTGATTAAACTTTTTATGTATTTCTTTTATTGAGGCGACAAGCCACTTTTAAACCCTGAAAAATAAAATTCTTATAAATAATTATAAAACTAAATTATAATTTTTATATAATTTTTATACTAATATTAGGTTCTATTACCTGTATTTTTACCATGGTGAATCCATATTTGCACCTATTTACCCATAGTGACTCTCCGTATACTGTTTTGAGCATTTTGGCACTCTCCGTAGGATTCCATGTGACCACATGGTTTGATTGGGCTAAAATTTTAGGAGCATGCTTTGAACACTTGTACTTTTGGTATGAATGAAGGAATTTTAATTTGAATGCTTAGAAAATGTTGAACAAGTAAAATACTTAATTTTTGGCCTTTTTTAACCTTTTTATGTCACTTTTTTTTCATAAAAGATTTTCTAAGCATTCAAATCAAAATCTGTTGGATAAATGAGGTAAAGCAGAGGATTAATGTTTAAATATAAATGTGGATTTATTAGACTTCAAGTATATGTACAGCTATGCGTCGCGCACCCCATGTGTAGTCGGCGACGGCTCGAATCCAAGAGAGCGATGTGCGAGACTCGTATAGTCTCGGCACCGCTAGTAGTCATGTGACTTACACGCATACAGCGAAAGGGGATACTTGCATGTGTGTGTCCCCTTACACACTCGTCAGCGCGCTCACTGATTCTAGCGCGCTCTATATATACAGCCATACAGCCAAATGTACTATATTCTCAATATCCCTTCATTCATACCAAAAGTACAAGTGTACAAAGCATGCTCCTAAAATTTTAGCCCAATCAAACCATGCGGTCACATGGAATCCTACGGACAGTGTCAAAATGCTCAAAACAGTATACGGAGAGTCATCATGGGTAAGTAGGTGCTAATATGGATTTACCATGGTAAAAATGCAGGTAATATAACCTAATATTAGTATAAAATTTATATAACAATTATAATTTATTTTTGTTATTATTTATAAGAAGTTCATTTTTCAGAATTTAAAGGTGGTGTGCCCCCTTAAGTCACTAAACTGTATAAATTTGTTGAAAGACATAACGAGGGCTTTTATACCAAGTTTGAACTTTATACAATGCATAATTTATACATAAACTCATTTTTTTCAAATTTCTGGGAAAAAAAATTGCACATCTCAAAAGTAGTTTTTTGTAATAAGAATAGCGTGTATTCGAAACACGTGTGTATATGCGAAATACACGTAATTATTTATTAATTTTTATAATATAAAAAGCGTGTATTAGAAACACACGTGTATATGCGAAATGCACAGTTATTTTATTGTAAAAAATGCGTGTAGTCGAAACACGTGTGATGTATATACGAAATACAAATCATTATGTATAGGAATTTTTCGTTATATCAAATCTGCGTGTACGGCAACACGCAGTGTCAGTTTCGATATTGCAAATTTTTGTAGTGGTTGACGCCAGATGGCGCCAGAGGTTATCACTACCTGCACTACCGGCCGCAAGGTCGGTAAAATCGCAGAAATGGGTTTGAGACCGCCTTAAGTAATATTAAGTAGACTGTATTATTTTTAATTTGTTATAAAGAAAATATTTCTCCTTTTTCTAATACTTACAATAGATATTTATACCATATACTCACCAAGTATATAAAAAGTAATGTAATTTGTTGATTGGTTTTTCAACATATTTTGAATCGTCGTAAAGATGTCTTTTTGTCGTCATGACGTTTTATATTATATTTATTGATGTAATGAATAGTGATTAGACGTTATTAAGACGTCTTAACAACGTTCCTTTTTGCTTCCTTCCTAAGGAAGCCTTGTAATAGTAATTTTTGGACTTTGTGTAAAAACATGTGGGAAGTGTGTTTTGATGAATTTTTAGTCGAAAAATGGTGTTTTTAGAAAATGTCCGTACGGATGTATATGTGTGTGTGTGTGTGTGTGTGTGTGTGTGTGTGTGTGTGTGTGTGTGTGTGTGCGTATGTATACGCCTGTTTCTCAGCTTCTACTTGGTGGATTTTAACCCACCAAGTCTGATTTTCTTTGTTTTTGCTAGAAGATAGTGGGACGAAAGTCCGTTTTTACAATTTATATACGCGATTTTTTTTTACAGTGATTTTTTAGTTTTGAGATTTCAGTTTTTGCCAACAAAGTTATCGGAAAAGTTAATAAAAGTAAATTGCTTAATATGTACCTGAAAGAGAATAAAATTGCCTATGTTTTTACCGTGAAAAATTTATATTATCGTTCGTCGTTCTTTTATTATACATCATACAGTGCAATTTTTTTAAATCGTTATAACTCAAAAACTAAATAGCGAATCATTCTAAAAAAATATATGATTATTGAAGGTAATTAGAACTATATACCACTTAAATTTTAAGTCATTTCATGGGGCAGATCCTGAGAAAAACATCAAAAACTGAAAAAAATCGTTTCTACGTGACACGATAACTGGAGTAAAAAGGCAATAATCAAGTTCAAATTTGGATTTAGTTAGCATTATATAGCACAATGATCCCTTTCTTGGATTTTTATAATACCAGTTAGTTTCAAAGATATTGAGCTTCAAACTTTTGTTTTTTCACCCTGTATACTATGAGTCGTTTTTTCTACGTGATGCGTTAACTGGAGTAAAAAGGCATAAATGAATTTAAAATTTTGGATTTAGTTAGCATTTTGGGCACCTTATCTCTTTCCTTGGGTTGTTTATGATACCAGTTAGTTTTAAAGATATTAAGCTTCAAAATTTTGTTTTCTTACCCTGTATACTCTATATACTGAAAACTGTATCGCTTCGTTCTCAGTTTCCATTAAGGTGAACTCCACTGATTTTTAATTTTCTTACCTTTTGCCCATCCATTGTCAGATTTTAGGGGTTTGATTGTGGGATAAAAGAAGGTTACATAGCAATTTTGGGCCATTTTTATACACATATACTCAGTTATGATATAAAAACCAAAAATAATCATTAAAATTAAGGTTTTTGAAAAAGTAGCTTGCGCACAAGGCTTCGACTAAATTAATTCAAAAAATTTGGACATACATTTTGACCGCGTACTTAACAAAAGTTAATATTTTTATTACGGGAACTCTCATAGTTCATCTGTAATAAATCAAGAATTTATTAAACAACTAAATCTATGAAAAAACCCTATAATTTACTAAATATTTATAATAAAACAATTTTTCTAAAACAGATACCTTAACTTAAAATATTAAGTTTTGTTCAAATGTTCTAAAGAATACGCGTAAAAATTTTCAAAAAGATTAATAGAAATGCGTTGCGCAAGAACTTTTTAAAGTCAAACGAACAAGTTACGAGAAAACGCGTTTAAAGTTTTATTTTTGTATGCTATCTAATGTAAAATATTTTACTCAACTGCCCATCAACATTGTATAAATTTAAGTTTTTACATCGGGTTGGTTTTAAAATGTTCATAAAACTATAAGCAACTAAATTATATATAAAATTTTTTCGAGTTTTTGACAAAAAAATCAGTGGAGTTCCCCCTAATGGATTTTAATCTATACTTGGACTCGTTTTTGCTGTTTTGTTTTTATTATATTCGTTAAAAATAGATTTTCAGTTACGCATGTGGGTATATTCATGGCGATTTTTCGATCACTGGTGATTTTAGATACGTTCCGCGAACTATATCCTTATCATTATATCTCGGAAACTAAATTTTGAACTTTTCGTTAAAACATCATGATTATCGGCTAGTTTTTTCTGTTTTTTGTTTTATTAAATCGTTAAAAACAATATTTTCAGTTACGCATTGATTATGTAATATAATTATTTCGAAATAATTTTATCCATCAAACGAAAAAGCATAAAAACTTTATAGAATTATATATGAAGTAAAAACAATTTAGATATTAAAGCGATACATAAGGTTGAAGGAAGCTACGTGCCAAAGAATTGGCAGCGGTATTCATTTTCTATCGCTTTAAAAAATAAAATGCGTTGATAAAACGTTTGAAATTCGTCAATATTTAGATACATAAAAATGTCATTAAAACGTGTACGAAACGTTGTTCATTTGTAATAAAGTGGTCTTTTAAACGTCTTTGTTCCATCTCTGTAGGCGTTTGTAAACTTTTGTGGACAAAATTTTGTGGCCAATATAACGTTATAAAGACGTTCATAAGACGTAATTTTAAACATTGAAAAAAGACGCGTTGTCGTGTTTTTTCAAACGTCTTAATAACGTCTTTAAAACGTCTTGTGTTATCAGGGTAAGATCTCAAACTAGCGGGATTCGCTGTAACTTTGGATCTATTCATCGTAGATCATTCTACCTGGGCTTATAATTTTTATATCGTCAAATAGTAAAGGAATCCATCCTAACATATCGCAAAAATTAAGTTTTTAACAACAAATAATTAGAAAAACATCCATTTTTTGTTAAAAATCAGTTTTAAAATAGGAATAAGTATTTAAAACCAACTAAAAACTGATCAATAATGTTCAAACTTACATAAATTAATTTATTACCACATGCACATTTTTATTACTTGCATATTTTCTCAATTATCCTCATTTTTGCATCGGCGACTGCCATATAACCACCTCTAACTTTATAACTGACATCCTCAACACACAGTATCAACCCAAATTATGATTTTGAACTTAATACAATTTTTCAAGTTTGTACGTAATGGAAATTAGTAATTTTTTGTATTATGTTTTTTTTGGAACCTATACATATAGATCAATGTATACGATTATAGTTTACTAGCCGGAGTCTCGTTCGAACCATCGTACCGAGCAGACGTGTTTCGCAGCTAGTGTAAACACAGAATCGAACGTGCGATATCTAGAATAGAAACGTGGTCACAAGTGAAGTTATATTAAGTATAAGAAAACGCTACAATAAACCTGCATAGTAGCTTTAAGCTACTATAGCAGGATAATAAAACAAACAACAAAATGGCCTCTGCCAACAGGAGTCATTCTGATCAATCCCCTAAAAGTGCATCTCAACCAACACTGCCGAAAACCTATGCTAATGCAATGCGTCCCAAAAATGATCAAGCTATTGTCATTGAATCAATTGCTGACTGCACCAATGATGACTACCTTGACGGATTGGAACAACTGATCAGTATAAACGAAATAACGAGTATTTCAAAAATATCTGGCATCTGGAGTGGTAATTTTCTTAACAAAACGATCTTTAGTAGAACAGCTTAAAGATAAAAAAGTGAAAGTGAAACATCACTCTCTAAATATTAGACCATACATAGAAAATAATAAAAGGGTAGTGATATCAAATATAAGTCCAGTGATTCCTAATGAAATAGTACTCGACGCGCTGAATAAATTCAACATAATACCAGTGTCACAATTAAACACGTAACAAACCAGGTCGCTCCCACATTATATCATACCGACGTCAAATGTACATTAAACAAGAAGACGAAGAAAAACTCCCAGAGTCCATTCAAATTAACTATGATAGTACAACATACTGGATCTATATGAGTACAGATACGACGAGCTGTTTCGTTTGTAAACAGCGGTCATGTAGCTAAGCTATGCCCACAAGTCAACGATATCACTCACGACGTAAACACACTTCCAGAATAAAATTCAGCCTTACCAAGCCAAGCGGAAAATCTAAATTCCAACGACGATTTAAACATCACAAACAGACATAAGTCTATTCAAGCTAGCAAAAGACCACCACCTCCGTCTACCACCTCCTCCGAGGAATCACAAAACCAAATAATACCAAATATCGACGCAACTACATCTCACGAGACCATAACGGAAATTATTCAACGGACACCTCAACAAACACAAGATAACAAAATTGCAGAGTTTAAAAAGCCGCAACCAAAGAAAAGGAGAACAAACTCAAACACGATTCAAAAACAAAAAATAGATACTGCCAAACAACAAGAAATAGAAGCAAATTTACTCTCGATCAAGCAAACAATTGTCTCAATAACTGCAAAGTACAATCTCACTTACGACGACCTGCGTAATTTCCTAGTAAATTCATACGGTCAGTATGATGTGAAAATAAAAGCACAAGAAATAACAACTGATCTCAATAATCTAATCAATGTCTTAAACGAGGTATACAGCCTTCTCAATGAAAAATCATTAAAGGCCAGATTTACAAGAATAATAAAAAAACTACAAGATCATTATGATTCAGAATTGGACTCCGACGGATCTTCTACTTCCTCGAAGGCTTAAAAATCAACATGAAGACTATTACTAAAGCTGGACTCAAAATTCTTTACTGGAACGCCAGAAGTTTTCTAAAGCGACGAGAAGATATCCAAAGAGTGTTACATAAGATAGACATATTAGTATGTGTAGAATCGTATCTTAATGCTAAGAATACCAACATCAATTTTCCAGGATTCGTAAACTACAGAATAGATAGGACTTACTCAACTGGAGGCGGTATTATTTTACTAATTCGTAATAATATAGCATATAAAGAAATTCAAAATATACATACTTCCGATCAAACAGTAGAAATATATGGAATAACGATAACAAATACTAACCCTACCTTTAATCTCCTAGCATGCTACCGATCACCAGGTCTCACGTTATCTTCAGACCAATGGAAAAACATCTTTTCAAATCTACAACCAAGTCAAAACTACGTCTTGACGTACGTCGTAGGTGACTTTAACGCGCATCACGTAGCCTGGAATTGCAACAAAACCAAAAAAATGGAGAATATCTATATGAAAACATTGAAATTAATAACCTCTTTATACATAACTCAGACACATATACTCATTTTGACAAAAACATCTAAATCAAATATTGACCTAGTTCTATCAACTACTCAAATTGCAGACAAAATTACAACACGAGTAGTTAATGAGACCTGGAGATCGGATCATTGCCCTATATATATAAAACTTGATGTTAATAAGTCATTGTATGTACAAAAATCACACAAAATCCGATCAAAAAGAACCAACTGGAATAATGTTGCTACGTATCTCGATACAGCGTATTCACAGTTTCTTTCAGAGGAATATGATTTATTATCGCCAAGTGCAAAATACGAATATTTTACAAACATTATCACAAGCGCTGTAAAAACAAACACACCAACGAAAAAGACTGTGAATCCGGCTGTCCATAGAAACCCAGTCCCCTGGTGGGATATTGACTGTCATGAAATAAAAAAGACAAGGAATGCCGCGTTTAAAAAGTGGGAACAAACAAAATGCCTAGAAGACTTTACTGAATATAAGAAATTGTGTGTGCTAGCAAAACAAACATTCAAACAAAAAAACTAGAGAGTTTTAAAAAATTTGTCGAATCAATTAATGTTAGAACTAACAGTCAATACGTTTGGAATACTTGTAAGATATTTAAAAACAAATGGGTTAAAGTCACTCCCCAGCACGTCCCAGAAAACTTGCAAATCGAAAACAAACAATAAGCTCTAAACAAAATCTGCCCTCCATGGGTCCCGACTGACGCAAACTACATGCCAGAATGCCAAAAAAATGATTTTCTCGGAACTAACTTTAATTTTGCTGAATTCAATACAGCTCTCGAAACCCGCAATCCTAACTCCTCTCCAGGACTCGATGGTTTAGATTATTCGTTTATAAAACTTCTCCCGATAAAATATAAACTTATATTGGTCGACATAAATATGTTAAATAACTATATGTACAAAAGTGGCGATTTTCCTAGCAAGTGGAAAGATTCCTACGTTCATCTCATTAAAAAATCCGACGGAAAAAGTTACCGACCAATAGCTCTGACCTCCTGCCTCTCCAAACTATTTGAGACAATGATCAAAAATAGGTTCCAATTTTGGCTAGAAAAAAATTCACTCTTCCCAGACAGCCAAACCGGCTTCCGTACAGGTCAAGCTTGCACAGACAATTTACTTAATCTCACTTTGAAAGCTCAACAATCTTTACGCAGAAAGAAATCCTTGTACGCGGCATTCCTTGACGTATGCGGAGCGTTCGACAACGTCAATATAAACAGACTTGTAAACAAACTCGCGAAAATTGGTTGCCCGCTCAACCTAGTACAATTTATTAAATTCTTAACTTCCGAAAGACGTATATACACCAGCGAATTCAACGGCTATAAAGTCACTTATAAAGGCGTTCCACAAGGCGGGGTACTTAGCCCACTCCTATATATTTTATATGTCTCCGATATAGTTAAAAACATACCAAAATCCGTTATAATTTCACAATTCGCTGATGATATAGCTTTATACAGCAACAACAAAAACTCACTACAGAAAGCTGTAAACACAATGGAAAAAAATCTGTCTAGCATAGGCCTAGGTCTAGCCGTACACAAAACAGTATTAATCCATTTTAACAACCAAAATATCCTTCCCGGCGAAACCTCAATTACAGTAAACGACTGCATTATCCGCTCAACCGAAACCACGCGCTTCCTAGGCCTAATATTTGACTATAAATTAACATTCCAACCGCAAATTAACGAACTTCAAAAAAAAATGCCTAAGAGCCCTTAATATTATCAAATATCTCCAAGAAATATGGTGGGGCGCAGATCCAACTATGCTCCTGGCTTTCTACAAAAGTTATGTACGCTCCATTATTCATTACTCCATTTTTGTATATTTTCCAACGCGCAAAGATTTAAAAAACAAACTTGAACCGATCCAGTTTAGTGCTATAAGAGCGGCTCTCGGTTTACGCAAAACAATACCTACTAACATACTCTTAGCAGAATCAAAACTACCCTCTATTTATGAAAGATGCAAATTCCTGTGCCATGTATATTTATTTAAAATTCTATCTAACGACTCACTTCCACTAAATAAAACAATTAACACACAATACAAAAATAAAAACAACGTCAACAGAAAGCGTAAAAGAATAGTCGAAGAATGTATAGTACAAAATATGAAATTTTTACCAAACTTATATAAATCAACTAATTATCCACTATACCTACATAATTACGACACAGTAACAACTCCCATTCCATAGGACCTATCAACAGGAACACAAGTTCACTGCAGCTCGTATACTATATACAACAAACTCTACACTTTGCATAACAAGCACGCTTATGAGAAAAACCTCTATCTAATATACGCAAAAACTAACAAAAAACACAACCATGAACAAATAGAAGCGATGTGCGCATTTCCAAAAACCAGTGTAATTAAATCCAAAATACTGAATCCATACACATCGTCATTTAGCGCCGGATTTATCAGTATCATAGAAGCAATGAACATAGCTCTAAGCAATTCAATCAGCTGTAATTGCATTCTTTCTGACTCTCTGAGTGTGCTGCAAAGTC
The DNA here is from genome assembly GCA_012977825.3 of Pteromalus puparum. Taxonomy (NCBI): domain Eukaryota; kingdom Metazoa; phylum Arthropoda; class Insecta; order Hymenoptera; family Pteromalidae; genus Pteromalus; species Pteromalus puparum. The sequence continues at coordinate 19,891,192 of CM053169.1, read as the reverse complement.
TACAGCGAACCTCCGCTAATATTAAAACTAATCCACTAATTATAGAAATAAAAAAGAAATACATTAAATTCAAAAATAAAAAAACCCAAAATGGACAAATTTACTTTTACTGGATCCCACCACACTCAGAAATCATAGAGAATGCAATCACCGAAATATGGACAAAAAACCTATTGAATGCTGTTACATTAGAAACAAATGAAGTTGTATACACGGATACATACGAACCACTCAAAAAAGTGATGATGAACGACACAAACAAAGTAATTGTTGAAAATGGCAAAACTAAGGGTAAAAAATATTTTGAATTGTTCTACAAAGAACATCAAAAACCCTGGTTTCATAATAAAAATCTAACTCATAGTCACTAGAAATCGGTGCCGCTCCGATCATTATAACTTAGTCGCTTTCACTCGCACGCGTTTCTATAGTACAAGATCCTATGTGTCCGTATCTACAAAGCGAACAAAATATTGACCATGTGTTATGGGAGTGTTCTATGTATGATGAGCAACGCATAAAACTCGTAGAAGAGTTCACTAACCAAAACCTGCAATGTCCGATACCTACGACAACGCTATTGTCTATACCAAATACATCTGCTTTCTTCTGTATACTAAGGTTCTTCAAAAACTGTAACTTGAATCTCTAAATCTTGTATCTAATATTGTAAATATCTTTTGTTTTCTTTTTAAGCAAATAAATCTTAAATGATTTCATTCTTTCAATAAAAAAAAAAAGTTTACTAGCCCGAAAGCGACGTGTACGATGACGCGTGCCTCCAAATCTACGCAACAAAATTTGTCTTACAATAGCCTGAAATATTCTTTGATTAGTGTCTTATATAAATCAGCAGTCGCATTTTCGCTAATTAATTATTTAGCCACGGAAATTTCGAAGAAACCGCTGAGTCAGCGTACAGTCGACTAAGTTCGGAACGTCGCGTAGCTCCAAAGCTACTGAACGGAATCCGGCTTAAAATACACGAAAATGCTCGTTAGTTAGTGCCTTATAATAAACATTAGTAAAAGCAGAATGTATGGAAGAAATACAAGTAGAGGAGAGCTACTTTCTGTAGCAATATAGGTATAATTATTTCGACTATCGACATTATTTAAATCAATCTCACTGTTATTTAAGAAGAAGAAGGCTAAGGGGGTGTCACACCATCATTCCTGCGATTTTATCGGCCTAGCGCCGGTAATGCAGGTGGTGCTTATGATCACCTCTGGCGCCATCTGGCGACGATCGCCAGAGATGCGCATGCTTACGGATACGCATACGCAAGGCGTAAAAAAATTGCTGTCAAGTCTAAAAATAATTATTATAAACAAATAACGCATTTTTCACATTACAAAAGAAAATGTGTATTGTGTGTATGTGTATGTAAAATGTGTATAATCGTATATACACGCGTGTTTCGACTACATGGATATCCTATTATAAAAAATTATGTGTATTTTGTACGTATACATGCGTGTTTCGACTACACGCTTCTTTTTATTACAAATAGTTACCTATGTGTATTTCGCATATACACACGTCTTTCGACTACACGCTTCTTTTATTACAAAAATAGTTATGTGTATTTCGCATATACACACGTGTTTCGACTACACGCCATTCTTATTACAAAAAATAATTTATTGCAATGCACCACTTAAAAAAAAAAAAAAATAAGTTTATGTAAATAAGTGGTTTATTATACAAACTTAAAATTTGATACGAAAGCTCTTATCATGTATTTCAACATATTTATATTGTTTAGTGACTTTAATAGAACTGGAAGATTTAGTTTGTTCTGAATATACTCATTTGGCGCAAGTGCTTTTGAACAAATTACACCTTCTAGTTGTAATAAATTCATCAAATTAAAGAAATATGTTAAAATACATTACAAGGGATTGTATATCAAGTTTCAAGTGCATCCAATGCACTACTTTTGAGATATGCAATTTATTAGTCACAGAAATTAAAAAAATTGAGTTTATGTACAAGTGATGCATTGTATAAACTTGAAACTTGGTATGCAAGCCCTTGGTATGTATTTCAACATATTTATACAGTTTAGTGACTTAAGTGTAACCAGAAGATCTAGTTCGTTCTAAATATACGCTTCTGGCGCAAGTGTTTTCGAACAAAGTAGATCTTTTGGTTCCACTTAAGTCACTAAACTGTATAAATATGTTGAAATACACAACACCGGCTTGCATATCAAGTTTCAAGTGTATATGATACATAAGGTTTACATACGTGAGATATACAATATTTAACCACACAAATCTTGAAAAGCTAAATTTATATAAATGTGCTGGATTATCATATAGACTTGCGACAGAATTTTGGCCTGCAAAAAGCTTCAGAAGTAACAAGTAGCATCAGAAGCTACTTAATTAGCCGTAGAACAGGAGATGTACCGGTAGAAGCAACTAGTTAACCTTGGTCGAGGAGCAGTAGCAGATCCTGAACATACAGCAGTTGTCTAAGCTTGAGTACCAGCAGCAGCAAAAGTTGTAAGAGTAGAAGCAGCAAAAGCTGCGCACACAGCAGTCACAGCAGTGGCCCTTGAATGTGCAGCTGGAGTACACCCTGGGGCTTTATTGAACTAAAGCGAGATATCGAAACTCGATAAAAAAATCGATAATAATGATGTTTATGAGAAGGCGCATTGAGGTTTCGCGACGGTCACTAATTTTGAAAGCGCATGCGCGGTTATAATCAACTTGGACAAAATTTCAAAATTTATGTTTAAATTCGAATCAAAATTAAAAATTGCAAGATGACTGTAAATCTTTGGTGCGAATTATAAAAATTCAGAAAATTTATATAATTATGGAGGTTAGGGAAAGTACAGTAATCAAAGTTATTAGTTTTATTCATGACTAGTTTAAACATCGCCTGCTGAACCATTAAATAAATTTACCTGAAACTTGTGATATAAATTTTTATAATGGTGTTGAAAATTTTCGAAATTTAATTGATGCTAAGACCAATTTTTGACATTTGTTTTTATTTAGAGTAATACAAATACATTTTAAAGTGCTTGCCATGGTTTGGAAGAAAAATTAGTTTAATTTAAAATGCGAATAAATGGAATTCTCAACAGAACTATTTGCAGCAGGAACTTTGAAGTGCAAATTTGGAGTGCTCGGTCCTTAAATCTGTTGGTCTACGATGCCCTCTGATGGTTTGCTATCCTATATAATTAAAAGCATTCCTTTGTACCCTTGGTGTCTTAAATAATTATAAATAACAGCGCAAGCAACTGTGATTTCAACAGCAAATCCGGGTGTGTAATGAAGACACCTGTCATTGTTCAAGCATCGAAACATCTCCTTCCATATGCCAAAAGTTTGTTCGATCCGGCATCGGGTTCTCCTTAGCCTGTCAGAAAATCTGAACTCTGGTGTATTGGTTAGGGCCTCTTGGTGTGGTGTCAACAACACTCTTGAGGGTGTATAACCTCCATCGCCTGCAAAACAAATTTACAATTATTTTAATCATAACTAGCAGTAGATGCAGCAGCAGATCTATATATTATAGATTACAGATAATGGTACATAAATAATTTTGAAGGTTACCTATTAAATAATAATGTTGGTTATTTTGTTCTGGATCTGGATTATCTCTCAGATCATACATGATCTCTCGCATCTGACTGTGCTGCCATACAAAACGATCATTGCTTGATCCATTGCACACTCTGATGTTTGTGATATTATAGTCCATGTCGCACACCTAAAAAATATAACCAATATATATATATATTATTGAGATAATAAAATATGATATTTAAAAATAAATCAAATTATTAAAAAACTTACCACTTGTACATTAAGTGATCTTGATGGTGGTTGACGTACGCCTCCTCATGGTCAGCAGGTGCATGAATTTTTGGCAACGTGCAATCAATTGCTCCAATAACACCAGGAAATCCAATTGATTGTTCAAATCTGTAAAATATTAATTTTATTTATTTATTATTTATTTAACGCACACATGTGTTTATTATAACTATTTACAATGCAATTAATTAGTCATTGTATAAAGGTAAATAATATTCAACAACAAAAATTAGTACAAAAAACTTAATTAAAGCTGTTGAATAAACGTACCTCTCAGATATTACTTGTCTCTCCTCTCTATTTCTAGGAAATACAATAAATTGATCTTGTAGAGTGTTGATAGCAGGGATGACAGCATGCAAGTACGTGCTGAATGTACTTTGGCTCATAGGATGGTAGCAGTCTTGGGCCACACCTTTTTGGTACGAGCCTTCTGCCAAAAACCTCAATGTAGACAGCACTTGTAGATGGATAGGTACACCTTGGGGATGCTCGACTAAATGAGGTCGCAGCATCTCAATCAGATTGATGGCAACCGCAGGAGGCATTCTGTAAAGCCTCCAGAATACATTGTCGCCCATCATAAATGGATCGTTGATGTTCCGTATAAACTGCTTTATGTGCAGTTGTTCTCTGCGTCTCTAATTTTGCTCCTTTTCATCCTCTGCGATGGCAAACATTGTGCTCTGAAAAACTTGAAAATATTTTAATATATTGTTGAGTAAATAGCAGCACAAAATACAGTTTGATAAAGTGTAAATTAGGATTAAATTGGCAAGGTAATGAGAGTGAAAACGTTTTGCACAAAAAATGTTCTTTTTACCACGACGTCAACGAGACCTTTGAGACGAGTCGTTCGACGCAGAAAAATTAGTTTGAACTTACAAAATTAATGACATTGAATATCTGTTGAGACTTTAAGGTGCTTGGACCATGCATGCTTGGGGAGAAATAATGTGTACACAGAATTTCACAATAAAACACTATTTATTGATAACACCTCAAGCTAATCATCCATTGATGATACAACGTAGTCAAGCTATTATATGAGACTATAATTAGTATATCAAAAGTAATCGAACAGACAAGCTAAAACGCGTGTTGACCGCTCGAGTGCACAAGGCGAAGTGAAGCGACGTCGGCGGTGACCGTCTCGCGGCATAGAGAGGGGAGAGTTGAGTCGCGTAGCTCTGCGTTGGGCCTGCCGTCTCTAGCAAGCAGACATCTGCTCGCTTATATCCAACACTCCCTCCCGAGCAGATTTCTTTTGCTCGGAATCGACTGCATCCAGCCGGTGCAGTACTATTTGTATTGTCTTCTGGAAGGAAGCAAAAGTCATGGGTTATTTGAGTTTATGATATAGCAATAAGTCAGCCTTGCATTCAATTCAAAGGAAACCCCCTTGTGAATATGCTGGCTATTTATTTCTTCCAGCAATCAATCGGCTTCTTTAATTCAATTCAAACCATCCAGCTAATATTAATCAAAAAACTTGATCAAATGTCTCAGCCTTGCAATACAACTCACTTGTTGATAAGCCTCAGGGACATCATCATCCTAGAGAGTCATGGGAAAGAAGAATAGTAAAAATTCAGATCAAGCATATAGAATATTTCAAATTCAAACTTAGAAAATTGTAGATATAAAATCTCCTGGCAAACTTTGCTTATACACACCAGGGCTCCGCACTCTGCTTAACAAGTTTACAGAGCTGTGTGAGACAGTGATGCGTTCTCTACTTATCACTAACTGTATTACCATACAATTTGATCACAAATCCATTTGTAAATTCGAGCAGATACGGACAGTGAGACTAGCATCTGAAAGTCCTCGTAATTGTCAAACTTTTCTTCAACCTTCAAGACCCAGACCTCTGATGTGTTTTGATCGTTGATAAGCTTGTTTCACTCCAAGCGTTCATGGTATACACCATGTCAAATCGAAAACTGTTGGTAAAAGTGACTGCGAATCTACAACTTTCCTGTAGAACAACCAGCTTGTTCAATATGCTCTCGAGCTAAGTATTGTTTACGCTTCTGTCTCAGTTAAGTTCAATACCCACATAAGTATCTAAGTTATCGATTTCTAGCTCAAACTGCAATTTAATTCCATCCAACTTAATGTTGTCATTACTGGTTAATTTAAAACTTTACATTAACTTTATCCAACTTGTTTATGTCATTTCTGGTTATCGCTATCATCTTTGTAAATCAGTAGTTCAAATACTTGTCTCTTTGACCAAGAAGATAGGCAGATTTTTACATGAAGCTTTCGGACTTGAATTATTTATTGAATGTTACTAGCACACATCTAATCTTATAAACTTATTTTACCAAGTTTCAGTTTAACAGTAAGCAGCTCGCAGTATTTCTATATCACTTCACTACTAATTCGTTTACAAAGTGGTTGCTCAAACATCAAGCTGCTGTATTTTGAAATCAAAGTTCTTTGGTATAGGTAATACTAATGGAATTAGTTTTAAACACTTGATTTTAATGCATATGTTTGCCATTAATGAGTTTTTATCTTTGAAACCTTTTTATTAGAAACTGAACCATGTCACTGTCACTATTGTTCAATCCAACTTTAGTTAAACTTACGTAAGAACCTATAGGGGGTCGGATTGCGACGATTTTCTAGTAGTGGCCAAATTAAGAGCCAAATTAGTAGCTGGGCAAAATAGTAAACGGGCAAACAAAGTAGAAACGTTCGATTTTGAAAAGTTACGGAACGGGATAGAACGAATTAAGTATCAAGTATAAATAAGAAATCGGTTTCAGGTACTCGAAGAAACGGATGTACCGACGGAGGTAGATGACGACCCGAACAGTCTTTGGGGGGATATCGAAAAAACGATAAAAGAGGCCGCGAATAAAGTGTTAGGTAGAAAGAAAAAGCCAAAGAGCAAACCATGGTTTGACGAAGAATGCGAACTCTGGTTTAAAAGGCGCAAAAAGGCCAAATTAGACAGCGTACACAATGGAGGCGATAGGGCCGTAGAAGAGTACCACGAAATAAGAAGGCAAGTGGGGGCGATTTACAGGAACAAAAAACGCGAGTATCAAAAGAATCAGATTAGAAAAATAGAAACTAATAGTAAGGAAAATAACCCGCGCGAGATGTACAAAGGAATTAACGCTATTAGGAAGGGTTTCCAGAGTAGATCACAATTAATGAAAGATGAGGGCGGGAATCTCGTCACAAGCGAAGGTGAACTGTTAAAGCTGTGTAGGGGCTATTTTGATAAGCTGCTAAACGTACATGAAAACTGCGAGAGAACGGGAGACGAAATTCACACTGCTGAACTCCATTTGGAAGAACCGACCTACAAAGAAGTAGAAGCCGCGATCAAAAAACTAAAAAACAATTTATTATTTAATTTTTTATTTTATCTTAAAATTAATTCTAAAAAAAAAAAAAAAAAAATTTTATTTTTATTTAAAAAAAAAAAAAACATAAAAAAAAAAAAAAAAAAAAAAAAAAAAAAATAACAATGGCCGCGGGAAACGATTCTATACCAGCGGAACTATTTTGTGACGAGACGTAAGTCTCGCACATGAGAGTAAACAAACACGCCCGAGTCAGTCAGCTGACGCCAGCAGCGCGCGCGCGCAGCGAACAAGGCGAGTTCGCCGAAGCGAAGTGAGCGCGCGCGCGCACCAACCGAAGGCCAGTCCCACGAAGCGAAGTGAGGCGCGCGCGCGCACCAACCGAAAGGCCAGTCCGCACGACCGCGGAGCGCGCAACTCAGCGGCGACGCGCCAGGCGGCGCGAGCAGCGCCCGCGGGACACCTATATAAGCGGGCGCGCCAGCGCAGCGGTAGTTCTACTTGAGCTGAACTCCTGGCGGCCGTCCGCAACACGTTACCGAGGAGGAACAGCTAGAGATAGACCACGCAACAACATCGGCTCGTGAGCACACGTGACAACACTGTTGGCGAACCCGAAACTCCGAGTTGCCGTCGTGGCGCACACGAGACAACCAGGAGTAGCCGAACAGCGCCGAGTCTCGTCTACGTGAGCAACGTAGCCGATACCCGACGTTGCCACCTGCTCCTGAACACCCGTCCAGGGACTGGTGGTTTTCCCGCCATCGTGAGCACACGGGCTGAAAAATAAAACTAAATCCCGCCGACGATTCCCCCGTCGTGCGCCACACGTCCTGGTGAAACACACGGCAACTCCTGCCCGTGCGAAACCGACCACCCGCCGACCTCTCGAGATTCGCTGGTCACTGTGAGCACACAGGACCAGGAGAAGAACGAGACGAGCGACCTCGATCCGTAGAGCCGTGCGCTCACGACTCCATGGACTCGAGGGAAACCTAACCTCCGAAAACCCGTCGTTAACCCGAACCCGTTTCACCGTCCGAAACTCCGATACCGCGTCCGTAAAACCGATAACCGCACCGAAACCACGTAACTCCGGCAACGTCGTGTTAATGTATCGTAAACCGCTATAGATTAAGCTAAACCAATTGTGAAGGCGAAATATTCTAAACAACCGCGATTTCGATTTCTGGAGACTAATAATTGAATTATCAACTTGTTAACATAATTACTAGAATATATCTATTTTGTTATTAATTGCATCAACAAGTCTCTTCAATTAACCTTTCCCCTAACCAAATCCTGGCGTCCGGCCGACTACTCAACACACGGGGAAAGTCGCTTACAACTTAAATATGGGGGCACTGCGCTGACATCGAAAATTTTTGAACTAGTACGTTCTATTTGGAAAAATGAACAATGCCGGAAAACTGGAAAGAATCCATCACCATACCGATTTTTAAAAAGGGAGATAAGACAGACTGCAATGCAATAACTATCGGGGAATCTCACTTTTAGCTACCTGCTACAAAGTTATGTCAAACGTAATACAGGCCAGACTCACACCCTTTGCGGAAGATATAATAGGAAATTATCAGTGTGGATTCTAGCGTAACAGGTCGACGAGCGATCAAATGTTTACTATAAGACAGCTGTTAGAGAAAAAATGGGAATATTGCGAAACAATACACCAGTTATTCATAGATTTTAAAAAAGCGTATGATTCTATCAAGCGAAGCAAAATGTATCAAATCCTTGTGCTCCTCGGCGTGCCAAAAAAACTTGTGAAATTAATACAAATATGTCTGAACAGAAGCACGGGAAAAGTACGAGTAAGCGGTAATGTATCTGAATCGTTCATGATACACGACGGTTTGAAACAAGGGGACGGGCTCTCCACGGTACTCTTTAACTTAACGCTAGAGTATGTTGTTAGACAAATGCAGACTAGCGGGCTGGGCGCAACACTCAACGGAAAAACGCAGATTCTAGGATATGCAGATGATTTGGACATAGTGGGGGATAATGGCGAAACGGTAGCGAGAAACGCGGAAATACTCATAAATGCGGCCGAGGAAACGGGGTTAAAGGTGAGCGAATCGAAAACGAAATATATGATTATGGATAAACTGAGCATTTGCGAAGGAGAGGGGGATCTTAGAGTCAGAAATTTTACTTTCGAAAAGGTTAGCGAATTCAGATATTTAGGCACAACTATAAATGATCGAAACGAAATCAAAGCCGAGATTAATAAGAGACTACATTCGGGTAATGCCTGCTTCTACGCCGTGAACAAACTACTAAAATCAAAACTGCTGTCTAAAAATGTAAAAATTAGGATATATAGGACTATAATAATGCCGGTAATCTTGTACGGATGCGAAACTTGGGCGCTCACTAAAGCAGAGGAAAACCGTTTTAGGGTGTTCGAAAATAAAGTTCTACGAAAAATATACGGGCCAAAGAAAGATGAGGAAACCGGGGAGTGGAGGAAACTGCACAACGACGAGCTACATAACTTATACGCGTCACCGAATATAAACAGAATAATTAAATCGCGAAGACTAAGATGGGCAGGGCACGTTGCAAGAATGGGAAATGATCGCACGGCAGCGCGTATAATGAAAGGAAAGCCAAATACGTCGCGACCTCTAGGTAGACCTAGACGCAGGTGGGAGGACAATGTAAAAGCGGACTTAACTGAAATCGGGCAGGACGGTGCGAAATGCATAGGGTTAGCACAAACTAGGGATACGTGGAAGGCTTGCGAGTTCGAAATGCCACTTAAAAAAAAAAAAGAAAAAAACACAGATTCATCTCCAACTATTCTTTTTTATTTTTCTTATTCAAGCTTGTTATCTGCACCAATAGTCAGTTCATATGAGTTTGGATCATTTTATATAGTCGCAACTAATACATTTGCCCTGTTTTTGTTTTGTAGTAAGTTTAAGTTTACTTCAACCTTACGTGACGGTATCAATTGCCCGATTTCTCCCTCCGTTTTTAATATTTACCATTTTCTCCCTCCGTTTCTAATATTTACCATTTTTTCCCTCCGTTTCGAAGATCAAAACCTCATTTTTCGTATCGAACTTATTAAATATTTTGTATTTATCCCCAAATACAAATTTCTGTCAGCTCAGATTTGGATTGTACAACTTTTGCGTTCCAGCTAAAGTTCAAAATTTGAATTACTGTTATAAGTATGATGTCATCACTGCAAATCCAACTGTGTTAAAATAACACACTTAAGTGTGTAAAATCCCTGTCGCCAATTTTACACGGATACAGAAGTGTACAATTTTAAGCATTTCATCTGTTTAAAATGAAATATTTATGCGTTTTAAAACAAAACGTTTCAAATGCATAACACGCATTTCATAAAATGCTTAAAGTGTGTTACATTCCGTGATACGCCCGGCGTACGTCGGCCCAGTACTGCAAGCCGATATTCCGACGTTGGCCCAGTATTATCGCAACGTCACTGCAAATCGAAGTGTGTTAAAATAACACACTTAAGTGTGTAAAATGCCTGTCGCCAATTTTACACGGATACACGAGTGTAAAAATTGTAAGCATTTCATCTGTGTAAAATTAAACGGTTATGCGTTTTGAAACAAAACGTTTCAAATGCATAATACGTATTTTATAACACACTTGAAGTGTTGAAATGCTTACTTAAAATTCCTATTATTCGTAAATAATTAGATAATTTAAATTTTATAAGTGATCAAGAAAAATCATCTCAAGGATTTTCCCTGAAAATTTATAAAATCGAAGTCATCAGTATTTAAAAATAATAGATGTACATACGTATGATATAATAAAAGCTGTAAATAAATGAAATTACAATTTTATTATAATTTTAATTATAATATTATAAAATAAATAAATATTCAGTTTTTAGTACGGTAATTTTTCGGAAATAATTTATGCTTATAATGCTTATAAATAGTTATAATAATAATTTGTATTTTTTACTCTGAAATGTTACTACTATCAATGTTCTCCTTGCTTTTCAAAATCCCTTGAAAATTATCTAGTTGCCTTAAAAATTTTGCAACAGCGTTATTTTTTTTACATTCAATCTTGAACATTTTGAATGCAAATAAATCGAGCGCATTAATATAAGCTGGAGGAAAAGAACGGTGCCATGTATAGTAAGCTGAGAGCAACACAGTTAACATTTTGGCAGTTGTTGGCTCAGGTATTTCCACCTGTACATTCTGATCTGCTATAATAAAAGCCTGCTCGATTGTTCCTTTTTCCTCGACAAAAAGTATTGCTTTGGGGGCTGCTCCTTGGGCAGAGTTCAAGCAATCGAGTGAGTCCATAGTCTGTAAAATATATAATTTATTTCGAATACAACTTCAATGACTTCAATATCTATAAACTATCCTAAACTATTTTTACCTTATTTATTTCCCATAATGGATATGAAGCTGTCTTTTTGAATCTTTTGGGTAGAAGTGTCTGGCATACTTCATGAACAACGGTTGATTTATTTTTCTCCGATGCTTCTTTGAAACCCAGGCTGTAAATATTTTCTTCACTGGTATAGTAGGTAAATAACTCGTCTAACATTTTGTGGACATCATTTAAAACCATGTTTTCATCTGTGCTTAGTATAACGTTGACACACTCATGAATAATCTAGAAGGTATGAAAATAAATCTATATAACTTTGTTCAACATCATTAATTGAAGTATACATGATAAGTGAATAAAAAAATGTACCATTCCATTATACGCAAGAGGAGAGAATCGAGCTATTATGTCCGGTACACTTACAGCCTCATTTTCTATCCATGGTCTTCTTTCTGTTTTCGTTACTAACATTAACCGTTTGTAATGCTGTAGATTTTTTCCATCAGTGAATTTTTTCAATTCTTCTTTAGCTCGGACAATATATGACTCTGTAACCTTCTCTAATGCAGTCGATCTAAGGGAAAAAATGTTCAAAATGTATCTATTCGAAAGCTTTTAACTCGCAAGATTGCCATAAACAACAAATTAAATATAAATCAATACTTACGTGTTAGCTATTGCAACTTTTTTATATGCCACCGTACTGGATTCGGCTTCATCATCGTTACCTTGCTTTTGGCGTTTAGTAGATTTTTTTCCTGATGAACGATAATTCCTAATCCATGTACTTAATTGGGTTCTTACTATCCCCTATAAATTTGTAGAAAATCATGAAAACAGAATCAAAAATAAACTTTTGAGGATATAATAAAGATGCACTACGTTTCCATTATTTCCTCCTTGTAATACTGGATATGCAGCAACAATCGTAGACGCCAGATTGTAATAATCTTGTCTGGAGGGTTGTTCATTCGTTTCTTGCAGCAAATATTGTCCCCAAAAGCGAATCAAATTTTTTTGTGTTACTAGAACACCATTTTTCTCTATTTTATTTTTTAAATCAAAAGTCAACTCTGGAAGAACAGACAGTTTATGCGATTTCGTCAGAGTTTTCAAACATTTTTTAACCTCTTTTTTTACTTTGATAGGTTTCTCATCTTTCTATAAAACAAAACAAAAATTAATTATAACCATACATTATTACATTATAACGCTTAAATTATAAATTAGTATACAAAAATAAAGTTATACGTTTTCGTCATCTTGTTTATCTGTAGTGCCATCAATGACGTCATCAAAATTTGCATTGTTTTGTGATTTACTAGTACTTGCTAAAGAAAGCTGCTCTGTTGAGAGAGGTATATTTTCACCCTTTTCAGTAGGTAATGGTTCAGTATATACTACTTTCACATCCAGTTCTACTTTTTCGCCAGCCTTCAATTTATTTTGATCAAAAACTGTGGTCGTTTCAATCGGTGGTAAAGAAATCAAGAGAACATTAATCTCACTTTTGTGTGCGATTTTTTCATCTTCATCCATATCACACCATCCACCTAATTCGTCCTTAACTTGAAAAACCATTGCTTTATCTTTTAGCATTCTAAATAATATCTGATCTTTTTTGCATGCTGTTTCTAACAGTTGTCGAAGAATGGCTGCATCAGTTTGATTTTCTTTTGAAGCGAATTTCATGAGTTTTCGCCGGCGAGGAATTAGGCAACATCCTTGTTTTTCCATCTTAATATTAATAAAAAACCGCTGCCAAGTCATTGGCACTTAGCTTCCTCCTATTCTGCTAGTGGAAGATAATTACATGGGAAAACCAACTCATTCTTTGATTTAAATATTCGCTACTATTCGATACTAAAAGGATAGGTTTACTCGAATTCAAAATCAGAAAACATATATGCACGTCCAATCTTATTACGATCGATCACGTAGTTCCAGAATTATAACAGTATACGTACGCACGCATGCACGCACGCATGCACGCACACACACACAGACACACACAGACAAAACCATCTGCACGGACATTTTATAAAACTATGAAAACTCTCAAAATATACTAAGCTTTAACTATCAAATTATATGGTTTAATAAAAATAATAATGTTCAGTCACACAGAGTATACAGGGTGAGAATTGAAGAATTTGAATCTTAATATCTTTTAAACTAAAAGGTTTCATAAGCTACAAAAAGAACCTAGCCGAAGTGATCAAAAGATCAATCTTTTCCTAAAATTTCAACTCAATTTAAACCTTTTTACTCCCGTAATCGTACGACATAAAAAAAACATTTTTTTTAGTTTTTGATTTTTATCTCAAAAACTAGTCGCCAAAATTGCTTAAAATTTTTACAACTAGTAGATATCGTTGTTTTTTATTGTCATGAATTTTTTCAAAACATTTAACTATTTATTTTTTGAGTTATATATGTTTATCGAAAAATTACCTTTTATATCATAAAAAATGAACAGATCAGTCAATCTAGAAAATCTTGCGGGAAAAAGTAGACAAATTTATGTTCTTTTAGATACACTATTGTTGAATATATTGTATAAATCATATCATTATAAAAAAGCAAAAATATTTTTTCAAAAATAGAAAAATGGCTATAATATGGCCATAAAATGGTCAGAATCATAAAACAAAAAATGACCTAAATTCAGAATTAGAAAAAATATATGCATGTCAAATTTTATTACGATCCGTCGCATGGTTCCAAAATTATGGCGGTATACGTACATACACCCTTACGAAAAAATTCTGCAGAATATCCTGCATGTGTGACTGCACGACTTTGTGCAGTTGCTTCTGCATGACATGTGCATAATAATCTGTAAACTCTTATGCACGCTTGTCTGAATGAAATATTGCATGATTTACTGCATATGGTTATGCATGTTACTGTTCATGCTATTATGATGAAATTTCTGCTGAGAATTCGCGATATTTACACTTGGGTTAATGCACGCTTCTATGCATGCATCTGTGCATAAAATTCAGCATGATATTTTGCTTCTCCTGTGTATACATTTCAGCACGAGGTGCTACATGCATACATGCAAATATCGATGCAGAAAATTATGTAGAATATATAATTCTCAATACTGTGAAAGCAAGTTCAGAGTTTTGTACGTAAATTTAAATGCGGTCAAGCTTGCAATTTGAAGCATAGACTAGATCAACTATTATTGTTCGCAAACGCTGAAGATATTATTAGTGTATATTTCAAATAAATCTGAAGCTGTTTACATTTATTGATAAAAATTCAATTTCTACAGTATTGCTTACGAATTGATTACACGCATTTTCGCAAGGATTTCTTTCAAGCCAAATAGTGCTATTGACTTAAAGTTGATTATTATAAATTTTTTTACTCTATTTGATAGAGGATGTATCATCAATTCATATACGTTTTATAAATTCTGAGTTATAAACAAATATTTATCAAATACTACAACTGCATTATCGCACCCTAAAGAAAAACCATCCCCTACAAAAATAATGTGCAGAGATCTGTGCAGAAACCTGTGCATATATCTATACACAGATCTCTGCACATTATTTTCGTAAATATAATATGAGTTATTTTTAAAATTTGAAATAAATCCTGTACAAATTTTTCATGCTATTATGTTAGTATAGCATATTGTATACGAATTGCACGAAGTGAGCTGTTTTAGACCGGATATGGACATGATAATACGGAAACAAATGGTAGAATCTTTTTTTTTAACAGGGGCAAGATAAAGGCCCTTTTTCGTGCATGAGAAATGAATGGAAAATCGAGTTTTCCTCGCAGCAGGAGGAAAAGTAGGAGTGGGAGGAAAGAACTATTCCTCCCACTGCTCAAAATTTTGAAAATTTTTGAAAATTTTTGAAATTTTGAAAATAAACCCTTACGAAAATAATGTGCAGAGATCTGTGCATAGATCTCTGCAGAGATTTCTGCACAGATCTCTGCACAGATCTCTGCACAAAATTTGGACCATTTTTATTTCAATTTTCAGAATATTCTTAGAAGCAAAAAAATAATATAATGAGTGCCTATATAGGTGTTACCATCCAGATGATAGCAAAAAAACTCTGGTTGTGAACTCCAAAATGTTTATTTTTCATGATATTAAACATTTTTTGTTTGAATCAAATCATTGAAAAATAAAAATTTTGGAGTTCACAACCAGAGTTTTTTTTCTATCATCTGGATGGTAACACTCCCTAGTGGGAATGGATTGTGTATACACCTATATAGGCACTCATTATATTATTTTTTCGCTTCTAAGAATATTCTGAAAATTGAAAAAAAAATGGTCCAAATTTTGTGCAGAGATCTGTGCAGAGATCTGTGCAGAAATCTCTGCAGAGATCTATGCACAGATCTCTGCACATTATTTTCGTAAGGGTAAAAAATAAAGTCAAAGACGCAACAGATATACAGTTCTCAATATCCCATTCCTTTTCCATACACGCAAAAAGGGCCTATTTTTCTTGCCCTTGTCAAAAAAGCACGGTGTGCTACAAGAGGGGAGTGTCTTTTTCAATGTTCCCCCCTAGTTGCACAATATACTATTACATTTCTGAAAACAATGTTCAAAGATCTGTGCATAGATCTCTGAAAAGATTTCTGCACAGATCTCTACACAAAATTTTTACCGTCTCTTTCTAATATCCAGAATATTCTTAGGAGTAGAAAAATTATCTAATAAGTAATAATATAATGATCTTGAAAAATAAACATTTTGAGTTAACAACCAGAATTTTATAAGTGTTATAATCTAAATGGTAATGCCTGTTTAAGCACTCATAACATAATTTCTTTGCTTCTCAGAATATTCTGGATATAGAAAGTCCAAATTTTGTGCAGAGATCTGTGCAGAGATCAGTGCAAAAATGTCACTGCAGAAATAAGTTTTAAATAGAATACTAATACCCTAGATAAATTTAAAATAAAAATCAGTGGCAGAACAGCTGCCATCCAGATGGCTACAGGACAATCAGCAGACAGTGTGCATGCAAATCTATAGAAAATAAGACAACTGCAGCTAAAGCTACAGACGCATCTACGGTTTTTTTATGAAAATGAGAATATTCAATTATATATAAATAATTTGGATCATGAAGCCATTCGATCCCATACTTACTAATTACTTGATCAAATAAGAGTTCTGGTTAAAAATATTAAAATATGTTTATTATATATGTATTTATTCAAACATGAAACAAAGTTGTTCAAATACATTTTAACTGCTTTGATACATTTTAACTGATTTGACACATTTTAACTGATTTCACACATTTTATCATTATCTTCTTTTATACGAAATACGGTTTGAAGTCACTTTATTAATGAGTGTTGTATTAGCCTTGGTTTTTCCGAACCGTTTATAGATCAACCCTGCAATTACACATTTAAATTAGATGAATATAGACATTAAGGAAAAAGGGTCCCTTACGAAAATAATGTGCAAAGATCCTTACATAGATTTCGGCAGAGGTTTTCACAAAATTTGGACCGTCAAAAAACTCTCCCTTACGAAAATAATGTGCAGAGATCTGTGCAAAGATCGTGCAGATATCTCTGCAGATATCTCTGCAGAGATCTATCCACAGATCTCTGCACATTATTAGCTGCTCGTGAACTTTAAAATTTATATTTCTCAATAATTTGATTTAAACAAAACATTGTTAAATTGTAAATACTCTGAAAAATCAAAATGTCGGAGTTTACAACTAGAGTTTTTTGTTATCATCCGAATGGTAACCCCTTCATAGGCAACCATTATATTATTATTTTGCTTTCACGAATATTCTGGAAATTAAAAGGATACGGTCCAAATTTTGTGCAGAGATCTGTGCATAAAACTCTGTTGACATCTATGCACATATATTTGCACATTATTTTCGTGAGGGCGCGAACTTAAATGATAAAACGACAAAGTTGCATGGGTACTTAAAAATAACTGCAGCAAAGTTTGTCGCACTGAAACTTAGCTGCAAATTTTTTTTGCGGGATTAACATACATATTTACTCATAAAAATAAACGTGAGCAAACTGTTAGGTTTAGGAGACAGGCGGGTAAGCAGCTATTCTATGGCCAAATGAATTTAAAGACACGTAGGTATTCTCCCTCACAAAAATAACGTGCCGAGATCTGTGCATAGATCTCTGCAGAGGTTTCTGCACAGATCTCTGCACAAAATTTGGATCGTCCCCATTTAATTTCCAAAATATTCTTAAAAGAATAAATAACATAATGGGTCTCTTCATACGTATTACGATCCGGATGATAAAAAAAAACCTGGTAGTGAAATCCAAAATTTTCATTTCTCAATAATTCGATACAAACAAAAAATTATTAATATCTTAAATAATCAAAATGTTGAAGTTCACAAATAGAGTTTTTTTGGTATCATCCGGATGGTAACACCTATATAGGCACTTATATTTTTTTATAGCAGTGTGGCTGAAATCCGCTGTTAAGTCACGCCTTGGCTAAAATAATTTTTTTTTTTTTGCACCGTGTTTATCACACTTGCTACGCTCGTGCGCTAACCTCACAGTGCAAATAAGGACTACTTTAGTCACGAATAAGCGCGATTTGCGGATTTTAGCAGTCTGTGCTACAGAAGTTTATACGATACTCGTGAGCTAAATGGTTCAGTTTTATACGGAGCTTAGCGCCGTGTAAAAAAAGAACTATGCAAGTCACAAGTACTGTAATGTATTATTTTTGCTTTTAAGAATAGTCTGAAGAATAAAAGGAGAAGGTCCAAGTTTTGTGCAGAAATCTGTGCAGAGATCTGTGCAGAAATCTGTGCAGAGATGTATGCACAGATCTCTGCACATTATTTTCTTGCAAGACTTAAAAATTACTTACTTCTAATGTACGCCATTCTCGCCGGATCTAATGCGGGTTTTACTTCCAAATCCTTTGCTGCATTGCAAATTTTACCGGTGGGCGAACAATTGGCCATTTCTTCGTCTGTAAAGAGATTATTTAGAAGATCACTAGTGAAGCTCTTGACTGAACTTTGATCTAGATTTTTCAGGACCAGTGCTGACAGACGAAAACTTTCTGTTTCTGACGATTCATCTAGATTATGATGATTTGAACTCGGTTTCGACTGTAAAGAGGCATCATGAATTAGGTCTTATTTTATAGAAGCATGTGTATTACGCATAAGTGAAAATCATACTTTTTTATTTGTTCGAGGTTCAGCTTTGTTATTAGTTTTTGATGGTTTCTTGGACAATCTTTCATCGTCTTCGTCGTATGATGATTCACCAGATGATTCCTTGATAAAAAAAAAAATGTTATTATGTTATAATACCTTATCACGCATGATATTTGTGCATGATATTTTCGAAAATAATGTGCATAGATGTCTGCAGAGTTTTCTGCACAGATCTCTGCACAAAATTTGGAAGTAAAAACCGTATCCTTTTAATTTTCCGAACATTCTTAAAAGCAAAAAATAATCTGAGTGCCTATACAGATGTTACCATCCGGATGATAACAAAACGACTCTGGTTGTGAATTCCAAAATTTTTACTTTTTGAAAGTTTGATTCGTAGAAGAAAATTTGAATATTTCGAAATTCGCCTTCGGCTCGGGCTAACTCGCCTTGACTCGTACTGCAAACTCCACGCTTGGCCTAAAAAAGCCCACTTTACGCCCTTAGTACACAATATACTATTTATTGTTTTTAAGAATGTTCGGCAAATTAAAAGGAGACGGTCCAAATTTTGTGCAGAGATCTGGGCAGACATTTATGCACAGATCTCTGCACCTTATTTTCATACGGGCGAATAAATTAATTTAGATGAAAAAAGAAGACAAGTACAATCATTACAAGCAGGGATAAAGGATTCAATTATCATTGACTTATATACTTTGAAAAAGTATATAAAATTACGTATTTTAGCATTACCACTTGCTGATGTCGCTTCTTTCCACGGGATTTCAAAGCTACAGGGGAGTCCGGAATGGGAGATTCAGGTTCTAGGGTTGGATCAAGGCTCTCAAGGAATCTTTTGCTGATTCGATTAATTAGGAGCATCTCTGGATTATATAAATACAAAATTAATACGAGCTAGTGATATTCATTCATGTTTTTGTGTAAGTGTGTGATTTTTAGTACCCGTATGCGTGTATACATAAATGAGAGGTTATATGCGTATTATACATTTGCTGGTGACACATATAGTAGATATTGACAATATTTACATTTTTTCGTATGGAGTTAATGGCTATGAAAGTGCTACCCAAAATAAGTGAGGTCAAAAAAGTGAAAAAATGGGAAAATCACGAATATCTTTCATGCCGTGCATGTATAAGTCTAATTTACTGTTAATTGTGAAAATCGTTTGTTAATCGATTAAAATTTGTAAGCCTCTCTGCAATTAGTGTACCTCACAAGAAATAATATTAATATAGAAGATCTAAGGTTATGATTATTTCAACAAATGCTCAAGAAATGGACGAAAAAGCATTTCATCACAAGCTCGTCAGGCTATTTCACATAGCCCTTTCATAGTTTCCAGGCCATTTTAAATATTCGAATTTCTACCAGGGCATAAGTACTGTATAAATAGACGTGCGGACGAATGTACGTGTGTTAGAATATGCTTGCGTATAATTGTTTGTATGCAGAAAGATTATTAAAGCATATTTTGTAAGACATGCATGACTTTCGCGTTTTAAGAGGATGTCGTCGCTAAAAACACTGTTTTTCTATTACATATACCTTTTTAAATAAAGCTTGCAATGAAAAACAGGCTCTGAAGCGCCATAGTGTTAAGTTTAATGAATCGTTCTACCAAAGAAAATTTCGATCAGACATTTGTTTTTCTAAAAGTTTGTAAATACAAAATACCCCGTGGCGGATTTGCGAAGCTTTAGCGACAACGTCCCCTTAAGAGGGCGTAAAGGCGCCACGAAAACTATGGCGTGCTTCAAAAGCTAAGTGGGCTTTTTGACCTCGTATGGAGTATGCAGTATTCACCTTGAGCTCGGAGACGCACTCGCCTTCGACTCATACTGCAAACTCCATACTCAGAAAAACACTTCCCTTAGTACACAGTATACTATTTATAATCTTACTATTTCTAGCAGTCTTCATATTTATGTGAGAGTCATCGTCGTTATCATTACTTTTCTCTTGTTCTACTTTTTCTTTGTACATATCAAAATCAACTTTGATGCTTTCTTTTTCGACTTGTAATTTTTCGTACATTACTTGTTTCCTTTGAAGCGCCATTTTTAGATCTTCTACTTCTTTTTGTAATGAGTTAATCTGTTCAGATGAATCAGTTTTATCATTATTTCTGTCATTGGCCTCAACATCTGTCTCAATGACATTGTCATTATCTTTATCAACATTATCAATTTCCTTATCAGAATCATCATTTTCGTCGTTGCCATTATCATTTTCCTTATCAGAATTATCATTTTCGTCATTGCCATTATCATTTTCCTTTGTGACATTATCATTTTTGTTGCTAACATCAACTACCTCTTCTTCATCACTTGAACTTTCTGAATCTAAATTATCATCTGTGTGGCCTTCATCGATTTTTTTCAAGCCCTCTCCATAATCAATCTATGGACCAGAAAGAAAACATACAATTTTTAAACAATATACCTTGCTTATAATTAATGAACATGAAAAATATTTAATTGCTGGTTGAAAGAAATTTGAATAATTAAAAATGCTCTGAGCACATCGTGTCAAAATAGTATATTACTATACTAGTGCGGTAAATAGTTTCACCCTCGTGGGGCAGTCGCGCGAGCGAAGCGAGGGTTATAGTTCCCACGAGGGTGAAACTGCCTCACCCCTCTACTATCGTACAATATTTTATGACACAACATGCGTAAACCGAGATTTAGCGAATGCATTTTTGCACGAGCGTGCGGTAAATCGAAGTTTACGCCACGGCGTGTCATAAAATACAGTTCGATACATGGGCTAGAATGTAATTTCAGTGGTAAGACGGATCACGCATAAGGCAAGGGATAAGGTGGACAATATGTATGTTCAAGCCTCATAACGCTGGTCTGGATGGTATTTTTCCTACTTACGTGCGCAAAGTTCGATTTCGATTGCGAACGCATATGCGTGTGCAAAGTGTCACTTTTCCACACGCTGAGATGAGCATGCGGGAATGTAGCTGAGCGTACGGGAATGTAAAACGAGTGTGCGCGCATGTGCGCACACCCGTTTGACTTCCTTACGCTCAGCTACTTCCCTGAACGCTCGGCTGCTTTCACCCATGCGTGACACTTTTCACGCGTATGCGTCTGCAAAATTGAACATTGGGCACATCAGTAGGAAAAGAATCGTAAGATACTCGTGCTCCAAGTAGATGTACCCCTTACTCGCTCTTGTGTCACCCTCGGGTGACAAACTCCGCGAGTGAGGGAAACACCTACTTTGCGCACTCGTATCTTAATATACTGTTCCCGGCACTGCTGCAGCAAGGCATCGAAATTCTGGTACCGGCCCTGGAGAAATTGTACCGAGTATGCCCGGCACTAGGGTATATATCGGAAGAATGGGAACTGGCCACGGTGGCATCCTTAGTTAAATCAGGCAAAGCGCAACACATTTACCGCGAAGGACTTTAGACCAATCAGCCTGACTCCGTTTTTACTCAAAACGTTGAAAATGTTGGTTGACAGGTTCATTAAAGATACATCAATGGTCAAAGCGTCACTGCATAGCAAGCAGCACGCTTACCAGACTGGGAAGTCAATGAACACAGCACTTGTGAATATAGTCGGCTTCATACAGAAGGGCGTGAAGATCTGGGGTCTGGTGCTTCCTAGACGTCGAGGGGGCTTTTAACCGTACGACCAGCGAAGCAATCAAGCCGGGAATGAAGGAGAAGAAAGGGAAGGATGGCAAGGAGGATCACACGAGCTAATGGAGGGCAGCATAGTGTGGTATACCGATGGTTCAAAAAATGAAAGCGGAGAGAGGCAGGGGTATGAGGAAGAGGAGGCACACAAGAGATCGTGTGCTCGCTCGACCAGCATGTAACAGTCTTCCAGGCCAAATTCAGGGCCATCACAGAGGCAGCAAACTGCCTGCTGCTGAAAAGAGACACAGGACATAGAACAGCAACATTCTTTTCTGATAACAGGGCGGCTCTAATGGCGGTGGACAGCATCAGAGTTACCTCGAAAGAGGTTTTAAGCTGCAGACAGACGCTGGAATCATTGGCAAATCACAATGTCGTGAGACTGTTGTGGGTACCAGGACATTCCAGTGCGGGCATGGTAAGCAACGAAAAAGCGGACAAACTGGCAGGCAGAGGCGCTAATAGCCTCTGCGCAAAGAGATGCGCTGTTGTCATACCTGCTTGCGAAATAAACACAAAAGATTGGCTCAATACAGAACTGCGCACAAAATGGCATAATGCCAAAGGACTTAGACAGGCCAAAAATATATTAGGTGATAACCACTAGCGGAATGGCTCATGACCATCAGAGGACTTAGTAAAAATAGACTAAAGCTAGCCGTGGGATGGCTGACTGGACAATGGAAGGTGAGATACCACTTGTAGAAAATGGGACTCGCAGACTCTGCAGACTGCAGGTATGCGAAGAAGAAGAGGATACCACCTCGAACCTACTATGCATTTAGTTAACAACGGTATTACCTCAAGTTTCTTTTGAAAAATATTCGCTGCTGCCATTCTGTATATAATATCCATGCAGTACATTGTGCAACTATGGGGGAAAATTGGACACGTAATAATATTTTCAACAATTTTAACACTGATATTCGTGTACAAAGTCTTGTAGGGTTAGTCTGGAATTTTTTCGCAGATTCTGCAGGAAACCCTGCAGAAAAAAACTAGAAATAAATGCATGATTCCTTACAAGATAACCTGCAGGATACCCTGCAGCCTATCCTGCAGGGATTTTTTCGTAAAGGTAAAATCTATTTTTTTGCACTTGTATCAAAGTATACTTGCTTCGCTTGGGCACCAACTGTTACGTTCGTCTTTAAACGCCTCCTTTCTACTTTGAAACATAACAAATTTTTGTTTTCAAATTTTTATTTGCTTTTTTTGCATGACAAAGGATTTATTCAGACAAAGAGAAAATAGATTCGACTGATATGCTGATTAAGTGGGACCCAAAAAATTCGGCTATTTTGAATAATTTGTTTAAGTTAAGATGCCGAGTGTGTTATCAAACAGAGTTGAAAACAAAGTTAATCAACTTTTTATGTAAAAAAATTTAGTATAAAATATCGGCCCTTAGTTCTAAAATAATAATTGATTTATTTATTTATTAGAATGTTGGATTGACGATAATATTGCATAATACTTATTCTAATCGTAAAAAGTGGATTATATTGGCTATATGCAAAAGAAACGCTTCATGAGTTGACACACTGTGAAAATCAGCGCAATCTTCTTAATTTCTCGGTAGTTTCAGCCGATTTTCTGGTAAGCTGCTAGTCCCATAAAGTAGAATCTTTTTAATTTATCTTTGCATTAAATTTAGAGCCAAAATATAGAGTATATGCACAGCGGCACCTACTATATGTGAGCGAGCGAGAGAGACTGATTATTGCGAATCAAGTAATGATTTAAAACAAGCGCGGCTATGACAGTTGCAAAACAAAAGATATTTCGAGGTTCCGCGAATACGAACTGTAATTCAAAGGGGACAAAGCTTCTCGAACGATGTTGGCGATAGTCGAGATTACACTCGATGCCGCGCGTATTGCGTATATTGAATTAATTTTAATTTGTTATCATATTTTTAAAATAATGTAAAGCAATGCCAGAGATTGGGGGAGGGGGGGGGGATTCGACATAGAAAAATTGCGCTCCAAACCATAGCCGGAAAATTCAAGTGCTGTGTCAAGAAAATCCGAGATTTTTCGTGATTCGGATAATTCACCTTTGCCAGAAGCACCATGCCATGCTGAGAAAACAAAGTGTTTTCGAAAGCTGTAGTTTTGTGAGGGTGGTTTTCCGGGCGGAAAATCTATGTTCAAAATCAAAAAATATGGGTCAGGAACCCGCTGACAAACGTCAGGACTCAGACCAAAAGGCTGACGAGACAAAAGGCGCTGGTTCAAGGGTGCAGGGGTTTCTGCAAAAACCAACCCTGAAAGAGGTAATTTTGCGCAAGCGTTTAAAAGGGCAGCATGACACGCGCTCAGTTCCGTTAGCCTCTGGCCACGCTACAGTTAAGGTAATTCGACGTTATATTTTTTCTCTCCTTAATTAAATCTGACATTTTTACCAAACACCTTTTTATTAAAATCCCATAGGCACTCATTATATTATTTTTTGGCTTGTAAGAATATTTTGGAAATTTAAAGGAGACCGTCCACATTTTATGCAAAGATCTGTGCAAATATCTGTGCAGAAATCTCCACAGAGATCTATGCACAGATCTCTACACATTATTTTTGTAAGTGGTTACATGCCTTATTGGTGCTACCATCTAAATGAAATGATAGGAAAATAGGTATACTAAAGTGATTTTTTAAATTTTTATCAAGGAATGTAACATGAGATTTTTAATGTAAACCTCACTTGAGATCAAAGGTGATTTCTTGTGTTTTTTTTTTTGTATCCCCTTACAAAAATCATGTGCAGAGATCTCTGTAGATTTTTTGCACAGCTCTGTGCACAGCTTTCTGCAGCTTATCCTGCAGAAAATGCTGTGGGATATTCTGCAGCTTATCCTGTAGGAAATCATATAATTCGCGATTATTCCTGCAGGATTTTCTGCAAGAATCTGTGATTTCAGCACCAGAAAATTAAAAAAAATTAACCAAAAGGACGCGCTGACGCAGTCCTGAATCTTTTGTTCCGGAAAAAAAATATGGCCTCATCTGAGCTAGCAGCCGATTACCATATTTCATTAATTATTTAACGTACGTTTGGCTGGGAATAAAGAACATTAGAATACGACATGCTGGCAGAATATTGGATGCCCTGCAAGGAAATTTGACTTACTGGCATTGTGCCGCAATTAACTATTTTCACAGATTTATGCAGAAAATCTTACAGGACCACGTACAGGATAACCTGCAGAACTCCCCGTAGGATTTTATTATTTCCGATATCATGATAGATCGCAAAAAGGAAATTCTGGCTACTTGTGGCTAAAATTGTTTCTATAGAATATATGATTACTATAACAAGCATTACAATACAACCAATTATTACAAGCATTATTGCTTTACTGAAGTCGGAAAAACGAATTACGGCCCGGAATAGTAAATTAAGTGCCAGATTTTACGGCATGTAACCTACTGTGGTTCAGGCCCGGATCCGGTACCGCAAAAAGTATACTACGTATTGTGGATATCAAATCTTATAAAAGAACGAAAGCATAGTTTGTCCTTAAAGTTTTACAGTACGATTTTCCATTATGTATATTAAGTTAAACCACGAATATTGAAAGTAAGAGAAAATATCGAACACTAGTAAAAACCACAATTTTGAGGTTATGTTTGCTGGTCTAACATGGATCTGACAGAGTTTAATTGCGATGATCCGGCTACAGTCCGGGAGCAGTATGGACGGATTCAGTCGAAACATTTACCAAGTTACATGCCACTTCAGGCCCGGATAAGGCAGCACAGTAATCATGGGTCGCTATGTCTTCCAGAAAGTTTTTATCGTAATTAAGGAGGTTCTATACTAAATAGAAATAACGCCAAGATAATTCTGAAATTTCGTATACAGGTTCGCATATGCCTCAAAATTATCTACATAAATTTTCAGAAAGCTAGGGTACCTAAGAGTCGAGAAATCAATGTTTTGATTTTTTGCTGTCTAATAACACGGGCTTTTATGGGAAATCCCAATTTTGTTGTACTCATTTATGTATTGCTAAAGATTTAACGCCAAGTTTTTGTTGAACAAAATTGTACTATAAGAAAAATATCTGACAAATAATTAGAGCCCTTAAAAAATATCATTGGATACCTCTAACTAATAAAAAATAAAAAATTAGTCAAATCATTTTCTACGGGAAATTTTTTATTCTTAATCAGGACAAATATGATTGTTAAATTTACTCGAAAAATCGTTATTTGTTGTAGGTTTACAGTTACAGCTTCTTTAACAGTGCATATTTAAAAAATAAACAAAAAGTAAAAGAATGCACCGATTTTGACTAGTGTAGTAGGATTAGAACCTCCTTAAGATATTATTTTTCTTTTTCCCTGTAAATTTTACTGAACCGGCACTGTAAAATATTTGATGGCAAAAATGACTTGCTTTAAATCGTGTTTTATTTATAAATAACTCTTTACTCAATTTATCAATTATATAACGTTAAACGTCACGAGTAAGGATGCGTCATGCACACACACATATATAAAAATCATAATATGAAGGCTATGTAAATAAATAACAAAGTACCAGAAATTTTACAGTGCTGATCCACTAAAATTGCTCTAAATGGCACAGTGGTCCAGCGTTACTGTGCTAACAATATTATTTTAAAATTATTAAATAAAAACAATATCATTCAAAACAATTGCAATAAATTCAAATTTTGAGGTTAGATAGTTTCATCGTTTAATCTATCGATATAACTAAATTTTTTAAGCTTTTATTTCGAAAAAATTATTCTTTTAGGTTAATATATATTTTAATATATTTATATTTTGTTACTCACATCAACTGAATTTTCAAGTTCCTTTAATGCTGATATTTCTTGTAAAATGACTTTAGGTTCAGTCGTACCGAGACAAATGTTTTTTGAAGAATTCTGAGCTTTGACATCACAATTAGATAGTTTTTTCTTGGAACTTTTATCTTTTCCTATAATCTTCTTGGCCTTTAGTTCTTTACGACGTTCTTTAGAAGGAGAAATTTCTCCATACGTAATCAAGTTTGTTTTATGCTTTTGAACTGTAGTCCAATCTAAAAAATTTAGAATATTTTATACTATATTAGTGAAATTGATTAAACTCTGACATAGGTGTTAATGGGTACATATGCTTTTACACATGTAAACAAGAGCATTATATAGTATAAATTTATTGGTATTGATAAGCATAAAAACGAACTCACAAAAAAACCACTACGAAAACAATCTGCACAAAAATCTGCAGAGAAATCAGCAGATAATTCTACAGAAAAATTCTACAGAAAAATCTACAGATAATTATGCAGAAAACTATGCAGATAGTTTTGCAGACATTCGTACAGATTCATAATACTATAAATGTATGAACATGCTCGTGAACACGTGTACAAAATTGTAGGTGTACTTACCTCCAACATCTAGAATCCTTACAACATGAGTCGAGAAAGTTGCCTTCTGCAACATTGCTTTCATGTACACAGCAGTTTTGATAGTGCAATCCGGCCACATTACTTCTACCTGCTTTTTTTCTTTAATCAAATATTGAATGTTTTGCAGGTCATCTTCTTTTAACCAACTCAAGTAACCAACGGCCAACGAATTACTGTCGTTGACAATTCCAGTAACATGCACTCGTTGTCAACATGCAATCTTTTTTCTTTTTCATTCATCATTAAGTATTCTTACGTTTTTTTCCGCAGTTGAATATTGATCACACCTCAAAAATACAGCCGCGGACAAACTGTAAATATTTTTTACCAATACAATACTTGGTATGAAAAGCGGCGGAGTCGTTATCACGATGGTACGTTTTCTTTTAATTTTTCTACTAATACAATAATTGGTGTCACCAAAAGCGGCGGAGTCGTTATCACGATGGTGCGTTTTATTTTACAAGTTTCGCATTTGTTAAATATAATTGCCATAGCAACACATACTCACATAGACATATAGTCAGATACGAACGAAAGTAAGTAGCAGACGTAGTAGGTAGCACCAGCATTGTGAAGTACGCAGCAGTGCTCATATATATATCCTTACGGAATTCTGGAATATAACTTTCTGCTAGGTAATTTTTGCGAGAAGCGCCGCCTCACGCCTGTCCGCCTGTCGACCAATTTTCGTCATCTTCAGAAAGTTGTTAGTTAGGAACGGCAAATTGCCGTCCGCTATATATTTATAAGATCTTTATATTTATATAAGGATTGCTACTTGCCAGCCAATTTGTATATAGATCATTATAATATAGATAAGTTTTTCAATTTCCCACCTTAATTATTTAAACTAATAAATTCAAACGATCGGATGCAAAATTTGAAAGTGTCCCACTTTGCGGTAGCAGAAGCTGAGTTAAATTACACCGAAACAAAAAATTCTATAATTTAATATCTATGAATAGCATAATTATAACGTATGTGTTAAGCGGGAGGGAGAGGCTGACACGTGACTATTTTGACACGGCAACCAAGCTCTTGTTTAAAGATTATATAAAGATAAAATGCAATTGTTTGATTAAAAAAAAAAATTTTACCGGCAAAAATACTTTTATTTACAACTAAACTATAATAGCCACTTTATTCCCTGAAAAGCTGAACAAAAGTAGCATTTTAGTCTAACTTTTCAGGAAATAAAATGGCTACATAGTTCAGTCGGGAATATAGCACTAAATGCAACATGAGAGTAAAGTCGATTATTCCTTCGGTCGATATTACTGATAAACTTTCACCCGCTGGAATAATAATCAACTTTATCTCCCTTGTTACATAATGTACTATTGTCACACAAGCACGATTTGTGTTTTTCCGACTTCTCAGGCGGGACTAAAGTATCTTTTTTCAGACCGGCGGACAAACAAAATTGAAAAACGCGCGCTACTCGAAAAACGAGCAAAAAAATGTATTTGCTAGAGTAGATAGTGTAGACACTATATGCGTTAATGCGAAATAAAGTTTGCTAGTATAAAAGTGTTTACATGATCCAGCTTTGATTGTATAACGATTGAATAATATGAATGATTCATTTGTTGTAAAAATTATTTCAACTTTACATATCAGATCCTTACAAACGAGTCACTATATGCGCACGATCCCAAAGTTTAAAAAAGCCATCCAGATGGCGCGAGCGTTTCGCCTAGATACTTACCTATTAGCGTACCCTTTACGAAAATAATGTGCAGAGATCTGTGCAGAAAACTCTGCAAACCTTTATGCACGGTTGCACACCGTGCTTTTTTAATATTTTTAAAAGGGTGTAAAATACACAAGGCATTTTTATTCGCCATGTTAAGTCTACAGCGCCCCCTCAGTAATACCAATAGTGGACACGCCATAAGAAGCTCCCTTGATACTTGCTTACTGAAAAGGCGCTGTAGACCACGGTCGTATATAAGCATATGCGAAGTAATGGAAAATTGAGAATTTTATTAACTACCCTGCTAAAAAAGTTGATATGAGTTAATAAAAATCAATAAGGTTTCTTATCAATTTTGAGTCTAACTTTTAATAATAGTTTTGACATTTTGATAAAACGCGATAAAATCGATATAAGTCAATAAAATTCTATGTTAAAAAATTCAATAGAAATCGATGGAAATTTAAGAAGATTGAGTTTATAGCGTGTATAATTGTCATTTTTTATATAGAATGTTATCGACTTATATCGACCTTATCATTATTTTATCAAGTTCTAATCTAAAAAATAGTATTAAAAGTTGGACTGAAAGTCGCCTTGTAAAAAATATTTACATCAAATTTAATGTATATATTTTGAACTTTTACATGTTAAATTTAATATGCACGAATAGAATTGTAAGACTTTACATAAAATTTCACGTAAAATTTTACATATTGATCGTGGCGTACATACAATTTGATGTAAAAGTTTACGTAAAGTTTTACAATATTTGTTGATGCCCGTAAAACTTTACATGTAAGAGTACAAAATCTTAACATAAAATTTGATGTAAAATTTAATGTAAATATTTTTAACAGTGCGATAAAAAATCTTATTATTTCTATTCACTAGCTTTTATTGACTTTTTTTAGCAGGATATACAAAATTTTCAATATTACCAAACTAAACAGAAGTTCTTTTTCTCCCGTTGCGAGAATAACTCGATTTTCCATTTACATTTCTAATGCGCAAAATAGGTCTTTTTCATGCCCCTGTTAAAAAAATACTTAAGAATTTTTAATATTTGAATATACTTACAATATGCGTGACGATATCTGTATTTTAAGCAATTGGAATTAGCTATAGTATAGTAAAATTAGGACCGATTCGCAAAATGTTATGGATTTCCGATATCTTATATATACGCGTTTCTGTATATATAAACGATCAACCCCCTTAATAGCTAGACCAGCCTAATAATAAAGACGTTTATTGTTGGCCTTTATTAAGAAAAATAAAATAACAATATTTTTCTATTTTTTAAAACGGCTTTGATTTTGAGTTTCATAGACGGCTTCTCTGATTGCCCGCTAGGGGAGCTTCGCTCGCTGAACATGACGAATGCGGAATGGTGTATTATGTAATATATATACATATATATATATATGTGTGCCGGAATAACGAAGAGCTTATTTCATATTGTTGATTGTTGATTGTTGTGTTGCTAACCTATTAACCTATGGTAAAAAGTGACATTAATTGTCTTGCAAAAATTGAGTTTATAAGGCTATACGTACAAGACTTACGAGTGTTTTTGAAAGTAATGACATTACAAAAAATATGGAATATCCAGATGATCAAGAAGCACCAAGAAAAAAAAAGAGGTCCATACAAAAAGTACGTAAAGGATCATAATTGCACCATCTCTGAGTCGACAATAAGGTATCGTGCAGATAGAATGTTGAACAATTCTATCAATCAGTATTTTATCGAGGCAAGTATAACTATATTCTGTGCGTCCAGAGCGGACGGGTTGGTGCCTATCACCACTACACGGCGCGTCCTCAGGTTGCGGATAGAGGAACGGCCCCTGAGAAAGAGGTTAGCTGCGAATAAATCGAATAAGCAGCCGCGGACAGCCGATAGGCCCGGGCGTGGGTGTGATGAGCCCACACTGGCGATCGAACGCATTCATCTAGAAACGCTACGCAAGCACCACAACAACGAACACTCAACAATATTTCTTATTTCACTCTCTCTTCATACCTAACTATGTCTATAATCTATCTCTCTTAGCACACATTACAAAAATCCTGCTGCCGTGGAGAATGCGGGAGCGATGACAACTGCCCCGAAAGGGGATGTGTAGAATGATTCGCCACCTGGTCTTACACGGTAACGAAGCCAGCGTAGGCGCGCTGCCTTGCAGGGGGGCGTTAGGATACGAGCGTGATTCCGTAGTGTGTCCGACGATGAGCTGACTCCGTCCTTATCAAAGTCGGAAAGCTCTCATACTTAGTTCTAGAGAGGTATGGGAGTTATCACCTCTAGAACGGATGATTCACCTGCGATCGGAAACAGGATCCAAAACGCGTGGGTTTCACTTACTACCATGGCTCAAAAAAACCAAAACCAAACCAAAATCAATAGGGACTTAAAGGTAGGAACGTGGAATGTGCGCAGTTTATACAGAGCAGGCGCGTACCGGGAAATCTTAAAAGAAGCTGGCGGGTACAATCTAGACTTAGTAGCTATACAAGAAACTCGGTGGCAAGATAGCGGTATGTTAGGAAACGAAAACTTCACCTTTATGTACGGGGGCGCGAGCGGACATTCCCTAGGTACCGGATTTCTGATTAGCAAAAGAATTATACACGCGGTTAAAAGTTTCAAATTCGTAAACGACAGACTCTCGTATATCGTCATCGAAGGAGCGTGGTACAATTACGTGGTTATTAACGTGCATTGTCCTACGGAGGACAAAGAGGAAGAGGTGAAGGATCTTTATTACGAAGCCTTGGAGCAATTAATCGACCAGTTCGCGTCTTACGACACCAAAATAGTAGTGGGGGATTTCAACGCTAAAATAGGGAAAGAGGAAATGTTTAGGCCCACTATAGGCAAGGAAAGTCTGCACGAAACCAGCAACGATAACGGTATTAGAGTCATAAATTTCGCGGCGGCAAAAGATCTTATAGTAAAGAGTACGTGCTTCAAGCACAAGGATATACACAAAGTAACGTGGACATCGCCGGACGGAGCCACGAAAAATCAAATCGATCACTTTCTTATCGATAAGAGGCGCCACACGAACGTGCTTGACGTAAGAACCTATAGGGGGGCGGATTGCGACTCGGATCATTTTCTAGTAGTGGCCAAATTAAGAGCCAAATTAGTAGCTGGGCAAAATAGTAAACGGGCGAGCAAAGTAGAAACGTTCGATATTGAAAAGCTACGGAACGGGATAGAACGAATTAAGTATCAAGTAGAAATAAGGAATCGGTTTCAGGTACTCGAAGAAACGGATGCACCGACGGAGGTAGATGACGACCCGAACAGTCTTTGGGGGGATATCGAAAAAGCGATAAAACAGGCCGCGAATAAAGTGCTAGGTAGAAAGAAAAAGCCAAAGAGCAAACCATGGTTTGACGAAGAGTGCGAACTCTGGTTTGAAAGGCGCAAAAAGGCCAAATTAGACAGCGTACACAATGGAGGCGATAGGGCCGTAGAAGAGTACCACGAAATAAGAAGGCAAGTGGGGGCGATTTACAGGAACAAAAAGCGCGAGTATCAAAAGAATCAGATTAGAAAAATAGAAACTAATAGTAAGGAAAATAACCCGCGCGAGATGTACAAAGGAATTAACGCTATTAGGAAGGGTTTCCAGAGTAGATCGCAATTAATGAAAGATGAGGGCGGGAATCTCGTTACAAGCGAAAATGAACTGCTAAAGCTGTGGAAAGGATATTTTGATAAGTTACTAAACGTACATGAAAACTGCGAGGAAACGGGAGACGAAATCCACACTGCGGAACTCCATATGGAAGAACCGACCTACAAAGAAGTAGAAGCCGCGATCAAAAAACTAAAAAACAATAAGGCCGCGGGAAACGATTCTATACCAGCTGAACTACTTAAATACGGGGGCACCGCGCTTACATTCAAAATTTTTGAACTAGTATGTGCTATTTGGAAAAATGAAACGATACCGGAAAACTGGAAAGAATCTATCATTATACCGATTTTCAAAAAGGGAGATAAGACAGATTGCAATAACTACCGGGGAATCTCACTTTTAGCTACCTGCTACAAAGTTCTATCAAACGTAATACAGGCCAGACTCACGCCCTTCGCGGAAGATATAATAGGAGACTATCAGTGTGGATTCCGGCGTAACAGGTCGACGTGCGATCAAATGTTTACTATAAGACAGTTGTTAGAGAAAAAATGGGAACATTGCGAAACAATACACCAACTATTTATAGACTTTAAAAAAGCGTATGACTCTATCAAACGAAGCAAAATGTATCAAATCCTGGTGCTCCTCGGAGTACCAAAAAAACTCGTGAAATTAATTCAAATATGTCTGAACGGAAGCACGGGAAAGGTCCGAGTAGGCGGTAACGTATCCGAATCATTCATGATACGCGACGGTTTGAAACAAGGTGACGGTCTCTCTACAGTACTCTTTAACTTAACGCTAGAATATGTTGTTAGAAAAATGCAGACTAGCGGGCTAGGTGCAACCCTTAACGGAAAAACACAAATTCTAGGGTATGCGGATGACTTGGACATACTAGGGGATAACGGTGCAGCGGTAGCGAGAAACGCGGAAATTCTCATAAAGGCGGCTGAGGACACGGGTTTAGAGGTGAGCGAATCGAAAACGAAATATATGATCATGGATAAATTGGGCATTTGCGAAGGTGAGGGTGATCTTAGAGTCGGAAATTATACTTTTGAAAAGGTTAGCGAATTCAGATATTTAGGCACAACCATAAATGATCGAAACGAAATTAAAGCCGAGATTAACAAGAGACTTCATTCGGGTAATGCTTGCTACTACGCCGTGAATAGATTACTAAAATCAAAACTGCTGTCTAGAAATGTAAAAGTAAGGATATATAGGACTATAATAATGCCGGTAATCCTGTACGGGTGCGAAACTTGGGCGCTTACTAAAGCGGAAGAAAACCGTTTTAGGGTGTTCGAAAATAAGGTTCTGCGAAAAATATACGGGCCAAAGAAAGATGAGGAAACCGGGGAGTGGAGGAAACTGCACAACGACGAGCTACATAACCTATACGCGTCACCGAATATAAACAGAATAATTAAATCGCGAAGACTAAGATGGGCAGGGCACGTTGCAAGAATGGGAAATGATCGCACGGCAGCGCGTATAATGAAAGGAAAGCCAAATACATCGCGACCTCTAGGTAGACCTAGACGCAGGTGGGAGGACAATGTAAAAGCGGACTTAACTGAAATCGGACGGGACGGCGCGAAATGGATAGGGTTAGCACAAAATAGGGATACGTGGAAGGCTTGCGTAGATGAGGCGATGAACTTTCGAGTTCGAAATGCCCCTTAAAAAAAAAAAAAAAAAAGTATAACTATATTTACAAAAATGCATACAAAGAAAGTAGTCAATGATTTTGAAAGGAATTCCTGCAGTATAGATCTTTCTACAATTGTTCATACATGACCCTTACGAAAATAATGTGCAGAGATCTGTGCATAGATCTCTGCAGAGATTTCTGCACAGATCTCTGCACAGATCTCTGCACAAAATTTGGACCATTTTTTTTTCAATTTTCAGAATATTCTTAGAAGCGAAAAAATAATATAATGAGTGCCTATATAGGTGTATACACAATCCATTCCCACTAGGGAGTGTTACCATCCAGATGATAGCAAAAAAACTTTGGTTGTGAACTCCAAAATTTTTATTTTTCAATGATTTGATTCAAACAAAAAATTTTTAATATCATGAAAAGTAAAAATTTTGGAGTTCACAACCAGAGTTTTCTTGCTATCATCTGGATGGTAACACCTATATAGGCACTCATTATATTATTTTTTCGCTTCTAATAATATTCTGGAAATTGAAAAAAAATCGGTCCAAATTTTGTGCAGAGATCTATGCAGAGATCTGTGCGGAAATCTCTGCAGAGATCTATGCACAGATCTCTGCACATTATTTTCGTAAGGGGAATCTATGCAGAAATTTTTACACAGTTCAAATTTGTATATATTTTCCTACAGAAATTTCTTTATGAATTGTTTTGTACAAGTATTACATTTTACATTATAATCAAAGTATATTTTCTTGCGTATAACTTAATATTTTAGAATTACTAAATGTTATTTTACATTTTGATTGTCTTATTCTAGTCGGACTTATACAATAGTGAAGATGAAGATTATCAAGAATCTCTTTTTAGTATTAGTAGTTCCAATCTATCTCAAACGAATGATCACACTGAAACTTTTAACCAAAGTTCATCCAATAAAAATATGACAAACAATTCCAGTGATATTAGCTTTTCAACAGAAAGTGATAACGATATTAAAAATGAAAACATTCCAGACAATAATCAAAGTGAATCAATTGTTGATTCAAGTAGCATATGTGCAATCGAGCAAAATGACTCTGAAACAACATGCAGTTTATTAAGTAATTGGGAACTCAATTTAATTGGCGACTCATTTAGTGATCATGAATACAATGATATTGAAGAAAATAATGTTGATGAAAACGATAATGGAAATGATTATGATGAAATTGATGATGAAATTAGTACTGATGATGAAAACGAGTGTTTTTACAATGAATCTCCATTAAGTGATGATGAAGGTGTGCCATTAGATAATCAGGTAAATATTTTAATACTAAATTAAATGTTATGTTTTTTACAAAAAGAAAACTAATGCTACAACCATTTTTTGGATAAGAAAATAATTTAATTATCGTAAAGCTGTTATGATTGCCTTGCATTAATTTTGAATCTTTTTTATTGAAATGTTAGATTTTACTTAATAAAAAATTGGTTATGTAAAATTCAAAATAAATCAATGTATTTGGGAGAAAGAATATTAGAATCTAAAATTTGTTTCAAGAGGCGCGACTAATTTACAGTTAGCATATACAGTCTGCACAATTAGATGCAGGACAGTCTGCAGATTATATGCATGTCTTCATTAAAGCATGCAGTAAAAGAGTGCGTGCGGGTGATTCTGCCGTAACTTTCCCCCAAAATGACCTTTTTCCTGTTAGAAAAGATTTTTTCTAGGTGATTTTTTCAAAGCTTTTAGAACCTTTTATCTCTTATATATGTATAAACATCCAAAATAAAATCTGCATAGATTAATAATATAGCAAAAAAATACATGCATATTATGCATTATATATAGTTAACTACTATATACATCAAATAAAATCAAACAATCCACGCACTCAGACTTAAATTTATGAAAAATAGGAGATGCTGCAGAGGATTCTCCCTGCACATATTTTGTGCATACATACTGTTATGCTAGCAATTTCGCAAACTTTCTACAGACTTTCTTTATATTTTGTGCATATGCATATTACAGACCATATTTTTATGGTTATGAAACTGATTTAAGTATTTATAAACTTGCATAGCCCAAAGAAATTAATATGAACAAATATTCTTCACACATATATTCAAATATATTACTATCTACTGATGATAAAGGTTATAAATATTTACAAATGGCATAAGCTGTTCTTCATGGTGCAGTGTTAAGCACAATCTCTATGTTTGGGCGCTCATACACGATGTACCGTAAAGGACAACTCATGCTACTTGTATTGTAATGCACTAAGATAATATAGAAGGTAACTTTTTATCTCAAAATTGAGCGTCAAAGAGTAATCACCCTGCTTTTATATTAAATAAATTATTTTAATTCTAAAACCATTTGAAATCTATTTTAATAGATCTGTAGTTTGTGCACAATGCACAATGATAATTTAACATCTGAGAAGAAGGCATGCAAAAATGCACAAGTTACAGCAAAATCACCCATACCTAGAAAATTGTACACAGATTATATCTGCATACTTATGTGAATAAAAGAAAAAATTTGGATTCCGTAAAAGTTCATAAAAACGAAATTACAACTTACTACCGTACTGTACCGGCTATATAAATATATACTACCTACGTTGAATTTTCCTTGTCTTTGCTCCTAACTTTTAGAAAATTGGCTTCTTTTCTGACTCTCAAAAAATTACAATCAATAGTTTTTATAACCTGTGTGGGGAAGCAAACTTAATACATTTATCGACAGGATCCTGGAGAAAATCCTGTAAAAAAATGATTTTACCAGTAACCTTTTACAGACAAAGATCAGAACAGCGCACTTTTAATTATTTTTTCACCAGGATCCTGTTAATGGATGATATCAAGCTCGCTTCCGTACACAAGTAGTGATAAAATCTACTGATTGTCATTTTTTTAATTCAGAAAAGAAGCTGATTTTCTGGAAGTTGGAAGCAAAGAATAGCTGACTTCAACATTTGTATTATATCTATATAAAAGGTACAGTGACCTCTTAAAAATAATATTAGGCATCTGTAGAGGTACTACCATTCAGATAATATAAACACTAAAACTGTGGGACCAAGCTCAAACATTTTTGTCAGATTCATGTATATATTTATGCACAAATATATGCACAAATCTATGCACAAATGTGTGCATCAAAATATGGATACTTTTTCATGATGATGTAAATTCCAAGTATAAAATCCACCGTTCTCGTAGTATCATCCATGGGTGTTGCTCTATGTTCATGAACGATAAATGCCTTTATCAGGTATTGTACATCACGAATTTATTGCTGTGAGTTTCTATATCTATATTCTCTCATTAAAAAAAAATTATGACCGGATGTTTTGAAGCCGTTAATAAAGCGATTTGATTCTAGTTGAGAAACAAATTTCTGGTTTGGATAATTAGTTATGGTTTTGAACTTCTAACTTCAAGAAAATTGAGCGGACGAAGCATGCGTTGGAATTATCTGATAAAGTAAAATTATGGACGATTCGAAAATCACAATGGATTTTTGATATCCTATATGTACGTGTTTATAAACAGAGATCAACCCCCTTGGTTGCTGTTTGGGGTGCCTTGGTACATCATGCGACTCGTAGAGGATTATCTGAGGGAGCGCACGATCGAATACGAAACCGCGGAGGGACGTAAGAGCAGGCCCATAACGGCAGGGGTGGCGCAGGGTTCAATCTTGGGACCGGACTTCTGGGGCATTCTGTACGATGGGTTACTCAGAGTAGAAGTACCGGAGGATATTAAACTCGTCGGGTACGCGGACGACGTAGCGGCAGTTATAATAGCTAGAAATGTGGAGATCGCGCAGGGCAAATTGAACGCGGTAATGGCCCGGGTGCTAAAATGGATGTCCGACCACGGACTACAGCTAGCACTCGAAAAGACGGAGATAGTTCTCTTGATTAGGAAGCGTGTCTCGGCCATCATACCGATGCGCGTTGGAGACGTAA
This sequence comes from Pteromalus puparum, assembly GCA_012977825.3. NCBI lineage: Eukaryota > Metazoa > Arthropoda > Insecta > Hymenoptera > Pteromalidae > Pteromalus > Pteromalus puparum. Next base: position 19,852,339 of record CM053169.1, on the reverse strand, counting down.
CAATAACGACGAAGCCGACAGCCAAGTACCTGGGGGTAACCCTAGATACGAAGCTGAACTACGGGGCGCATTTAGACAGCGTATGCGAAAAGGCGGCGATTAGGGTGGCGCAGCTTAGTCGATTAATGGCCAACGTGCGCGGGCCTAGGCCGGCAGTCAGACGACTCTTAATGGCAACCACAAACTCTATTCTTTTATGCGGGGCGGAGGTGTGGGCCGATGCCATGCAGAAGAAAAAGTATCGTAAGCAGATAACGGCAGTACAACGAAGAGGGGCGCTTCGGATCGCGTGCTCGTACCGAACGGTATCCGGGGACGCGTCAATGGTTATCGCGGGGGTGATTCCCGTGGATCTGCTTGCAATTGAACGCAAGCGGATCTACGAGAGTCTCCGGGAATCGGCTAGGGTGGAAATCCGAACCGAGGAACGCGATAGGACGATGCGGAAATGGCAGGAGCGATGGAGTGAATGCCGCCATGCGAAATGGACGAAATCATTGATTAAGGAGGTAGGCCCGTGGGTAGGCAGAAGATGGGGGGAGGTCAATTTTTATCTCACCCAATTTCTTTCCGGACACGGCTACTTTAGGAGTTACCTGTTCGCGATGAACAAGGTAGCGACACCGGGTTGCAAATACTGCGGTGACGAACGGGACGACGTGAGACACACGTTTTTTGACTGCCCTCGGTGGGCTGATAGGCGTAGAATCTTAGAGGTGACGGTAGGGGCATTTACGCCCGACACGGTAGTGAAAACGATGCTTGCTAGCAAGCAGAATTGGGACGACATAACGGCGTTCGTGGAGACGGTTCTCCGCGCGAAAAATAGTGACGGGTGCTTAGCATTTGCTTGCACAGGCAACCCCCCGAAGGAATGCGAAAGTGGCTACCGGGGGGATTCTCGCGGCCATATGAGAGGTGGAGTTTTAGTGGGTATGCCTGGCGTCTGTCCCGCGCCAGGAGAGTCCCACACACGGGGAGTCCCGCACGGCTCCTGCCATGGTGCATTAAGCATTTCTCCAACTCTCCGGATAAACAAAAAAAAAACAAAAAAAAAACTATAACTTTACAAGATAATCTTGAGCTTGATCTTGCATTTAATTCAACAAGCCCTGCAGCAACCAGAAATAATGCTTCATAAACCAACAATTTTCTGAATCCATTGACAACTTAACCAGGGTAGCTGCGTTTCCCTGCTGTCAGTAATATTTTCACTAATTTTCCACTAAACCGTTTTAACAATAATAACAATAATTTACAATGTTTCATTGTATCCTCACTGTAATTTGCTGTCATAATTAATAATCGATATTAGAAATCTTGAAGTAGGTATATATTGAAACATGTAGCATAATAGTTCAGCTGCTTCATCACATTACTCGGACCTTAAAAAAAAAGTTATTCTTTTAATTTTTTCTTTTCATACATACCTATCTTCAGGAAAATTTTGAAATCAACAGAAGAAAAAATACTGACCTTAATAAATGAAAAATCTTCATAACCTTTCTAAAAAATTCCCACAAGTTCACATTTTAGACAAAAAGATTCAAATTCATTATACCTGAAATATCTGTAACATCTATAACATCCTGCAAAATTAAACAACAATTATTTGATTTTCTTACCAATATAACAAAACATGTATATTACATATATATACCCGACGTAAATACAATCAAAAACCAAGTCATCTACAATACGCTACACATATATCCAATATATATATATATTGGATATATGCATACGGCTTCGACACGTACAATATATATATATATATATATATATATATAGTACGTGTCGAAGCCGTATGCTGATGTATTGTATGCACGATTTATGACCGTCACAATAGTCACACTAAACAGAACAATACATTCACGTCGGGACTCGGGACGCGGATGTTTTTATTATTATTATTATTATTTCTTGTCATTTTTACAAAACAGACGTTATCGCACAATCTCTAATTCTCTAAAAACTAAAATCATTAACCGACCATGAACGGGCACCGATCATTGAAATTCAAACGTCGAAGAATTCAAATATTATAGAACTAACACTGACGACCCATGGCGCTATCGTATACGATTCAACATTTAACGGACTTATTTAAAAAAAAAATTCGAATCATCCAAAACTTTTAAGAAAAGTACTGCAAGAAAACGTTTTTTCAACTTTCAGAAAGTAAATAAATACCAATACTTGGAGAATCGATTCACACGTATTTTTTTTTTTAAACTAAATATCTTTTATATAAAATGTCAAAAACAAAACCAGAAGAATCTTTATCAGAGGTAAATATTCATAAGAATTTTATAATAATTGTAGAAAATTACATTTTAAGACACGACCACATTACGAAAATATGTTATATTTTCAGGAAATGTCACAGAAACTTGATTTGAAAAACAAAAGCGAAATAGAAAACTTAATTATGCAAAAAAATAATGAAATCGATAATTTAAAAGAAGAATTGGATAAAACAAAAAAATTGCTACATTCCTTACAATCAATGATGCACTTTCATAATAAAGCAGTACTAAGAGTACACTCATGAAATAATAAAAACTTTTAATTGCAAGTATAATTTTGAAATATAATTAATAATAACATAAAATAATTCCAGATCTCAATCGAACATTAGCACCAAAACCTACATTACCATCATCAAATCAAGAGGTTAATGAAACCAACTATAATTCAGTCCAACGTAAGTATTGTAAACTTTTCCCTTAATGATAAATAAATAATTTAAATATAACATCATTATTAATTTCTAGATTTGAGCTTAAACAATCAAAAACAAATACCAGATAGCATTAAACGACGGAACAATTCTAAAAGAAAATGGATTCCTAAACATGAAGAAAGGAGATTAACAGAAAATCTATTGAGTGATCATTTTAATTTTCTAAAAATAACAAAAGATCAATTCCACAATAACAATCAAAATTGACAACCAAAAAAAGCTATCACCACCAAAACAATAGATACAATCCATACCACAACAACTTTCTACCAACAATACAACAACAAGAACAACCAAAAATAATATTCCACTATACATCAATACTCCAAATTATTATCCCATAAAAACACACCTTTCCCTAATTTTGATCTCGTAAACTTCCCCCCTCTTAATTTTAATGTCGCAAACCTCCCACCTGTCAGTATCAATCCTACAAACAACATTTTTAATAATCAAAATCCTGTGAACATTCCTCGTCATCATTTTTCTATCACATCCCAGCCAAAAAATAATGCAACAAATAATCAACATATTTCAGAAAAAACCTCAACTTCAAACCAAGCAAGTAAATTTACAATTCCCAATTTTGGTATATCAAATCAACCAAATGGATTTGTAATTTCTACTTCTGCTAAATCAAATCAAAATGAAACCCTTACGAAAAAAATCTGCAGAGATCTATGCATAGATCTGTGCAGAAATTGTGCACAGATTTTTGCACAGATCTCTGCATATATCTCTGCAGATTTTTGTGCACAGAATCTTGCACAGATCTCTGCATAGATCTCTGCACAAAATTTGGACCATCATCAGTCGCGTATTTTTAGTGCTCTCCAGAGAAATGTGCAGAGAAATGTGCAGAGAAATGTGCAGAGAAATGTGCAGAGAAACGTGTGAAAAACATTACAAGGAAAATTGTTGTGTAAAATATGTCAAAATATACTTTAAGGGCGGAAAAATAAATAGGGAAATAAAAAAACTCAGATAATTTATTTATTTTTTTTAAATCAGTTTCTAATCTATTTACAATAGGAATGATACAAAATTTGTTTGATACATAAGGAACTTTTACAGATTTGTTTTTTAAAAATTCACGGCAAATTATGACAGACGTCTCTTGCGCAATAAAAGAATATGCGCTCGATGAATAGTGTTCATTTTGACATAGAATATCATCTAAAATAAGCATTTTTTTCCCCATTACAACATATTTAATTTCCCCTGAACCAATACAAGTGACTGCTAATAAATTAGTAATGGTTATCAACTGATTGTCAGTGGTGATTGTCGTGCTATTATGCCTTTTTTTAAATCTTTGATAATTAACAGAGTGGAAAAGAATATTGTTATATATAAATCTTATACAAGATTTACATACATCTTCTATTGTTTCACTTAATTATTGTTCAATCGTCATCTTTTGCACTAATGACAATTTATTATACCTTGTTTTACCGAATATTCTCAATGAATCACCATACTCAATGAACTTTTTTACGCGACACTCATTCATTAATTTTATAAATAAATTTTATGCTTTCGAGTTGCAGTTGGGATCACTAAAAATGTTAGAAGAGATTTTTATGTATCGTAATCGATTGTAGGCTTTGCATATTTGATCAGCTACATATTGTGTGCCGTAAAATAAATGTTTTATTACTCCGTTGAAATTTTCATAGGGAAATGCTGACCATGCCCATAAGGCTCCATAATGTTGCACAAATTTTGGTATATGTATCAATAGAATCACGGTCAATTCAAAATCACGGTCAGAGATCTTTGGTTTTTAAAACATGTAGAGACTATAGACAAATAAATACCAATGTTTTAAATATTTTTTATCGAGCAAGCCATCCAAACATGGAGTTGAATAATATAGAATGAAGTTTTTCCAATCATTCGCATTGTATTTATCATATACGGATGTAGGTGTTCTGGTTATTACGTTCGGTGGTTTTATATTTAATAGTCTACCATTAAACTCATCTGCTATTAAACCCATGTAGTATTTTTGTTGGTTATTTTTTGAAACAAACCACGCACTTGCGAATAATTTTCCAACTCCTAAAAGACAACTATGCATATAATCTGGTGGATAATCATTTATTATATTTCCATAAGGTAACAGAGATACTATGGATGGCCCTTTTACACCCTTATAACTTTTATGGAGTCTTAAAGCATGCTTTACGTATTCCATATGTTTAACATTTGTTCTACGTTCTTTGAAACCCCAGGGATAAACGCGAGTTGTACCTCTTCCAACTTCAACCTGTTCACCGTTATGCATACAAAATCGACATCCGTATTCTACATTAAACTGTTTCATACATTGAACTAATGGGCCTTGCAACTGAATCGACAGTACAAAAAAGCGTATGAACTTTTATAGTTATTTTCTGTTTGCTTAAAAATGTTGTGCACGATAATCCTTCTTTTTGAAGGTGAAACAGTTCTTCAATAAAAGGTTTTAGATATAGATTCATGGGTGGTTTCTTAGCGGAATACCACAATCCACATAGAATAACATTTTTCTTCCTTATTCTGTAAGGTAGCTCATTGATTGCGACCTGGATTGTCCACATACTTTTTTTGGAAGATTTACACAAACTTACACCATTAACATTCCATTGAAGAGAAATGTCATTGTTTTGTATAACATTTTTTGTTCTAAGCCGTTTATACACATCGCCATTAAGAACGTCGCTTGCATCACATTCTTTTCGTAAACTGTTATATACACTGCTATTAATTAACTCTTCTAATTGCTGCTCTAATGGAATGTATATAAAAAATTTATTTTCATCTTTAAAAGTAGACTTTAATCACCTCCTTTGACATTTCCTACAAAAAGCAACATTGTTACTATCAAAATTTAATATTCTTTTACAGCAGTAGTAATATTCTTGAAATTCATAGTCGGGCAATGGCTGCAAAAATTTATATTTGGTTTTGTAAACGGTACTGCTAAGATGACAATCAATTAGTTGTATTATATTGTCTAATCCAACATCAGGTATATGATGTCTCAAAGCTGTAGCAATTATTAGTAATTCACTTTCCTTTCGAGTTAATGAGCAATTTTCTGATAGCTGACTTCGCTCCTAAAATAAACAAATATTATGACTTTTCGCTCATATATTTTAATTATCAAGTCTAATTGATTTTTCTAAGACTATTTGATATAGATTATTATTTCGATATACATGCTTTAAAGATTATTTTTAATATATATTTGTAATAGCAAAGACAAAATAACAAACAGATACAAAAAAGAAAATTCACACACGTAGATATGCATTAAAAAAAGCTTATGCAAATTTTCGAGTCATTTGGATACCTGAGTGACAAGATATTAATGAAAGAATTTTTTTCAATTTTACATAGCGTCTTATTGAGAATTACCTTTTTCTGGCTTTGATTTGCATATATTTATTGTATTAACAAACAGTTTTTGTTGCAAAGGGCCCGGGGATTTATATGGGATTTTGGTTCCCTGCCAAATGGGTTGAAATTTTGATATATTGTAGTTTATCATCGGGCTTTCGGAGCTCTTCTTTTCGATCGCTATTGTGTTGAGGGCTGATAGGAGTTCCTTGATCTGGTCACTGTTGACGGCACATCACTCGCGAAAGATCTTGTCGAGCGATGGATGCAGCGTGTGGTCATAGCTTGTACGTATCTGACTGCACAGCTGATTACAGACGATTTATTTTGTATTTCAATAAAAGATCCGGCAAGAGCCGGCGCGGCAAGTATATCTTTCTACATCAAATCGATCAAGTGAGAACTATATTAACCCTTTGCTGGAGAAGAGCTTTAAGGTGGCTTCAGCGCTTGCTACGTATCTGATTTATTCCACGAAGCTTTCTGCTGTTTTTTCCGCGTGCGTATCGGCGGAACTATCCATAATACTTTGATCGAAACTTACTGTGGTACTGTCCAAGCCTTCTACGGTTCTTTCCGTAGGCCTATCTGTAAAACTATCTGCGGTTCTTCAAGCGGACCTTTCAATAGTGCTTTCTGCGGTATTTCAAGCGGAGCTTTCTGTGGTATTGTTGAAGCCTTCACAATGATTTATTTTTTGTCTACATGGCATAGCGAGACCAATGGGATGCAATAAATCTTGTAACGTGTTTCGTCTTCTAGAAGAGATTTCAATTTTTTGCATCTATTTTTATATTTAACTTATAACGAAAGAAGTTAAAAGAACGATCGACAATTTCGAATCATGGAATACAAGCACACTTTCTTTCGTCTTCATCGACGGGCTTATATACCGAACTGCAATTGTACTTCGAGATTGCATAGCTTATATTTCTAACTTCTTACATTCCGTAAGTCCTTTTGAATCTCTTATACTTTCTCGAACACGGCGTCAGAACAAGTTTTTGTAGAAATGGACACACAGCCAAGTACACGCGTGCTGTGTACACGCCTTTTCTCAGAACAAACCTATTAGATTTATAGCCAAAGGTTCATGCATACGAAAATCGTGCGTTCATAGAGTTTACTTCTTAGATTCTACGTACGTTCTTGATTTTCCCAAAGGAATTTTAGATGTGCATTACAATCCTTCAGAATATTTCGTGATCTCTCTCGCTAGAGATGCGGAAAAAGTAATCCGCGAACAGTCCCACCAAAAGACCCACACTATGTCCCGCGAACAGACCCATGGTAAATTCCACAGAGATTCCGGCACAACGTGCCACTTATAGGACCACAGAAAGTTCCGCCTATAGACCCGCGTAAATTATACCGCAGGAAGAACCACAGAAAGCTCCGCTTGAAGTACTACAGAAAGCTCAGCTTGAAGTACCACAGAAAGCTCCGCTTGAAGTACCACAGAAAGCTCACCTTGAAGTACCACAGAAAATACTACAAAAAGCTCCGCTTGAAGGACCGCAGACAGTTCCGTCGATAGGCCCGCGGAAAGAATCGCAAAAGGTTTCGACAATACCACAGAAAGCTCCGCTTGAAATACCGATGAAAGCACTATTGAAAGCTCCTCTTGAAGAACCGCAGACAGTTTTACCGATAGGCCTACGGAAAGAACCGTAGAAGGCTTGGACAGTACCACAGTAAGCTTCGCTCAAAGTATTATGGATAGTTCCGCCGATTCGCACGCGGAAAAAACAGCAGAAAGCTTCGTGGAATAAATCAGATACGTCGCAAGCGCTGAAGCCACCTTAAAGCTCTTCTCCAGCAAAGGGTTAATATAGTTCTCACTTGATCGATTTGATGTAGAAAGATATACTTGCCGCGCTGGCTCTTGCCGGATCTTTTATTGAAATACAAAATAAATCGTCTGCAATCAGCTGTGCAGTCAGATACGTACAATCTATGACCACACGCTGCATCCATCGCTCGACAAGATCTTTCGCGAGTGATGTGCCGTCAACAGTGACCAGATCAAGGAACTCCTATCAGCCCTCAATACAATAGCGATCGAAAAGAAGAGCTCCAAAAGCTCTCGGTCCTATGGATCTGGGTCTTGGTCGGTTAAAAAAAGTCAGGCGAGCTGTGGGTGCACTCCGGTGCCGACGTCAACGAGCTCATTAGATATCAGGATCCTCAGTTGTACCGTTCTCCACGTGCTGCTTTAGATGGATTCCTCATTGATGAACGCGTGACTCATTCGTCTGGTAACGGACCACGGCGCCGACTTGCAAGCTCGGGGCTGCACGGGACGAACTGTCCTACACTATGCGGTGAAGTGCGACCGAGTCCACACGCTTCAAAAAATATAACCGATTAAATTAAATTAATTAATTAAATCAGTAGAGACTTAGTAATATTTTATTCTCACTAACGCATCATTATTCGCACGTCCTTTCCTGGAATTCGCGCATCGGACTCGTCGACGTCACTTCTTAATACTTCTTACGCCTCCACGATTACTTCTCGCGACTGAATGACGACTCTTTGCAGCTACGCGATTACTTCTCGCGACTGCTTGATCAGTCTTTACGGCTGCCCGGTCACTTCCAGCGACTGCACACGAACTCTCGCTGCCGAAGGAAAATAATAAGCATTGATAGGGGGTTAGGTAAATAACAACAATAACCTGTTGCGCCTGCCGACCGTCTGAAGTTGCACGCTCGGCCTCTTTAACCTTCACCAAAATCGGCGCATTAAATCATTAGTTTCTCGAAAACGGCTCATTTTCCTGATTTGGGCCCATAGGAATTATGACCGGGAGATGATAAACTACAATATATCAAAATTTCAACCCATTTGGCAGGGAACCAAAATCCCATATAAATCCCCGGGGTCCTTTTTGTACGAGAAAACTAATGTTTGATGAACATATATTGTTTTTAAAAACGATCATTGGATACCTCTATGCATAATAATTAATTTAACACAAAATATGTGCCTTACGAAAATAATGTGCAGAGATCTGTGCAGAGATCTATGCACAGATCTCTGCACATTATTTTCGTAAGGGGCACTTAACCTCAAAAACAGAGTCAAATGTCGTCTGTATTGAAATTTTTGTTTATATAAATAATTGCATTTCTTTAAGTAAAATCGTTATTTGTTATAACGTAACTTTTCATAAGTCATAAATAAATGATATCTGTTGTACCGAAATAAAATAAGAATTTAATAAAAGTATACACATTTTACCTTATACATATGGGCATGTGCATGCATATGTGTACATGTATGTATACTCATCAGTAATGCATTGTTTTATTGCAACATTTTTTTAAATGGCGGAGCCTTATTGGCTAGTATAAGTGTTATGCAAGAATACTTATTTCAACATTTAAGAAAAATTCCGTAGAAAGTATACATTAAAATACATATTTACTTTAAGCAGAATATATGACTGTAAAGATGAATGCAAAAAAAAATATGCGAAGAATTGCATATTAGGAAACGAACTGAATGAACATTTCTATCTGACGTGTGACTCTATTTGATTTATTATGTTAACTATACAAAATTAATTTTAATGTAAAAATCTTACCTGTTCGATGTTTTCCTCTATATTATATGTAACGTCATCGTCATCAATCATATCCTCATCTGATTCAAACAAGTTTTCATTATATATACAATCCTCGTCATTTTTTTCTTCAGATAAATAATGTTCATAATCATCTCTTTTTGATTCATCATCACTTTCATCATTGTTGTTATCATTACTTTCATCTTCATGTGTGCTTGTACAATTTTTAACAGATGAATCAACATCATCTCCCAAGTTTACATTATCTGATAAGTTAACAATATCTAATACATTAACATTATCTGATAAGTTAACAATATCTGATAAATTAATATTATCTGATAAGTTAGCATTGTCTAATAAGCTAGGATTATCTGATAAATTAGCATTACAAGCCTCGTGTAACGTAAGCGATTCAGAACCAGAATTGTATCCAAGTACATCGCCAGAATCAACAGATAGGAGTTCACACGGTGTATCGTCATTACTGTGTTCGCTTCTACGTTCATCTTCACTGGATTTAGCCTGTAACGTCAATTAATCATAAGTTAAACACGATATACCAGATTAAAAGGCATAAATTGAAACAACTGTCAATACAATTTAACAATACTTAAAATATTTAATACTGAGATTGCTTGCTTTTTTCAAAATATAAAAGATTAAATTTCTGTACATAAATGCATTTATAAAATAAAATAACTATTACATTAAAATATGAAAAGAACGTAAACGACTCTTGCACTAAATCCGTAAAACATTGAATTTACATTTTGTTATGTGTAGAAGATAACATTTAAATTGAATTTTACGCACCTCAGTTTCAAGATCAGCAGTACCACCTGTTGCTGAAGATTTATCTTTAGATCGACGATAATGTGAGGTAGATTTTGGAATTTCTTTTGTCGGATCACCTACATTCGTCTTATATTTTTTCTGGGCCTTTCATTTTCATCCATTGCTGCTGTAATTACCCTCCAGATCTGTAATTAAGTAATGCATTTGAAGTAAATAATTAATATTAGTAGATAAGCTATGATGATACTGCGGCATGATGATACTAATTCATGATGATACTACCACATGATGATACTACTTCATGATGATACTACTTCTTGATGATACTACTTCATAATGATACTACTTCACGATGATACTACTTCATGATAATACTACTTCATGATGATACTAATTCAAGTTGATTCTACTTCACTTGCTTTTAAAATTCTCTTTTCTTTCTAATTCACTGCAGAAAAAAAAATTGGGTTTGCGGGGATTCGAACCGGGAACCTTTCGGTCGCCAGTCGAGCGTCTTGCCGACTTATTTATCGGAACTTGTTTTGAGATGATTAATTTAATCATCCTGATATAATTCATTTGTAGGAATAAAAAAAAATTTTTGGCTTCGCGGAGATTTGAACCGCTTTATCGCGTCCTGAGAGTCAGACGTCTTACCAATTGCGCCATAACGACTCTCATAAAAATATCACTTGCTCTGAAAGAAAATGAATGTTTCAAACAAATATTTGTCTACGTTTAAAAATTATATGGTAGCCCTGAAAAGGGCTGATTGAGGTAGTCCTAAAAAGGACTGTTTAAGTTAGCTCTGAAAAGGGCTGTTATGTGCATATGACTAGCCGCCCTGGTGACTCGTCATCAGAATGGTAGCCATCAAACTCGGATAATGAGGAATCGTCGTCTTCATCGCTGCTGTATATTAAGCGCCTTCTCACAGGTAGACGCTTCGGCGATTCGTTGTCACCATCGCGTTTTCTCTTGCCAGTAGTTTCAGGCGGAGAAACCAGGTCCACTAACTCCGGCTACTTCTTCTTTGGAGTTGGCAAAATTTCAACTTCTGGCGAAGAAAGAATTTCGATGGTTTCAGGCGGCTCTGGAAAAGATGCGATGACGATAACCTCAGTGAATCGAAACATCGGGTTCAAAACCAGATTTTGATTTGGTGGTGTAGGAGGCAACGGAGTCCCACGATGGTGAAGGAGATTGGTAATACATTGGCGGTGAACTTTCTACCTCTTCTTCGAAGCGCAAAAAGTCTTCTGAATACATGTTGTTCTTCAGCGCAAGAGTGATTCAGAATGATACTTTCCCGACAGTTCACCGTGCTTTTATAACTTTGTGAAAAAGGAAGGGGAAACGAGCAGTTTATTATCCCCTCCAGTCACTCATTTTCGCGAGATATTATAAGCCTTGCAAACAGCAATATCAAGTTTAGTACTCGCTATGATATTATTGAGGAAGGTTGACCAGTATTTTTTTTCTTTTTCTTTTAGATTAATTAAATATATATATGAAAAAATCAGTCTTTCTTAAGACTATTATAAAATTTTTAACGTTGGAACAATATTTTTAGTTCTGAAAAGAACTGTTTTCATATATTAAATAAACAATAGTTTGTAATACGTTTAATTATGTGGTAGCCCTGAAAAGGGCTGATTGGTTTAGTTTATTGTCTTGAAAAAGACAGATTAGAGCGTTGTCTTGTTTTTAAAGGCGCATTCCACGAGGAGGAAGACAATTGAAGCAGTGGCAAGGCGCAAAGAAGTCCTCGTCGTCGTCGTCATCGTCATTAAAGAGCTGCTTGCGAACAGCTGAATGATCGTCGTCATCATCATTCGACTCTACTCTCGGTTTGTTGATGATGCATAGAATTTTGATCTCCGGAGAGGATTCAGGCGAAGACGACACTTCAATGACCTCCGGAGGACTCGGTTCTGGCGAGCAAAGGTCAATAAGCTCGGGCTCCATCTGAGCTGCTTCTTCTTCCATATCGACCTCATCATAAGTTTCATCCTCCGTATCGGTCTCGTCCTCCGTATCGTTCTCGTCCTTCTCATTCTCTGCACCTGAAGCCTTGTCGTCGTCGTCGTCGTCGTCGTCGATAAAATCGCTGATGCCGATCGCTGGAGGTGTCTCTGGCGGAGTCGGTGTAGGCGACAACCAAGGCAAACCGTCCATTTCTTGCAGTGGAAAAGTCTGCATCTCACTGTATAACTCCTCCAGCTCTGCCCAGTCCATCAGCTGATAGTCTTCCAAATCCTTCGAGTCCATTTTTTTATTTTCAGTATGTATCTAAGAGAAGATCTAGAAACTGAATGTGCCTTTTACGCTAGACTGCATTACTTTATACCCATCAGCTAGCACGCCATTGGTTAAAAAAGTCATGGAAGGGGTAATAAATACAGCGCGAGTTCTAATTGGCTTTTTTCAGGTGGTGGGGTAGCATTTTCAGAATATTCAAACTCGTAAAACTTGTATTTAACAAAATAACGACCCTAACCTCAAATCAACGTTATTTCTTTCAACCAATATTCAAGTAAAAAAATCTTAACTCTACTTCGAGAACGTTCTAATGTCAAGGTCATTTCTTTTAACAAATGTTTAACTGAAAATCTTAATTTCGAGAAAGTTCGATTTTTTTTTTGTTGTCTGATTTTTCGAACACCTTTTTTAAACAGATATCTCTTTTGAAAACGAAAATAACGTATATATAAATCATAAGATTTAGTTTTAAAAATAACTATTTACGCAATATATTGAAAAAATATACATGAAACTTTGAAAGAATGTACGCTTTCAAAATATTAGTTTGTTTTACGTTTGAATATTTTTCAAGCTCTGAAAAGAACTGTTTTCCTTAAGAAGGATTGACATAATAGGTTATAGAAAGAAGAAAAGTAAAATATTATAAATTAAAACATATAAGTTTGTCTTACGTTTAAATATTTTTATATAGCTCTGATTTATGTTGTGAAAAATTTTTTTGCTTCCTTCCTAAGGAAGCCTTGTAATAGTAATTTTTTGAGTTTGTGTAAAAACATGTGGGAAGTGTGTTTTGATGAATTTTTAGTCGAAAAATGGTGTTTTTAGAAAATATCCGTACGGATGTGTGTGTGTGTGTGTGTGTGTGTGTGTGTGTGTGTGTGTGTGTGTGTGCGTGCATGTATAACGCCTGTTTCTCAGCTTCTAACTTGGTGATTTTAACCCACCAAGTCTCATTTTTTCGTTTTGTGCTACGAAGAATAGTGGGACGAAAGTCGCGTTTTTACTAATGTATATACGGGGTGTCGTTTTTTTATAGTGATTTTTTTAGTTTTGAGATTTCAGTTTTGCACAAAAGTTATCGGAAAAGTTAATAAATAGAATTGCTTAATATGTACCTGAAAGAGATAAAATTGCCTATGTTTTAACCGTGAATAAATTATATTATCGTTCGTCGTTCTTTTATTATCACCATACAGTGCTATTTTTTTAAATCGTTATAACTCAAAAACTAAATAGCGACTCATTTCATAAAAAATATATGATTATTGAAGGTAATTAGATATAACCACTTAAATTTAAGGTCATTTCATGGGGCAGATCCTGAGAAAAAACATCAAAAACTGAAAAAATCATTTTTCTACGTGACACGATAATGGATGTAAAAAGGCAATAATCAAGTTCAAATTTTGGATTTAGTTAGCATTATATAGCACAATGATCCTTTCTTTGGGATTTTTAAAAACAGTTAGTTTCAAAGATATTGAGTTTCAAACTTTTGTTTTTTCACCCTGTATACTATGAGTCGTTTTTTCCTACGTGATGCGAAATCTGGAGTAAAAAGGCAATAATCAATTAAAAATTTTGAATTTAGTTAGCATTATATAGCACCTTTATCTCTTTCTTTGGGTTGTTGATGATACCAGTTAGTTTTAAAGATATTAAGCTTCAAAATTTTGTTTTCTTACCCTGTATACTCTATATAACTGAAAACTGTATCGCTTCGATCTTAGTTTCCNGTTGCATTGGCGGCGATGGTGGTGGCGTCGGCGTTCGCGATCGCCAAGCTGGCAATACCTCTTCTTCTCTTTCCATGGTCGATAGCGGAGTGTTTAAGTCGAGCAGTTCGGATGGCATGGTGAGCAGCATTATTGGAGACGTCGGCGTTTGCGACTGCCAAGCCGGCAGCATCTCCTCTTCTTCCATGGCCGAGACTGGACTGCTTATCTCCATTGGCGGCAGCTCTTCTTCCATCGGCGGAGTTTCTTCCTCGTCGTAGAATGGCATCTCAACTTCTAGTAGTTTTTTTTCTGCTAATACTCTCATGACGATCCGAAGATATTATGAGCTTTCGCGCCGCGACGATTCGCTTATAACGACAGAGAGATACCCCCATATGAGAGACACCCCCACTCGATAGCCGTCGTGCGCGGTGGGGGAACCCAAGCGCGAGAGATTATAAATATGGAGGGCTAACATGCGCTTAGCGTTATTTTACTTTCTCGCGCTTGTGCGAGAGAGTAAAATAACGGAGAAGACGGATGGATTCGACCAACACCGACAGATTCGGCCAACACCAACGGATGACGGCGGCGGAGAAGACGACAAGGTCAACAACGATCAAGACGGCGAATAGCAACGGTAGCAGGCCAGAAGAAGACGACAAGATGACAAGGTCAAGAAGTATAGAGGATCGGACGAACAGCAGCGGTCAATGTCGAAAATGCAACGAGCAGCGGCCACCGCCATACAAAAAAAAAAATTTCAAACGGGGGAACAACTATTAGTTTGTCTCTCTCGAGATATCCTTCAGGAGACTATTTCGTTTGTCTCTCTTTCGAGTAAAAGCCCTTCTCAGGGCTTATTATAAACGTAGCGAGAGGGCACTTTTCAGTGCCACAAAAAACTTGCGACGAGGACAAATTATTATGCATGATTTTTTTCTTTTTTCAGGTTAATTACATTTCTCCTTTTTTCCTTATCCATATAACCTTCCTAATGATAAAGTCTTGCTGTTAACAAAGGTGGTGTTAACAAAAATTTAAAACACCTTATCTTTATGGAAGTGAGGTTAAGAGAATATTTAAAAAGAAATGTTGAAACATAGATTTGATTATAGCATGGGTTTACGGAGAAACCAATATTATGATTCTACAAGAGATAGAAGAAGAAGAATTGAAGTTTATTTTAGTTTTAAAAAGTACTGTGGATTTACCAAGTTACTTTTAAATCCAAAGAGTTTCAAAAACTTGGTTATACGCTGATATGACTTTTCACATTTTCAGCTAGATCTATACTTTAATTATAAATAGAGCCTCAATAGTTTGTTTCAAAGTTTATTTTATGTTATATTATCATAAAAAACCAATTAGAATTGATTAAAGTATATATCAACTTCATCGAAGTCATAAATCTTAAAATTTCATGAAAAGCTATTTTGCTCGGTGGTGACAATTTATGCTTTTTTGTTTATATTTTGTTATCTATTATAGATAGAGATATGAAACTGTGCACATAGTTTGTTTATTATTNGTGAAACAGTGCACATAGTTTGTTTATTATTAATCAAACATAAAAAACAGACTGGGATTGATGAACTCATTTTAGTTCTTCAAAAATCTCAAAAACATGTCTTTTGTGTGTAAACTTGATTATACGCTAATATGAATTTTTACATTTTCCATCAAATCTACTGTTCTACAATAGACAGAGATGAAATTTGATTTCAAAGTATATTTTAACTAAATACATCATAAAAGTTTGTTTGCAATAGTCCAAACCATATATTCAGTCCAGCATAGCTAAAAATGTCAAAAATGCATGAAAAATGGATTTGTCGATGCTTACAACTTTTACATTTTTGCACATTTCTCTGAATCTATGATAGATAGAGTAATGAAACTTTGCATGCAGCTTTCTTATATATGAATATAACAGAAAAACGTTATCTCACATACTTTAAATGATTTTCATGGTTTATTTATTGAAAAAGTTGGTTTTTTCAGACTGACTGAAATTGCAGCTAAGTAAGTTTTTCATACAACATGATTTTACAATATTTGGAATAGTTTATTCATACGTTTAAATAATATATAGTTCTGGAAAGAACTTTTAAATATCATACAAGTTTATTTTATTATGAAAGATGGTTGAGAGCCCCTCCACGCTCTCTACCTATGAGATACTTCCTGTTTAAAACCACGTTTACCTCTCCATTGATCTTTCATAATTTCTTAAAATAATTGTACATCAAAGAATCCTGCATCTTCTTCTGTTGAAGCATCCACTCTCTCAGTGTAGTTGCATTTTGATATGCACAAGATGGTCGATAACTGCATGCAACGTGATGATGCAACAATAGGCAATTTCTTGAGCGAAGGACACTTCCAGTCTTTCATGTTGTAGATTGTCGTAGTTGGAAGAATATCTTGAAGCCATTAAGATTTTTCCAATCCCTTTACGTAAATCTCAGAGTCCTTGAGGAAGCTGTTCAGTACTCCTGGAAGGTGATAGTACAAGATGTGGCCTGACTTCCAGAGTATCCCGTGGTAGTTTAACTCCAGCCAACGGTTCTCGCTCTTGTACTTTGGCGGAAGTTGCTCCCAAGGATGCGGAGGCTTGAAGAGCATCACCGTAGGCAGGCAATCGTCCTGGAGAGGTACCAGGGCCACCTCCTTGAAAACAAACTGGTTGTTGGGTATCTTGAATCCCTGGACGTCTACGATGTACTTCATCTTGGAGCAACTTTTCAGTCGATGGAGAACGAACTTCCCCCTCTACTTATTTTTAAACCAATAAAAAAAA
>CM053169.1:19806848-19818739 GCA_012977825.3 Pteromalus puparum | reverse complement strand
TTATTACGAAACTATAAGAAAGAGTAAAAGAAAAAACAAAACCGAACTATTGATATGAAGCCTAAAGATGTAACCAATAAGCCCAAAGATAAGAAATCACGTAGTGTAAATAAGGAACAAAAATAAAAATATCGAAACACACACAACAAAATGGGTCGTAGGAAAGTGACCCAAGCGTAGGTAGCCCAAATGCCGGTGAAAGTCAAAAATCAAGGTACGGTGATAAAGTACGCAGTGGCAATGCGAAATCAAGGATCTGAAAAGGATTATAACCCCAACTGGTCAACCGAGATTTCAGCGATCACACAAGGAGCTGCCACTAAACCAAGCGACGTAATCTAAGAGACTATAAAGAGAATCCAAACGAGCTAGCTCTGGAGCTTCTACGAACAAGAAATATTGAAAGCTAAATACCTATGTAATCCTGGTGGGAAAGTCTAAAGAGAAAAGGAAATCAGTTAGATGAAAATGCGGGTTTTGATACCACCACAGATAACGGAGTGCAATAAATGAATAATGTATTATAATGTAGTTAAGTTGGTTTGAAATAAAAAAATAATAAATTTTTTTTTTTAATGTTGAACGAAATAGAATTATTTATCTGGACAATATTTACGAGCTGGTCGTGCGCTTATAACATGAGTTATGGTATAATATTGTATATATGCAACGCAACATGCATACAGACGGCAAAAAAATAAACCAGAAACGACGCACAACGCAGGGGATGAGCACCCGTGCGACGTGGAGAAAACAAGTTAAATAACGGCAAGCAGATAAATCAAAAAAAAATAAAAATAAGGCAGGCACGGGATAAAAAAAAAAACAGATCGCATGGAATAAAAAAAAATTGAAAAAAAGATAAAAAAAAAAAAAAGAAAAAAAGATAAATAAAAAAAAAAAAACAAGCAACAATAGTGCCGAGGCGAAGACAACACAAGGAGGCACTCGTCCGACGACTTGTTGTACAACAATTGACAGTACTATAAAACTAAGAAACTAATCGTCGTTGTCTTAATGTATTATTAAGCTTATAACTACTTGAAACCTGCACACACCTTCACAATTTCATTCATAGCAAGCTATGTGAGCTTAAGATGGTCGCATGCAAGTCTCAAGACAATGGGGTTCATGTGAAGCTCAAAACTAGTTCAATGCGACTCAGACTAGTTACACAGACACAAACACACAAGCATTAAGCGACGAAATCGGACGAGAAGCCTCCACGGTACTTTATGAAAAGTTCTAGCTTGTGTAACTTTAGCCTGCAAATTTTCGTAGAAGGATCGTTTGTCAAGAACGTGTCGGAGACCTTCTTCGGAGGAAAACGTCAAACTCTCTGTTCAACTCTGCGACGATTTGGGCCCGTACTTCGTCTTGACCTCCTTCAAGTTTGATCTTTCTCCAGCTCGGTCAGCTTCTTCGTGGGGAGAAATCCTCCTTTAGCGATACGGTTAAGGTTTTCAATATCCATCTATAACAAGCAAAGTTAACAAATCTTAATAATTATTCTAGAATGTACAAGAATATAAATATGGCTTTTATGATACTTACGTTTGATAATCTGTTCCTTCAAGTGAGCTGGGGATCGACGTTGCACTTCCTTTTCTTCGTCGGCGGAGATTGATCAGCGGAGGTAGATCTTCCTTCTGGCTCGTCTGTAGACTTTATGAGCTCCTGGCTCCAGGGATCCCACTCATATAGCCCTGCCGCGAACAGATCTTGTTCCCCCTCTCCGAATGTAGGATGTGGCTCGACTGCGATTGGCTCTCTAGCTACTTCAACCGCGACTTCTTCCCTCTTGGCAATTTCACGACTGGGATTGGTGCTTCCACCTCTCTAGTCGGTGTGGTCACATCAGCGATTGGCTGTTCTATCCCTCTTACGGGAAGTGCTGCGGTAGGCTGCTCGTCCTCGATGATACTATAGTGTCCCCAGGGTAGCGTATCTGTTTTGCCCTGCTGGAGGAAACGCTTATCGTCTCGAGCACTCAGAGCTATCTTTACTTCTTTCTCGGTAAAGAGCTTGTGCTGCCTGGTTCGAATATTCCGCTGCTCTCTTACTTACTCTCCTTTGAGATGACAATGATCTCGAACCTTTGCATCTTTTTGATTAAAAGGTTTGTCGCATATGTGGCATTTACGAGCCCTGCTAAATTCTAATTTTTGCTGATCCGTCAAATCTCTCATTGCTACTGGATTTTCATACATATTTCGTAATTCCAAAGCGAGAGCATGGAGACTGTTGACGAACCATTTGGCAGGGTGTCTTCCTCGGCACTTTGTCTGTATGACTTGTACACAGATAGAGCGTCGTTGTAGCTGCATTTGACGAAATATCCCACACTGTATGGTTTGTGTTGTTGGTATGCACGCTTATGATCGTCTACTGGTTCCAACAAACACTCAAAGTCAGCGTATACAACAAAGGGTACTCTATTTCTGTGCACAAAGTTTTTGAACTGCAGCACACTGTCCCTTGCCTTTGGGAGCACTACTTTGTACTCATTCAGTTTCATGCAATCGATAGTGTGCGCAGCCAATTTCTCTTCGGTGTGAAAATAATGTAGGCAATGATCGCACAGATGTATTTTGTTCGAGTGCTTGCCTACTTCTCTCAATAACAGCCGAGAAAGATTTTTAATCCATACATAATGGAAATGATATGGCTTCGCAGGTTCTCTCTGTTGCTGCTCTTCTTCTTCTTCATCTTCGTCATTGTATATGCTTTCTACGAGAAGCAGATACAATGTTCTGCTTTTTAGCCGTCAAGTGTCTAGGTAAAACCGTGTACTGATCACCCTTTTTCTTCAAAAAGTACACGTTGACCGAGACATCATTCTGCTTCTCGAATTTTACGACCTTTCTTGGATCAACAGGAAATTCGATGCCTTTAAAATTGTACGTGTTCTTATGTTGCTCATAAGAAGACACTCGAGTTCATTTACACTGACTGAATGCAATGCCGACAGGATCGCCCATTTGAAGCATTCATTGTCATTATTATTTCGTACATTAATACATGCTTTCTTATTTTTAATAACCAAAGGCAAATCAATGTAGGAGCTGCCTCGCAAAGGATTGTATTTGTTAATATTAAGTATCAAATTCAATACCGTTCGCAGAGTCCAGCCCGATTCTTGTTCTTGAAATTCTTCAGAGTCTGCATCTATACACTGTACGACATTTGACGCAAACCAGTCATTCAAGTCAGTGCTTGAGTGTATCGGTAATGACTTCGTATTGAAATACTTAATGTCTGTTACCTCTTCACCATTTTTTATGTTGACATACTTAGCAGCTAGCACAGTATTCACCTTGACATTGTGCTCTTTTTCAAAAGTCTTGTTCACTTGCGAGACGAATTGCTGTCGAGCATTTTTTAAAAACTTGGATATCTCCTGGTGTTTATGATTCGTGATCACACCTGTTTTTACCCGATTTTCAAAAGCACTGTCAATGTCATTCCATTCTACCGATGGAACGTTCGGTCTGGCGTCCACATGTCCTACACCTGCTCCAACAACTTCTGCATTAAACTCATGATTACGCATCAAGAGCAAAGCGCTCTTGATCAGAGCAATAGCAGATTGCAGTTTTTGTCTGTCGGCGACTGTTAGTGTTGGAGAGTATGCAAGATCACTGCCATGGTCCTCACGCTTTAGATGCTATCTTAAGAGAAGTTCTTTCTAGCTCAGACGAACACAGAATGATTTTTTCCCGACGATAGCGTCACCTTATATTGAAATTTAAAAAAAAGTGGGGATAATTAGTTCATGCAAGGGGGGAGTAGGTTTTTTTTATTGGTTTAAAAATAAGTAGAGGGGGAAGTTCGTTCTCCATCGACTGAAAAGTTGCTCCAAGATGAAGTACATCGTAGACGTCCAGGGATTCAAGATACCCAACAACCAGTTTGTTTTCAAGGAGGTGGCCCTGGTACCTCTCCAGGACGATTGCCTGCCTACGGTGATGCTCTTCAAGCCTCCGCATCCTTGGGAGCAACTTCCGCCAAAGTACAAGAGCGAGAACCGTTGGCTGGAGTTAAACTACCACGGGATACTCTGGAAGTCAGGCCACATCTTGTACTATCACCTTCCAGGAGTACTGAACAGCTTCCTCAAGGACTCTGAGATTTACGTAAAGGGATTGGAAAAATCTTAATGGCTTCAAGATATTCTTCCAACTACGACAATCTACAACATGAAAGACTGGAAGTGTCCTTCGCTCAAGAAATTGCCTATTGTTGCATCATCACGTTGCATGCAGTTATCGACCATCTTGTGCATATCAAAATGCAACTACACTGAGAGAGTGGATGCTTCAACAGAAGAAGATGCAGGATTATATATAATTATACATATATACATATTATAAGGTGACACACGCAATTTCAGTTTAACATGAAAGAACAAAACATAAAATAAACCTGATGGCCTTAATTTCCATGTATATTCAGCTACAATAAGTCATTTCAAACTTATGTGTAAAGTTTGGAAGCTGTCAGTATTATATTTTTAGAGAAAAGTGCTTTAACAGGTGTCAGGTTCAAAATCTTGTTCGACGCTGGGAAGAAAATTGTTGTGCGCATCAACTATTTCTGACCAAAACATAAAATAAACCTCATAGCATTAATTTTCATGTAAATTCAGCTAGAAAAAGTCATTTAAAACTAGTGTGTAAAGTTACATGCACACTAATTTTAAGGTTATAATATTACTTACTTTCAAATATTTCGATGAAATTTTGGAAACCCCAAGAAGTTAGTAGTCCTTTCGTAAATGAATCCATGTTGAATAAGTCTGCATATTACAATATTATACTGCACTCCTTTATTTTGTCTTGATAAAAATGAACGCAATCAGAAGTTTTGCACTGCACCAGCGTCAGAATCTTAACTTAACGTCGACCTGTTATTTCAACGTTTGCGCAGATCTGTCCATTTGAATCGAAACTCCAGTAAAATCTACTGAAGTCTACAGTTGCGGGAACGGAGGGGACGCCATCTACATTTTACTTAACTAACAACATTTTACTTAACTAACAACAGTAACCTCAACGGTTTTTTTTTTCTCCAGCTACATGCCAAAAAATGTTGAGCATTGCTTATATTATTGTAAGAAGTGGCGAAACTAATATTTCATTTTATTGCTCATTGTTTCAGATTTTGTTTTAATAAGAAATATTGCTGAGCAAAACATTACAAATTTATCTACCAATCGAGAAGTAATGCTGGATATAGGAAACACGGGCAATATAACTTTTTCGGATAAGAAAACACCAGAATCTTCAAAAAACAGTAGAAAGGTATGCGAAAAAAATATTAATATAAAAAAATTAGGAATACAATTGTTCTAAAAAAAGTTGTTAATTTTAGAGAGTTATCGATTACAAGAATCATGCTTTAACAGATGATAGTTTAGAAAATGATAGTAAAATAGTGTCACCAGAACAGAACGATGAGATTTCTCCTCCAAAGGTATATACTTTCTCTTTATAATGTGTCAGCAGTAAAATTGGAGAATTATATGCTAATATAATAAGTAACTGATATTTTATTGGTTATGTTTTAGAAAAAATCCAAACCTAAGGCAGCAGCAGACTTATACCCAACAAATTACAAAATTTCTTCATCAGAATTGTCAAATCTTGACAAATCAACGGTTTCAAGCTATGCACGTGATTTAGTCGGTGTGTTGTTTACAGAAACTGAGTTAGCAACACACACAGCTACTGGAAGTAAATGTAATGCTAATAAAGGTTTACCGGTCAAACCAGCATTAGATATCGAAAGGATCAATGCTGCTAAAAGTAAATTTTCTATATTTACTGTTTACATTTTTAAATAATATTTTATTGTATTCCGTCATTATATGTTCATTTTGTTTGTTTATAGATGAATGCATAAAGGTGTTTAAAAAGGTCAAAGGCTTCGAAACATTGTTTAACTATGGTGTTAAAAATAAGTGTGCGTACTGCAAGCAGAAAATGGGGACAAAGCCATTGTCAACAGATTAACCAAAAAGGTAAAAAGAGAACGAATAACAAATATTTCTATAATTACATACACAAATTTATTTTTATTTTTATTATCAACAGGGAAATCATTCCTATCAAGATTGATCCCGAAGTATATTCAAAGAATATAACTATAAGCTGTAAAAAGAGCTTTAAATCAAAAAGTACAAACAAATAAGTTACATATGCGTTGCATATTGTTTTTATACTAAGTCAGTATATTAGAATAAAGTTACATAATAACATTGCATAATGTAAATATAAATATAACTACTGTAATATTTTTGTGATATTTAATGTCATTTTCGAGGAATAAATGCATTTTACAAAGTTTTGTATAAGTTTTTAAAAAATTTAATGGTTTTATTTAAAATAAATTCTATGTGCAGTCCCATTTCACGCTCCACAAATTTCTCTGCACATTTCTTTGCACATTTCTCTGCACATTTCTCTGCACATTTCTCTGCATATTTCTCTGGAGAGCACTAAAAATACGCGACTAATGATGGTTCAAATTTTGTGCAGAGATCTATGCAGAGATCTGTGCAAGATTCTGTGCACAAAAATCTGCAGAGATATATGCAGAGATCTGTGCAAAAATCTGTGCACAAAACTCTGCACAGATCTATGCAGAGATCTCTGCAGATTTTTTTCGTAAGGGGACCTTCTAAAATTTCTTCCAAATCTGTTCAAGTATTGGGCACTTTACTTTACAAAATTTTCTGTGTAGAATTTACGAAGCTTTTGCTTCGACATCATTCGAATATCACGGGATTAAAGTCTACTAATTTTTTTATTCGACTTTATACATGATATATTCTTTATTGAAGTTTGTATTGTTCTATAATACATTTTTAGGAAAAAAATTTGTCGCCTTATGTGTGGATCTGGAAGTTATTAGTCTGGTACTTTCGCATTATTACATGTAGCTTCAGCTTGATTACATTGAAATTATATTTCACTCCAGGCTTCTTCGTATACGTGCAACGCTTGCTAATGAACAATTTCATCAACTCTTAGATACAATCAAGAAAATAAGTATTTGATAAAACTTCCTAATCGACAAAAAATATTGAAAGATTTAAAAAAAAATTATAACAACATTATAGTAGTGTACGCCAAATTAAAAATTATTTTGTTGTTTATTAATTTTTTATCAACTTTTTAACATTTTTTTGAGATTAGTGCGACAGTTTATAACAAAAATAAATCTAACAAATACGTTGGCCAACGATTCCAACAATAATTCTTACGCCAAAAAAGAATTTATTGTTGTTAACACGTTATTTTTTAACTATTTATTCGCTTTATTTGAGATTAGTATTTCAATATTATTTGAGTGTTGTTTATTGCTTCCTCCTACAGGAAGCTTTGTAATAGTAAAATTTTCAGTTTCGCTAAAACTTAGAAACATGTTTTTAGATGTTAGAAGTTCGAATTACGTGTTTTTTGGAAATGTCCGTATGGATGGGTGTGTGTGTGTGTTTGTGTGTGTGTGTGTGTGTGCCGTGCTATTTCTCAAACTACTCCGTCAATATCAATCAAATTTGACATGCATATCTATTTTTGGATTACGAATTCGGGAAAAACATTTATTTTTTAATTTTTTTAATTACTTTTTTTATGGCTATTTTTTAATTTTCAAAAAACATTATTTTCGTTTTTTTCAATCATTCCATTGTTACAAACAATTCAGCTAAAATGCATTTGAAAGATAATAAAATTACCTATGTTTCCCCGTTTGGTTCTCGGGATTGACTGCTCCGTTCGGGAGATAAAATGAAAAAGGTGATTTTATTTTAAAAATTCATATCTCAGAAACTAAACATCATAACCTCACGAAAAAAATATATTGATGGGTTACGTGTTAAACTATATTCCATTAAAATTTCAAGTGATTTGACTACTTATTTTTTCAGTAATAAATCGATAACTGAAAAAAATGAGTTTTTTTTGTCTCGATTACGGGCGTAAAAAGGCCTTATTGCACTTGAGATTTTGGGAAAAGGTAGATATTTTATATGTTTTGGCTTCTACAGCAAAATAATTAAACTTAGAAATAATCAAAATAGCATTCACATACTGTATTTTAAAATAATATTTTATTTCATTGGAATAATAAATTTCGTTGGAGGAAGCTACGTGCCAATGAATTGGCAGCGGTTTTTTGGGTTTGTTTTATTGTTTTTATTAAACGCTTACGCTAACATGCTAAATCCTGTGGGAAGACCATCAAAAGTCGACGAGGAGACATGTATCCAAGTAATAACTCGCTATAAAAATGAAATTTTTACAAACAACCAACTATCATCTAAGAATCACCCAATATGGGTTACAATAAGTGAATCATTCTCTAATGAACTAAGCCCGAATTCGTGTTACATAATGGTGTGTACGAATAGATATAATGTCAAGCATCTATTACTAGATATCACGGAATCAGTCACCGACGTAAATGATTCAGCTTTGTACAATCCCGAATGGAAATAATAATTAGTACTTCAACGTAAACCAACGTAAATTACTGGAAATTCACGTACATTGAAGTAAGTCCTAGCACGATTATGTAGATATTAGTATTCTGCGTACGTACGTTTTTATTAAAATTTGGACACTTCATACGGAAACGTACGCAATCATACGGAAACATACGCGATCGTATGGAAACGTACGGAAATCTACTATCACTTACGTAATCATACAAGAACATACTCGTGCGTACCGCGATATACATTTGCTAGTAAAAATTTTTTAGAAAAATTAAATATGTTTTACGGAAAAGTACATCAATGTACTTGAACGTACGAAAACGTACTCGGACGTACGAAAACATACTTCAGCATACAGAAATATATTTGAATGTACAGAAACATACTTGATTGTACGAAAACGTACAAAAATGTACTAAAACGTACGAAAACATACAGGGAAGTACATAAACATTAAAGACGTTTAGAAAGCATATTTAATTTATTCTGTACATGGAGATAAAATGATTTTATCTAAATCATAATACACAATAAAAATATATTTTTATTTCAAGAATACAAAATATGAATTTTTAATTTATACATTTCCCAATGGTCGCTTTTACTAATCTACTTATGAATAATTCGCTTCCGGCTTTCATTAAGATACATGGTTTATGTATGTGATCATGAGTGATAATATTTAAATTATTTGTCGATGATATTTTACAATGTTGTAAATGTTGAACACGCACATCCGCATTATCTACAATCAAGTCATTTGTTAATTCTATTTTATCGTAAAAGACGATTATCTTTTTTTTGTTATCATATTCTATTTTACAAATCTTTGTTATAATAGCAAAATCACCCGTTACACTTTGAAACACGGAATCATCGGTCTTTATAGATCTATTATACAAACAGGAAGTAAAACGGCATCCATTGTATATGATTTTAGAATAAATAAAGCATTTTTTTATGTTTGAAATATTCAAATCTCTAGCTGCACATAATTGCTCATCATTTGATAATTCATAATTCTTTGCACGTCCTAATAAATTACATTCTTCAAATTTTTCAAAATTTTTTAGTCGGTTTTTATTGTGTAAGTTATAACACATATTTCTTGTATTACTTGAAATATAATTTTGTCGTTCAAGCAAAGGTAATTGCTGATAAATTAATAGTCGATAAACAATGTGCTGTGCAATACGATTATCGCATTTTTTATTTTTTAGCAGCAATCTATTTTGATTTTCAAAAAGCAAATGTATTATTAGCCCACAAAGGGCCCCAGTTTTCTACTGTGTCTTTTAAATGCAATAATAAGTGAACATTGTAATGCATATAATGTTCTCCGTATAATTTTTCAAAATAATATACAAATTTAACAATTGATATTCCAGCTTCTTGTAACAATTTAGGAGTAATAGAGTCTTCTAAAAATATATGCATTGCTGACACAAAGAGAGCCCAATGATCGTAATATTTAGAAGGCAACATTCCTCGATAGCAAATTAATGAATAAAAGAAAAGCCAACTGAACCATTGCGATGCCTTCCACTGAATTCTTTCATTGATGTCTCGTGGCATATTAGCAACACATGATGGAGGTTTTATTGACAGTAATCTTTCATTAATTAATAGTGTGTTTGATGGGGAGCCAATATAATAGTCATCTTTAGAATTTGACATTAATATCTTCGTATACAATTCAGTTACTCCTAATAAACGAGAGTGCATGAAATCAAGTACCATACCTTTCACTAAATCAAAATGTTTCAAATACATTAACGGAGATGGACCCCAAACTCCCATAACGTCGTATCCATTATTGTTAGAAGCTTCGATCATACACGGTATTATACAGTTATGTGTACGTAGAGATGGTAGATCACTCAGCATTGGATATTTCCGGACGCCTTCTATCAATGTTGTTGGGTGTTCACAATATGTACAACCATAAAAACCATTAAACCTCTTCATATTTAACACAGATGAACGAGCAGGGGAGTCCACACAATATCCTAATGGAAACAACTTACTGGTCACGTAGTTTGTATAATATTTCCATGTAAATCCTTTTGTAGACAATTCATTTGATTTATCTACAAATGGTTGTAGAAATATCTTCATATCTGGCTCTTGTTTTGCTACCCATAATCCAGCTAGTGGCATACACCTTTTTCGTAAATTATCTGGAAGTTCGTGAATCATCATGTATATAGGCCATATGGTCACTTTTGATTTATCTGAAGATTGACACCCATCCGTATTGAATGTGTAAGAAAAATTAAATGGATTTCCTAACAAATTTGGATCTTTAGAATATTGTTTGTATATTTTTCCATCAAAAATGTCTTCTAATGCACTATCATCTATTTTCTTACGATTAAACCTTTCCTCTATATCATTAAGTATAAGTGGATCTTCAAACATTTTTTAGAGCTGTCTTGTTGGATCAATTTGTATAAAAAATGAACCTACGGATGCTGCATTAATTTTTTCGCCGCAAGGACAATCCATTATAAAATTTGAATTTGAACTTTGTCCTAAATAGTTATTACATTTCCTACAAGATACATGATTTGTTAAACTTTCCTTGTCGACATGCAGCAATTTTTTTAACATATATTTCGTAAGTGGAAAAATATTTTTTTTGAAAATATAATTTAATACCTCAAAAATATCAAATAAAGCGATCCATGTGAATAAATGTTTCTGCGTTAAAGTTAAAAATAATAGTATCACTTCAGCAACATTGAGATCTAAGCCGTTACACAAGTTTCTTTTTAGTTTTTCTGTTGACACCTTCTTCTTGCATCTTTTTTTCTGTAAAAAATGCGATATTGTATTTCATTTTAAATTTCCAATATTAATTACTAATCTACAAATTTGACAAAAAATTACTACTACTACTTTAAGATAAAGCATAGCAAGTAAAGGCAACTATGATTATTTTGCGTAGTTTACGCTCAATATACAGGTACTCAAGTACATATTAACATTTAGATATAAAAACAAACGATAAATACCTTTACGCCAGAAGCTTTGTTTATGTCAATACGTGGTTCATCTACTTGCATCGGTGCATTATTTTGATGATCGTCACTCGGATTTACATTCAATACATTGTCTGGATTAGACGGTATCTCATTTTCAGCATCCGGAATGTTTAAAGATTGGCAGTGCTGTAAATATAATATTTTATTAATACAGAAGAACAGTTTCTGAATTGACAATGATCTTCCAAAATAAAAGTAGTTATAATAAAGAAAATACTTACATCAATACTAGAAACAGTAAAAAGTAAATGCTGCTATGCTTCGTCTTTTTCTTTTGATTTTCTTTTCCGTAAATACCAAGTACTTCGAGGAATTCTCTTACTTTGCTTTCCATTATAGTA
>CM053169.1:19775232-19806748 GCA_012977825.3 Pteromalus puparum | reverse complement strand
TTTATTTATACGATGGATCCGAATTTGTATGTCAGTTTACTCGTTTTAGCGTAAAATAAATCACGAATTTATGTTTATAAATTTTAGTGACATAAAAGTGATAAGATGTAGCATATAATCTATGTAAGTATTACTGGTAATTTAAACAAATTACATAAAACTAAATAACAGTTGTCTTGTAACTGTTTATCCTCTTGGATTCAATATTACATTTTTTTTTACTTTATTAATATTGTTTTTCAATAGGTTACATAATCATTAATGCTACAAAAGTGTAGGATAAGATAGATAATATGAGATTAAAATATAAAATCTAGATTGTTATAAACACTTTTATAGTCAAGTTATATACTAGTCATATTCCTTCATGCCATTTCACGAATCATGTGGTTTATATTCGATAAAATAATTGCGTCTTTTAAAGCATTTTAACTGTGCTTGCGCAAGAAATGAAATGAACACAAATTAATAGAATTAAGATAGATGAAAATGTTGTTCATGTCGATATTTATTTATGTACTTAACCTATGTCCAATTTCTTCTTGCATAGAATAGTAAAGCAGAGTTAATTTTTAGCGTACTTCGCTTGGATGATGAAAATAATCTCTATCTTCTTAAATCTATTGTCTTTCTTCCCAATTCTTTATTGGTAACGAATAACGTATAAGCTCAGTGCAGCAAGGCCATTTTTGATTCGTGTGGCAATTAAACGCTACTATTCCTAACTAAGTTGTAGTCTTCTTTGCATAAATGGTATGCGTAGGAATACTATGGATCACACGACGTATTTGGATCAAGTGAAAATTTGTTTGCTAGTCTAACACAAAAGTTCAGTGATTTTCTCTCTGAGGGAGTGCTTGCCTTCGCATACATAACATTTATTTAGATTTTCTTGAAAAATATGTTTTTAAATGATTTTCCAAATCTCAACTAAAGAATCTTCTAATTTTAAGTCAGTATTCTAGGTTGTATCGTCGTTCTTTGGCGTTTTCTTATAAATTACCTACACATGGTCACGCAGTTTTATATACGAGTAGCAATCCGACATTATGCCTCTTCGAATAGTCGCACAACATTGTCCTGACAGTCTATTATAAATAATGCATTTGATTTGCTGTCTGTACAGCTCGATGCGGGGAGAGGGCAATAGCTCTATCTTTTCGTATAGTATAAACTCCCTTGATTTAGACTAACGTATTCTTCTATGACAATCTTTTCGAAAGTCTCGCTTATCTGCTTTACAGAATAGATTTATTTCCATATGCATTTGGACTAAATGATCTTGGGAATTATAGCAGGCGTGAATACTTCTATGATGGTATCTAATGGGGCAAGTGTTATCGTTCACCATTTTGCTTGACATTTTTAATAGGAGGTAAATATTGATCCATTTACTATCAAGTTAGAGTCCAATTGGTAATAAATTTTCGCCAACAAGGCCTATATAATTGTATCAGATTCTGATGAACTTCGTAGATTCATTTAGCCCGGCATCTTTCGGTATACTGCCGGTCATTCAATTTTTATCGGAGATTTCTTTCGATCCAATTCACGCTGATTTAAAAATAAAACATTTTTCTCTGTGCCATAAAACGTGCAAGAATCGTATCAAGAATAATAATAAAACTTGCTATGCAATGCTGTGAAGCATAGACCCTCAATGTAACGATTTCCAGTCTTGTACAGATCACAGATTGTGCGTACTGCATTCTTGACAAAAAAAATAAAATATCTTTTGTGCGAAATGTCCGGACTGCAATATGAACACGCGTCAGCCCTTCCAGAAGAAGCTTTTCTGTGGGCCAATGGAATCCATACCTACTGCTGTTCCAACTCACGCTGTGACATTGATAAACGCAATATAAAACAAAATAAAAATTTGCTTTAGTGTATCGTAATTAAGTCCGTTTTAGCATAAAAATGCAAGAATATCAAAATTTATCCATGAGAAAGAATCAACGACAGTGAATGAATCTGAACACACAGCGAATTATGAATGTATCAGCTTTAGATGACGAAGCCGGACTCGTCATGTCAGATCAAAAGGTCCTCACCATTTATGATATGAGCAGTCGCTTATTACACTCTCAACACTCGCTAAAAAATTAATAATATACTTTTAAATTCAATTCCTTATTTTAACTGTTTAAACAAGAGCATAGATTATCATAAGCCTTGAGATTGATCCTGAGCTTACCTCAATATTGTATAATGATCTCTTGCCTGCGCTCAGCCTGTACACTTAGACAGCTTCTTCAGGCAGCATGTTTACGCTCTCACAGCTTATTTAGGCAGTTCTGAAGCTTCTTATTGTTTCTGGTGTTGGTATGGTGTACACGCAACCTTGGAAACATCAAAAAGTTAGATTATAGAGCTATTGAAATGCAACCTTAACCAAAGTGTCTACTGAATTTACAGTTTTCCTCGATTCACAAAAGTACACTTTAATAACGCGAAAAATAGGTGAAAAATACGGTTTAACAAGTAGGAGTAAAACTAGATCCTCATAAGTGCTTATTCGTTTGTTGATATTATGATAAATCTGTGCATGCAAGTCTGACAGCCTCCAATCGCTTTTTTATTATGTGATGAAACACCAAACAAAGATGGTTAAGAATTGAAAAGTAAATTTAAATAAATTTAAAATTAAAATTTAAACATGTTTAAACAATCTCTTATATTAGTGTTTTGCCATAAAATGTCCATCATTGAAGATTTTATATTTCAAATTTTGGAATGTGTTGAGTAGGTCAGCAAATGCGTATACAATACAAACAACATGTACATACAAGCTAGCAACCGAGGCTCTTAAAATAAAAAAAGAAACTATTGTCAAAGTTTTTCTTCAATAATGAACTTGCACTTGTATAAAGTTGTTAACGTACAGATATCAAAATATCGTTGATTATTCAATTTTCTTATACTCATTATTTTTAACTTTTACCTGTAGGTTCTTGTTATTAAGCTTCTTTGGCAAGAGGGGCATCTTTTGATTCCTCTAGTATTTTCGTAGCCTTTTTCTTGCCTTTAGCTATAACAGCCACATGTCAGCCTTCTTCTTGAATGCAATGTTGTTGAAACTAGAAAATACGGCAGAGTTCAGAATTTAATCAAGTCCTACAGATATACAGACCTACAGGGACGATGGACGTAATAAGAAATCACATTTGCAAACTGTAAAACTGCGATGGTGAGTTCAGGTCTTCATGTACATAGGATATATTTAAATGAAAACTGCCATGGTAGTTAGTTTTTTAGCCGTTGTTATAACTAGTGTGCAAAATTTCAGACCTGTAGATGAAAAATTATTGACATTTTATTGTAAATAAACTTTTCATGTAAAATATATTTTACAATAAAATATCAATAATTTTTCATTCAGAGGTCTACAATTTAGCACACATGTTATAACAATAACTAGAATACAATCTGTCATGACAGTTTTCATTTAAATACATCCTGTGTACATGATGACCTAAACTCACCATGCGGTTTTTCAGTTTTCGCATGTAATTTATTAGATCCATCACTACACAAACTTCCTTAGCAACTGAAAGTTTCATTATTATATTCTACTCAAATTTGAAGTACAGTATGTTGCAATAGCTTTGCCTCTTATTACTCTAATATATTAAATTATTTTCATTTTCAAGTATCCATTCCATGTGAATTTGTGATTAAAATTACTTTTTTATATTTGCGCATAAGGCAAAATGATTGCAACTTTCTGTATAGTTAAAAATGAAGTAGAATATAATAATGTAAGTCTCAGTGGCGAAGGGAGTTTTTCTGATGATGTATCTAATAAATTACACGCGAAAACTGAAAAACCGCAATGGTGAGTTCAGGTCTTCATGTACACCCAACGGACATTAATTCGTTTCTCGAGATTTGAATAGCGCCACGCGTGGCAGAACGTGAAACATGTCAGGTCTTGAGGTAAAGCTAGATCTATGTTAACCAGAGAATGGTAAAAGTGATGCCACCCATTAATTGCATGTAGTTTATGATAGAAGTTTGAATTGGGGAAACG
Organism: Pteromalus puparum; assembly: GCA_012977825.3. NCBI lineage: Eukaryota > Metazoa > Arthropoda > Insecta > Hymenoptera > Pteromalidae > Pteromalus > Pteromalus puparum. The sequence goes on along the minus strand of CM053169.1, from coordinate 19,802,715 downwards.
CGAATTTGGTTTGCGGCAAATATGAAATTGATTTCAAGACAATTATTATTCTTTAATTATAATATTACTTAAGTAATAATTTTAAAACTTTAAATTAATTTTATACTGGTAATTATTATTTATTTAATCTTATAACTGACTAATAATAACCCAATAAATGACTAATAATAAATTGTTTTAAATCTAAAAAAATAAAACGCTGTTATAAATAGATCAATTGAATAATTTATTTAAAAATTTTATTATAAAAATATTGACAATTATTTACGTATTTGCAAATTACACAAAAAGAAATGCATGGTGATCTAAAATAAACTCGTAAAAATACATATTATGGTTAAAACCATTAAATTTAGTCTATTGTTAATACAGTATAATGTAATGCTGATCAAGAATGCCATTAGAAATATGGGTATTAAAAGAATTAGAAAAATCTTAGTTTTCAGATGTAACAAAAATCCAAAATTATTATAAAGTATAAACGAAAAATATTATTGTTATAACTTATATAAATACATATTAAAATATTGTAGCGGTTACATCAAATTTGATATATAAATTTATTACAAGATGATATTAATCTATTGCACAAAATAAAAAATGCTACAATGCAAATCGTTAACAAATTTCTTGACAATTTACTTCTGAATCGCACAATTCATATACTATTACGTTTATATCAACATCCCTACACTATCAGTTTTTACAAAATGTAACCACCAGGTAATTACTCATGAAGAACATAATTATATATTTTACATAGTTTAATGGTGAAACTAGGTAATGTGCAATAGATAAAAGAAAATATACTGATAGTAAGATGGTAACAACTGATCTGCTGAAGACCACGCCAAAGGATATTATGATTTATCTGAAAGCATATAAAATATGTGACTAGTGGATATGGACTTTCCTACAAACGTAGCCTACTATTGCTAAAATATTCTACATTGCTTCACGAGATTTGAATGAAGAGTAGGAAGTATAACTTTTTTTCATAACAGACTGCTTGTGAAAGTGATTGTGTGAAGCTCCCTAAGTCAATTTGAGGCTATAACTAGGAAAATAGTTGCTCGACTCAAAAGCAAAGACTGCTAAATTAATGCATAACTTCTTATCTAAGAAACTTGGATTATTTGCAGCTTTTCAAATATTATACATTTACACTGAAACTGCTTTTACACAATTTCTTTGTTAAATAGTCTGTTATAAAGTAAGTTCTATTACGTACTTCTCAATCACAAGTAACAGTGAAAGTAGGTTATATGTGTGTAGAAAATACAAAATCTATGAGATGACAACTGACAGTGAAAGTAGGTTATGTGTATAGGAAAGATATAATCCCTGTGATGAATTAAACAAACGGTGAAACTAGGTTATGTGTGTATTAACTTGGTTCAATTGAAATTGAACTAAAAGTACAGATCTTTTCTTGCTTGGTAAATAAACTCTATAATAGCAATCTTTCCATAAAGTTAACATACAAAGAGTTTACACATACACTTTGATTCTAAGGACATCTGTAGATTTTATACTTCTTGTTTTACATATAATTTCATAATGGTCACTTATGAATTATAAAATTATATAAATTAAAAATCAATTCTTCACTTTTTAATAATACAATTTATTCAGTTGCAGGTTTAAATTTGTTTAAACTTCTTTGCGCAATAAGACTGCTTTTATAGAAGATCTTTGTCAACTTATTGTATCTTGTAAGATAGCTTTACGGAAATATTGTGATTAAATAATTTCTTTGCAGTTATCCACCGTAAAGAAAGTTGTATATTTTTAGTGAAATTGTAATTTACTACATATCATGAAGTAACAATGCACCTAGTAGGTTTATATAACTGCGTGAAAGTCGCAACCTCATAATTTCCCATAAACATAACCTACATCTACATTATTTAATGTTATAAAAGTATGGAACTTTATTTATGGTGAACTTCTTGACAAAGAAATTCTGTAATAGCAATGTGTCTGTAAAGCAATCTTACGAGATATGATAAGTTGGCAAAGATCTTCTATAAAATAGCAATCTTATTGCGCAAAGCAGTTTAAATCAATTTAAACCTGCAACTGAATTCATTGTATTATTAAGAAGCAAAGAGTTGAATTTTAATTTCCATATCTTGTAATTCATAAGTGAATATTATGAAATTATATGTAAAACAAGAATTATAACATCTACAAATGTCCTAAAAGATAATTGAAGAAAGTGAGAAAATAAAGTTACTCTTATATTCTTTGGTTTCGAATGCACAATAAATATAGGCTTAAAAGTAGGTAAATGATTATTGCGCTGAAAAAGAAGTTACCTAGTATCAGGATTTATTACTAACATGAATCAAAGGGCATGTGCGCAAACTCCTTGTATGAGAACTTATGGAAAGATTGCTATTACAGAGTTTATTTATCAAGGGAGAAAAGATCTATACTTTTAGTTTAATTTCAATTGACTAATACAACAATAAATAATAGTGCATGCAGGTTATGTGTATAACTCTATTGATAATAACTCAGAAATTCTTTTCTTGTGACTTTCCGCCACACATAACCTACATGCACTGTTATTTATTCTTTTTCTTGGAGGGTAAATGACAATTTAACTAAAAGTACAGATAACCGTCTTTATGGTGGACTGGTATGCAAATAAATTCTGTAATAGCAATCTCTCCTTAAAGCTATCTTACAAGGAACGTCCACTTACTCTTTGGTCATCAAAATAAATCCTGACACACGATCACTGCTTTTGAACACAAACACTAAAACTATCTAAGCACACGCGTAAGTGCATATCGATTCTGCCATTCACAGTTATTGGTTAAAAATGTAATCTGTCAATCCTAATTCATTACAACTTATAATTGTAATAATGTGTTCATAGTCAATGAAATTTAAAAAACAATGCTGATAGTAAAGTACTCAAATATCACTTAAATAATAATTTCAGATGTTATTAAGTATAAATTTTGATAGTCTGCCGTAAATAGCTTCATTATTGCACGTGCTCTTGCAAATTTACTTATAAAGTTTTATGCAAAGTCTGGCCTGATTAAATTTTTGTGCCGAGTACTACTTTGTCATGAAGCAAGTTTCTTATTTTTTTTGTTAAATTTTTAATGTGTTGTTACCGTCCTTTCTCTGTTAATACAGTGTTTTTTGTAGAGTATCAATCAATAGTAGGTAAAGATAATTACCTACATAAAAATAATATGGATGCTTGTAATGAAAAATTAAATAAACCGATGCTTGTATACACAATATATATGTTGTTCTTTTTGACATTTTCAACAATATAACCTATTATACGTTTTAATACCTTTGCAACAAATACAGGTAAAGGTAGTAAAAGAAAATTGTGCATGTCATATATAATAGAGTATTTATTTGAACGTTTTTTAACAAATTTTGATTAAACAATTATTTTACTTGAATATTATACGCTGTGAGTATATTTTAAGTTCAGAATTAGATACTATAAATAAACAGTTCTGGACAATTAAAATAATAATAATAATAAATCTTAGTTAAACATTTATAGAAATTAAAATTCGCAATACATTATTGTAATGTAAAACTGCTGACTGTAGGAGCTAAAAATACGTACACTCTTAACCTGTAAATGAATAAATATTATTAGTTCAAAAAGTTGAAATGTGAAATTGAAAGGTCTGTGTATAAATTATGATTTCAGGAGATATTTGATAATTCATAAATTATTACCTAGTACACATAAACCTCAGTTGACGATGTGACCCCATAGTGATTGTACGATTGTGGATCGTAATATTTGCACTTGGGTTATCGCTTACAGCTACTAGAACTTCTTAAGTGCAACATTTATCATGTAATCTGTAAAAAAATAAGAAAGTTCTTAATTACAAGTTTTATTAACTATTGAATTACTAAATTTTATCAATAAAAACCACTCTCATTGATAATAAGAATTATTGTTACTCGATTCAGCTTGATGTCATAAATCATTTAAAAATATTTTTGTTTTTACTATACATATACATTTTTTTACAATATAATGCATCAAAATAAGATTCTACATATTTATGTCATATTTGTCTACTCTAAAATAAAGTAGTATGTGCACTTTTTGAATTACCTCGTATTAAAAAGTGAAGATGGGGATACCTTTACAATAATGAGACTTGTTTATCCTGGCCAGATACTGCTGAATTCATTCCGAACCTGTGAAATTGAAATATTGGATTAGTTCATTTGCCAATTTTTTTTACATAATCTAAAAAATAACTTCAATAATTATTATACTACTCTCCTGTAAAATTTTACAAAACTAATGTCCTCGTCAAACTGACCAATGTTATCAATTTGAACTTAATATATAGTACTAATGTATTTTTAAGCAATTTCTTTATAAACTATACCTTTTTTTAAGTTTAGACAGGCTGTTTCTTGAAGACTATTGAGAATGAAGGTAAGTGACGATATGGATGTGGGTTGAGATTTTTTGCTGCGATATAGGTTATCTCATCATTGTCATTGACCCCCTTACAAGATTGGTTGGAAACAACTGTATTGATGTATACGCTGATCTCGACAAGTTCAATCCTGTTGACTCAATGAAAACTGTAATAATTGATGACTTTTTATATTTATATAAAATTGATATGAGTTTTACATATTATATCATGAAATAATTATTTTTAATCAATTAGTTTGCTACCTTGGCTATATAAATTGTATAATTTCATGAAATGTGAAATAGTTTTTGTGAAGCCGATGGAATGAACTAACAAATTATAGTATACTATTTTCTTGCATTATATTCTAATTTGTATTGAACTGATATTCTACTAACCAATCAGTTTTTTAATAATTTACATAAGCTCCTTCAACTGCAATGAGTCTCTGCAAACGCTGCCTCATAGAGTGACTTAAAGTGATGAAATATTGTCGTCTATTTTGCAGAGAATTCCAACTTTGCCTGACTCTCTGTCGAAGCTCATCCAAATTATGAGCATGGTTCGGAGTCCATTCCTGCACCATGACTGCCCAAACATTTTCAATTATGTTCAGATCAGGTGAGCGTGCAGGATGATTTAGACGATGGAAGCGAGGATGAGCTTCATACCATTCACCTACTATTCTGGCTCGATGCACTGCACTATTATTCTCAACAATATATATAATTTCTTGTTCAGGGTATCGAGCTAGAGCTTGAGGTAGCAAGTGGTTTTCTAAGAGAGCAACATATTGAACTGCATTCAATCTTCTTTCAATCTCTACTAGTTCTCCTGGTCCATCACCAGACACCCATCCCCAGTAAGACTTCGTTACTCTTCCAGACTGAACATTAGGAATCACATATGGTCTTGCGTAACGCTGACTTGGTGGCCTCCATACACCAGTTCTACCTATAGCAGTCTTTATCATTATACTACTATTTTAATTAAAAACATACATTACTGGAAAAAAAATTTATATACTACCATCCTTGCTGCTGCTAAATACTTTTTCATCAATATAAATTGTATTCTGCCACATCAGTGCAGTTCGATTACTGTGCTCGTTTGCATAAGCCAAGCGTGTAACCATATCTGGTTCAACAAGTCTAACTTTAGTAGCAGCCTTGTGATGTTGGATGTTCGCACGAGATTTTAAATTTCTTCTAATAGTTTTTTCGTTGACATCTAGATTCAAGGCCGCTGGTAATCGTTTGACTGGCTGGAAAGGATTTACCGTCATGACATTCATAACGTTTGCCAAGGCTTCATCGTTTAATTTTCTCGGTCTTGCATTATTGGGTCGGCGATCTTGGACCTCCCCATTTTCAGCTGCAAAACGCCTACTCCATTTTCGAACACATGCCACAGTGCAGTTGAAAAAAAAAGCTATTTGTTCTACTGTTTGCTGCCGTTCCCATAAAGAGCGCATTTGCGCAAGATTATCTATTGTAGGGCGGAATGGCATTTTTATACTTATTAACTACACATTCTATAGGATTAACATTAATAAAAAAAGGTTTTATTAGCACGATGCACTGACTAACTACAAGATCACTTTTTTTGTATAAAAAATAAAATAGGCGCATGTGAGGTCAAACGATTTTTTTTTAATGGATACGGGGAATTAGTTTGTATGTTATTACGTCTTTGCCGAAGTCTTTGTTTTATCCGTAGTATATTCGAATACGATCGCGACAGAGCCGCCGGCGAGTAGGCTTAGCTTTCTGATTGGCTATTGACGCGAGCTATACGATTCCTACTGGCCAATTCGCGGAAAAGATATGGCGTCAAAGCGTGTTGTTGCCGGCAATTCAGTCGACCGTTGAACATCGAGCTGACAGGTAGTAACCGGCTTATTTTGATCGGGCAGTAAAATATTGCGTTGTTACAACGTTTTTTATCAAGTGCGTTACAAGTGTAGGACACCTGTGGGAAAATGGATCCTGAGCAATTGATTGTGGCCCGAGAAGTGCACGAAAGGGTTTTCTTATACGACCCCCTACATGGCCAATACAAAAACAAACAAAGGAGAAAGAATGCCTTTAGAGAGATCGCGGAAATCATACTTTGGGAAATACATCCTGAAGCTCAAAACAATAATAATGTCATCGACTGTAAGCAAAAAATTGTAACGGTATAATACGCCGATAATCAGTTATTTAGTTGCGTGTTTACATCGTTGTTTCTTCTTTTATTGTTCCAGGGCGTTATGCAAAAAAGATTTGGACAAACTTGAGGAACAGTTATTGTCGTATACAAAGACAACTCATTCGTAACGTATGGTTTTTAAGAATGTTGTCGAATAAAAATAAGCAAATCTTGCGAGTTATGAGTTTTCTAAGACATTTCACCCAACACATAAACGGGGAAGAAAACGTATACATTCAGCCATAATCAGTAACTTTCTAATGCTTTGATAATTAAGAAAAAGGTATTTATGAGATACAAATTCAAACATTTTTACATTTTCAGTGAATTTTGTAAGGGGGTCAATGACAATGATGAGATAACCTATATCGCAGCAAAAAATCTCAACCCACATCCATATCGTCACTTACCTTCATTCTCAATAGTCTTCAAGAAACAGCCTGTCTAAACTTAAAAAAAGGTATAGTTTATAAAGAAATTGCTTAAAAATACATTAGTACTATATATTAAGTTCAAATTGATAACATTGGTCAGTTTGACGAGGACATTAGTTTTGTAAAATTTTACAGGAGAGTAGTATAATAATTATTGAAGTTATTTTTTAGATTATGTAAAAAAAATTGGCAAATGAACTAATCCAATATTTCAATTTCACAGGTTCGGAATGAATTCAGCAGTATCTGGCCAGGATAAACAAGTCTCATTATTGTAAAGGTATCCCCATCTTCACTTTTTAATACGAGGTAATTCAAAAAGTGCACATACTACTTTATTTTAGAGTAGACAAATATGACATAAATATGTAGAATCTTATTTTGATGCATTATATTGTAAAAAAATGTATATGTATAGTAAAAACAAAAATATTTTTAAATGATTTATGACATCAAGCTGAATCGAGTAACAATAATTCTTATTATCAATGAGAGTGGTTTTTATTGATAAAATTTAGTAATTCAATAGTTAATAAAACTTGTAATTAAGAACTTTCTTATTTTTTTACAGATTACATGATAAATGTTGCACTTAAGAAGTTCTAGTAGCTGTAAGCGATAACCCAAGTGCAAATATTACGATCCACAATCGTACAATCACTATGGGGTCACATCGTCAACTGAGGTTTATGTGTACTAGGTAATAATTTATGAATTATCAAATATCTCCTGAAATCATAATTTATACACAGACCTTTCAATTTCACATTTCAACTTTTTGAACTAATAATATTTATTCATTTACAGGTTAAGAGTGTACGTATTTTTAGCTCCTACAGTCAGCAGTTTTACATTACAATAATGTATTGCGAATTTTAATTTCTATAAATGTTTAACTAAGATTTATTATTATTATTATTTTAATTGTCCAGAACTGTTTATTTATAGTATCTAATTCTGAACTTAAAATATACTCACAGCGTATAATATTCAAGTAAAATAATTGTTTAATCAAAATTTGTTAAAAAACGTTCAAATAAATACTCTATTATATATGACATGCACAATTTTCTTTTACTACCTTTACCTGTATTTGTTGCAAAGGTATTAAAACGTATAATAGGTTATATTGTTGAAAATGTCAAAAAGAACAACATATATATTGTGTATACAAGCATCGGTTTATTTAATTTTTCATTACAAGCATCCATATTATTTTTATGTAGGTAATTATCTTTACCTACTATTGATTGATACTCTACAAAAAACACTGTATTAACAGAGAAAGGACGGTAACAACACATTAAAAATTTAACAAAAAAAATAAGAAACTTGCTTCATGACAAAGTAGTACTCGGCACAAAAATTTAATCAGGCCAGACTTTGCATAAAACTTTATAAGTAAATTTGCAAGAGCACGTGCAATAATGAAGCTATTTACGGCAGACTATCAAAATTTATACTTAATAACATCTGAAATTATTATTTAAGTGATATTTGAGTACTTTACTATCAGCATTGTTTTTTAAATTTCATTGACTATGAACACATTATTACAATTATAAGTTGTAATGAATTAGGATTGACAGATTACATTTTTAACCAATAACTGTGAATGGCAGAATCGATATGCACTTACGCGTGTGCTTAGATAGTTTTAGTGTTTGTGTTCAAAAGCAGTGATCGTGTGTCAGGATTTATTTTGATGACCAAAGAGTAAGTGGACGTTCCTTGTAAGATAGCTTTAAGGAGAGATTGCTATTACAGAATTTATTTGCATACCAGTCCACCATAAAGACGGTTATCTGTACTTTTAGTTAAATTGTCATTTACCCTCCAAGAAAAAGAATAAATAACAGTGCATGTAGGTTATGTGTGGCGGAAAGTCACAAGAAAAGAATTTCTGAGTTATTATCAATAGAGTTATACACATAACCTGCATGCACTATTATTTATTGTTGTATTAGTCAATTGAAATTAAACTAAAAGTATAGATCTTTTCTCCCTTGATAAATAAACTCTGTAATAGCAATCTTTCCATAAGTTCTCATACAAGGAGTTTGCGCACATGCCCTTTGATTCATGTTAGTAATAAATCCTGATACTAGGTAACTTCTTTTTCAGCGCAATAATCATTTACCTACTTTTAAGCCTATATTTATTGTGCATTCGAAACCAAAGAATATAAGAGTAACTTTATTTTCTCACTTTCTTCAATTATCTTTTAGGACATTTGTAGATGTTATAATTCTTGTTTTACATATAATTTCATAATATTCACTTATGAATTACAAGATATGTAAATTAAAATTCAACTCTTTGCTTCTTAATAATACAATGAATTCAGTTGCAGGTTTAAATTGATTTAAACTGCTTTGCGCAATAAGATTGCTATTTTATAGAAGATCTTTGCCAACTTATCATATCTCGTAAAAAGCTATTATCTTACAAGATACAATAAGTTGACAAAGATATTTTATAAAAGCAGTCTTACTGCGCAAAGCAGTTTAAATAAATTTAAACCTACAACTGAATTCATTGTATTATTAAAAAGTAAAGAGTTGGATTTTAATTTATATATATCTTGTAATTCATACGTGACTATTATGAAATTATATGTAAAACAAGAATTATAAAATCTACAAATATCCTAAAAGATAATTGAAGAAAGTGAGAAAATAAAGTTACTCTTATATTCTTTGGTTTCGAGTGCACAATAAATATGGGCTTAAAAGTAGGCAAATGATTATTGCGCTGAAAAAGAAGTTACCTTGTATCAGGATCTAATTTATTATTAACATGAATCAAAGGTTATGTGCAAACTCCTTGTATGATAACTTTATGGAAAGATTGCTATTAGAGAGTTTATTTACCAAGTAAGAAAAGATGTATACTTTTAGTTCAATTTCAATTGACTATAAGAATAAATAATAGTTCATGCAGGTTATGTGTATAAATCTATTGATAATTGATAGTAACATCTTTTCCAAAACTCATAACCTACATGCAGTGTTATTTATTCTTGTTCTTGTAGAGTAAATGACAATTTAACTAAAAGTACAGAACTTCTTTATGGTGGACTGCTAGGCAAATAAATTCTGTAATAGCAATCTTTCCATAAAGCTATCTTACAAGGAGCGTCCACGTACTCTTTGGTCATCTTAATAAATCCTGACAAATGATAACTGATTTTTGAGCACAAAAATCATTTCTGTACGTTTAAGCTAAATCCATGACCCAGAGAGTGTGGACGTTACTTGTCTGTGGGCCAAAAAATCATCTTATGTTCAAGATCCTATAACCCAACAATTGCAACAAGCTTTACACTATGGCTGCTTTACATAAAATTACTAGCAGTATGTTCTGAAAAAAGTCCTATTACCCTACTCTTTTAAAAAACTCAGGTGCAATGTTGACTTTCGCATATTATATCTAATAGTTTCCATTTCATTGTTATCTATTGGAATTATTATTTGAATATTTACTAATGCATTTACACCCTCGACGAGATTACTATGCTGACAGAAAGAACAGTAGTGACGCAGTGGGAACCATCTGTTACCCACATCAAATGACATATTTATCGAGAAGCTGCATCAAATCATTTTCATTTTACTATGCTACTGTTATTTTTGTCAGCATGATAATTTCTTGAAAAGTATACCAAACTATAAATGTTCGAATGATAATTTCGAGAGATATCAATGAAATGGAAACCTGGATTCTATCTTTGTTACACAGTTCACCTACTTCAACCATTAGTTTTCATCGTAAGAATTATATCTTTCCTACAGAAATAACCTAGCGTCACCGTCACTACACCATAATATTACTTCTAATTATTTTAATTTTAATTCAAGTTCGTTAACTTAGATCGCTAATAAATATCGCTAAGAAATATATATGAAAAGATTAAAATTGAAACATTTACTTCTGAACATAGCCCAATAATTCTGTAGTTGCATCATCAATATGGAGTTATCAACACAATTAAAATGACCTTTACACTTTTTACCACAAAATTTATTTACCATTTACTGCAGAGTAAATAACAATTCAATAGAAATCATCAATAATTTATAGAAGTAAGCTTTTTATAATATATCGGTATAAGCTTTGACAAGTCTATGTATTATAATTAATTCTATTCTAAAATAATATTTTATTCATTTAAGCAGTTTTGTATGAAATTATATATTAATTTTGAAATGGATTGTAATTTTAAATAAAAAATACTTATAAACATTTTTATTTATCTAACACTTTTAGCTTTATTTAATAAATAAAATTAATCTTTAGAACATAAATAATTTGTTCAAATAATTTTAAGCATTATGTTACTAATTTAATAATAAATATTATAAAGAAAAAAAGACAAATTTTAATTTAATTTTTAAAAATTTCATATTTCATGCGCGCAATTTTGCGTTCCTCTCATTTCACAGTCAATCATGAAACACGAACTCATAGATTGTGTGTGCCACCAAAAAATAGTTTTGACCCAACCTTACTTACATTCAAGTTACGCGACGCAACCGCGGCGCGGCGCCAAAAAGCCCGCGAAACGAATTAATGTCCGTTGGGTGTACGTATAATTTTCAATTTAAAATAATATAAATCATTTAATTCTTGAAATAAGCACAAATTAATATTTAGCGATAAATACAGGATTTTATTTTCATATTGATATTTTTTTATATTTTGTTGACTATTTTCAACATATCACATATTTTAATATTTTATTATTATAATTTTTCTCGCAAAAAACGAGAATGGGACTAATAAATATTTTCATTTTTTGTATTTTTATTGTTATTTCTTATTTGACAGTATCAGCTATACAAATATAAACATACATTTCCAAGTTTTTGGGTTTTATCTTATCTAATATTTTTATTATAGGGTGAATCTCAAGATCTGAACGATGAAGATATGTGCGATATGAAATCCATTGTTGATAAAAAATTGGCAATCTTTTTTTTTCATGCAGTATATCTTTTAAAACTGTCGAAAATAAATATTTTCTTGATTTTGTACAAACTTTATGCCATTTAAAATTTGACTATAAGCCACCATGCAGGCAAGTTCTTGGGAGTACCGTTTTATATGAAGTGCATAAAGATATATAGATAAGGAAAAAAAAATTCCTTAAGGATACTAAGAGTGTCCTGCTAGTAGATGGTTGGCGAAATAAGAGCGTGAATCGAAAGTTTTTAGTATGCACATTAAGAAATATTCATCTTCCTCAAACATTTCTAACGTTTGCTGATACGTCATTAGAAAGAGACGATGGCCAGTCATTAGCAGAAAATATAGAGAGGGCAATAAAAATAGCTAAAGATGAGTATGAGACCGATGTGTTTGCTATAGTCACAGATAATGACAGCAAAATTGTGTGTGGTGGTAGGTTGAGTCAAACTACGGACAATAGCAAACTTTTGCAGTCCACTTGCTCCAGTCACAGTGCTAACTTATTAATAAAAAGTTTTGTAGATGATGATATTACCAACAGGATTAGAGGAATTGTTAACACATTTCACGATCCAAAGTTAGATTCTATAATAGATAGATTAGGTGGAAAAAAACTGAAAAATTTCCCAGATACACGTTTTTGTTATCTTCGGGATAGTTGCGAAAGCATCATAAAAAATCTGGAATTTTTGCAAAAAGCATGTACGATAGAAGATGTTAAAGTGGCTGAAAACGTTTTCAATGATATTTTTAATCCTGATTTTCATAACAAACTACATGAAATTGTTATAAACCTCAATCCTATTTGTAAATTAATCAACAAATGTCAGGATCCTGCGTATAACATTGCAGATGCAACGGAATCTTGGTTATCCTTGCGACTTCCTACACCAAATTACAATGAAATCATTCGCATTAGAATAGAAAAAGCAATTTGGCCAGTGGCTTATGCTGCCAACCTTTTGCATCATAAATATAAAGGTTTGTTATTGAATGAAAGACAGACTGATATCGCATTAAAGTTTTTAGAAGATAATTTGGAATCAGAATCTTTAGAAGAATTAAGATTGTTTTGTAGGAATCGAGAACATCTCCGTAGATTGGCAGTAAATTGTATCTCTCCAATAGCGTTTTGGACACTTCAAGCTTTTCATTTTCCAAATTTATCAAATTTTGCTATAAAATTATTTTTAATATCAGCTTCCACAGCATTAATCGAGGGACTTTTTTCCCAATGGACTTACGTATATACTGTTTATCGCAATCGTTTATCAAGTGAAAAGTCAGCTCAATTAGTAGATATTTATCACTCGCTAAAATTTTTAGATTTAATAGATTATGACACAGACTGTAAACCATATACAAGTAAAAAAAAAATGCGTGTATGATTAAGATCTACGGGTTATTTATTGTACACAACTAATGTATCATTTAATTTTTAATTTTGAAAAAATTTAAAATATATTTTTATGGAAACAAAATAACGAAATAATAAATCTTGTAAGATTTTGAAGAAAAAGATTATGTGATTTAGATCTACAATTTAATTTAGATGACGACAAATTTATATTTAATTGTGATCTTCGAATATGTTTGAAAGATATTTTTATGTAACTAAAATAAAATATTTTTATAAGATATATATTCTTTTACCAGCCATGTAAAATAACCACAAATTATAAGTACCTTACTCCTTACCTTATATTGTTTATATTAATATTCAAAAAGTTGTAATAAAAAATTAGATTTATTTTATTTTTATTTATATTTTATTTGTTGGAACAGAATCTATACATTTTTTATAGTACGAAGTTCAATTACAAATAATTTTATGTATACGTACGTTTTTTCGACGCATATAATTTATAAAAACTAATGTTTTTCACAAGATAAATTAACATACAATTTCAAACGTAATCTCAATTTTCATAACTATATACTGAATCTATATCTATATATATATATATATTTGTTATCTTAATGATTGTTTTGTACATACATACTATTACATTTTTTTTTACTTAATATGATACTTTTTGGTCAAACAATACATTATCTTCAACTTAAAGTTTATTTCAATTATTTAAAGCCCAAATTAGTAATACTGAACAAAATCTTTTATCTTAAGGCTACGTGTTTCGTTAAAATAATTTTTTTTTCAACTTTTATTGGTAACGTATAACCTTAAATTTGTTTACAATATTAAGTTATAAGAAAACCTTATCCTAATGCTATACTTTTAGCCTATAAATAATATTTTCTTTTAATTTTTTCCATTAGCTTAACAGTAGCGTAATCTTAGCATAGCGAAATCACTTTTTATATCACATTTTTCTTTAAAAAATTATGATTTGTACCTTAAGAATAACCAAAGTTACTTGGAAAAAATGTTACGGATCTTCATTAAGGAATAGTGAAATAAGTAACATTTTATCACACACAGAACTTGTCTTACTTAACTGTGCTTCTAACCTTATAAATTTATTCATATTAATTTGACGTGGAATAGCTGGAATATCATAGAGCTGCATTGCAAATTCTGATAAGGATTGGAAATCTACACTGGCTATCGACCAAAATCTTTTGTAATCGAATTTTTTTTTCTCTGTATCTAAGCGTTCAAATACCTGAGTATTTGCCTTATAAGCAGCTAATCCATCGAATGCATCAACGGGTAAATACTCATCGATAAACATCATCATAATATCAGTTATATCTTTGGCATTTATAAAATAATTCCCTTTATACTTAGGGTTAAAAAAATTAGCCGCCAATGCTACACCAGTTATAAATGAAAATATGACTTTTTCCATTGACGCACTTACTTGGAAAATTTGTTGATTGTAAGATTCTAATATATCTTGTGTAGCCTCACCTAATGTACATTCTGGAGATTTAAATTTTTCTGTTAATTCATCAATTCTTTTGTAATATTTAGCTGGCTTATCAGCGTCATCAATACCAGTGATCAAAAAAGGTTCATGATCATGTTTCAAAGTATAAAGCATTAAGCTCATGCAAGGGATTCTAACATATTGAATATTGTCTATCGTACTGTCACTAGTAAGCAAAGTTGTTCCATCATAAATTACGTATTTAATGTTAACTTTGTGTTCATCGTGAAACTTTTTAACTGATTTGTCAGAAAAATTCTCAAGCTGCTTTTTTACGTCAGATTCTACTTTGTTAATTGTGCGATAATCAATGTAAACATATTGCGTTTTAGAATGCATAGCCAAACTTAGGGCATGTGTATATTGGTCTGCATCATACGTTTGAATACTAATAATATTTGAATAATTAAAAGTCGAAATTTCCTTACACAGTTCATCGTGCGTATTTTTCAAAATTGTAGTTCTAAACTCTTCAACAGTAGGTAAGTTAAAATTAGGGTCAAATGCTTGAAACATATTTCTACAGTGCACTGATTTGATTTTTTCCAAACTTATGCCGCAAACAAGAAAAAATTTCATGATTAGTACGTTCTTATTGTAGTCACTCTCACGTTTTATAAGCACTGACTTTGGAGAAACATCTTTTACAGTGTGAGGACTTTCATGAGAAGACAATGTGGAAGAGTTCAGCGTTGAATCTAAGGAAGCTGTTTCCTAGAAGTACAGAAATTATAAATTTACAGCTATGCTGCGAGTCATTTTGCAACAATTTTGTTAAAATACATTATTAGCTAAAAGAAATTATGCAAAACTGATGAAAATTAATCTTACAGTGTTCTTGGTAGTTGCAGTTCCTACATTTTCAATTTCTTCTTCTGACATATCCAAGTTTTCCTTGTTTGCGTTCGATTCTTGCAAGGGTTGTGCAGTAATACCTTTACACGTTTGCCTTTGAACGATAAAAATCATAGTATTAAATATCACTTCTTTTATACTCTTATGTAATACGCAATAAAAGTACGTCAATAAGAAATTCAAAATGAAAAAAATATCCATTCATTATATAAAACCAAACACAGTAATTAAAAAATATCGGTACTTTTCCAGAAATAAGCGATAAAACAAATTAAAAAATGATATTACTCGCAGATTTAAAGCCATTTAATTCACCATAGATCAATAATGTTTCAAGAATTAATACTTGAAGCACTTATAATGAATACATATAATATATACTATTTTGCGTTAATTTTTAGAACAAATTTCATTTAAAATACTATTAGAAATAAAATGCGATAAACATTTTAAAATATTAGCCAAAAAGAATATAGAATACATTACCTGTGCCTAGCAAGACTTGCACTATCTCTTTTACTTTTTGTCTTTTTACAAGAAAGACAGTGAGCTCCAATGATTTTTCCTTCTTTGTTGCGGACTTGAAGAAAGCCATCCCACTCTGAATGAACCGCTTTCCCCATTTTTGATCCAGAACTTTAACCTAAAATTAAATTAAATATGATGTTTAGTTATATTAAAAACAATTTGTTACAATGAGAATAAACTTATTTTGTACACCACAAGATAGTTAATTATTTTGTACAGCACATAGTTTTCATAGCAAAGCATAACCTGTTATGATGGCCTATAATAATTATGTCTATTAATAAATAAAAGATGTAATTGACAAAATAAACACTAACATTTCTTTTTGATTATTGCATTAATTATATCGAAACACAAAAATAAAGCAAGGAAAACTAATGCCGTAGCACTAACAGGTTATGTTGCACTACCCTGACACAATCTCTTAGTTTATTTATTTTAACAAACATTACAAAGTTTAAACGTACATACCTTGTATAAATGTTACTTTCACAATAACAATCATTTGTACAATAAAAAAACACCTTTAAACGAAAGTTCCATGCAGAGCTCCGTCCGCTCAGCTGCGTTGCCAATTATACCTTATCATACGTATATTATACGTATAATATACGTATACTACACCCGTGCAAGGTGTGTTAACATCCCTGCCGTAAGCGAGTCTATTAATTCATAAATGTTACACAAATTTATAACTAATAACAAACTGCCATGGATTAAAAAGTAGCTGACAAAAGTGAGAAAATAACGTCTATAGGTGCAAGAGCAACAAATGTGATCTTGGCGCAAAAGTCTAATAGGACCCTATAAGTCCGGGTGCAAATACCGCATAGGATTGAATTCCTATTAGGTATTTACGCCCGGACTGATCGGGTCCTATTAGACTTTTGGGACCAGGATGAACGTTTGCTGTTGCCCCAGCATATTTGAGTCTTATTTATATATGACTCGTCATTACAAAATTGCGGAAACTCTTTTGCTCTCTTTTAATGAAATATTACCCAGTCATCGTCTGCAACAAGAGCTTTTATGCAGCCTTACGTTTTGATTTCGACGTTCAGATCCTTGGTACTATAGAGGACAAAAGTGTTAAAATATTGATTTGATGTTTACACTATGTTTTATTAACCCTTCTTTAAATCTATACTGCAATTTTATGCTAAGCCTAAGCGATCAGTAGAGTAGGAAAACAATAACATAGGTGCCGAAAACAAGTGCAATAGAAACGAAAACAAGATCGATATCCACGCAGACTGCTAATTAACACCCTGTGAAGTGACTTTAATGAATACAGCAGCACAATATGGATGAGTTAGGGCCTGGTATATGTAAAAAAGAGCCAACAATTTAGCAGTAATCTCAGTACCATTGTTTCCATGACCATTTTCATTGTATTACAATCCTTTATTTGTTTATATAAATCATACAAACTTTTATTAGATCTAAATAATAAATGGAATAGCAATAATAATTATTTAAAATCGTTCAAAACTGTTTTAAACTCAAGACAAGATGTATCAATACATTAATCATGTTCATTTTCTTCGACACTTTTAATATTGTCTTTTATGGTATCAACATTATTTTGTTCTGTCCCTGTTCTATTCCCTGTTCTGTTCTCAATATTCTGTGCTACTAAATTATTCAAGAGTTGTTCATTGTTGTTTTCCATCACTTTTATAAAAGCCTGGAAGATGGTCTTCGACATATTTTCCAATCCTTTGTTTAGAACGTCATTGTGTTTCTTGAAGCAATCCAACAATAGCTGAGCGCAATTGCATATGGCTGCTTTTTCTTTTACAGTGTCCACAGTTATCTTTTTCCGTAAAGTTCCACATTTTACTACAAATAGATAAGCCTTAATCAGAAACAATTTAAACAAAAAATATTTATCAAATAATAACAAAATTATTCGTTTCTTAAATTTATATAATCTTAAGACCATACCGATGACTGAGGGAAATAACCTCTTATCTCAATAGCCGGTTAAAGAACATGCTAGCTGAAAATCCGGTTTAAGAAGATGCTATCTCGAAATACAGTTCAAGAAGATGCTATTTCGGAGCAAGCTTATCAAGTTTTTTCTTATAAGTAAGTTCTATCCCAGATGCGAGTAATTTTCTGCAATTATTGTATGGTAGTCCTGTGTGTTTTTAAAAAGTGTACAGGACTACCATAACAAAACTGTAGAAAATTAGTTGCATCTGGGATACAACTGACATAGAAAAGTTTTAAAAATAA
This sequence comes from Pteromalus puparum, assembly GCA_012977825.3. Classification (NCBI taxonomy): domain Eukaryota; kingdom Metazoa; phylum Arthropoda; class Insecta; order Hymenoptera; family Pteromalidae; genus Pteromalus; species Pteromalus puparum. The sequence goes on along the minus strand of CM053169.1, from coordinate 19,784,160 downwards.
GCTCGCTCCGAGATAGCATCTTCTTGGACTGGATTTCGAAATGGCATGTTCTTTAACTGGATTTTAAGATGGCACGTTTTTTAATCGGATTTTGAGATGACATCTTCTTGAATCGGATTTCGAGACAGCACGTTGTTCAACTGGCCGCTGTGATAGGAGGCTATTTCCTTCATATCAAACGTCGAATACAGTGTGTGTAAATATCTTTAAAGTAAACTATAAATATCAAGTAAATATCAAGAATCACGTGAACATTTTCAAAATTATTACTAACGCTTATATTGATAGTATAAATTTGACTACTCTTACTGATGTAATTTTTATTTATGTCAATTAATAATTGTAACGATAAGCATTCGAATGTGCGCGCGCGTTTAGCCTTTGAACTACTAGTGTAGTCGATACAACTAGAGTCAGACTTTGTATACAAGCAACGGCTCCGAAACTCCAAAACTGCGTTGCTTCTCTCTCTACCGTTTCGACAGCGCAACTAGTCACACGCACCTCGCCTCGTCTCTCAACCGTGAAGGAATAAAATTGTCAATCGCTTTAACCAAGTGTTCAGTTATTTTGTGGTCCCGCTTCGAAAGTCTCCAGCTTCCTTAGATATATCTCCCATCACTTACCATTATTTGCAGATTCGTTCTTCGTTAAATCAATGATTTTAGATACAGAAGCATCAGAACGTTTAGGCGGCGAACTTAATAAAAACTGAAATCCTATAAATGTTAAACAATGTAATCAAAGTTCTGCACATTTTGAAATGTCTGATTACAATTAATGATGTATATTTGACTCTTACCATTATTCCGTGGTTCTGTGTTCGTTAAATCAATAATTTGACTTTCACACGGATTTGAATGTTCAGGTGTACTTAATAAAAGCTTTAAGCCTGGAAATACAGGAAGTGTTTTCTTCTTTTTTATAACGTTCTTCTTTCGTAAAATTACTTGATTAGATTTTAAAGTGGCTGAACAGTTACGCAGATTCTCCCGAATTTTCTTGACTTTATTATCCTGTGATGTCGAAGCGGTTGTTTTCTCGCGGTTCATTGTAGCTGATATTTTTTAACTGCTTGGATGATTGTACAAGGTTTGACGATTAGGAGTAACATGATGTCGCCGATAGTGGATGGGAGATTTTTCTCTGACAGATTCTCTTTGAGCTACAATATTTGCTTCATATGTTTCCATAATGCGTAGTACTCTTAAATTATTATTAGGAGTCAATGATACTGCCTCTTCGTCATTATAGGTTCCTTGTAACAGTGATTGCCTCTGCAGTACTGAAGACTTCATAACTTTCCAGCACTAAAAATGATTACAAACATAATTACAGCAATATTTTACGATAATTAATGTAAGTGTGCTCCTCATATAAATTACGTGAGTTAAAATGAAATGCAGTGCGAACAAAAGGTGCAAAATGTTGTTAAAAATGAGTTATATTAAACTGGGATTATGTTCGGAAATGAAATTTCGGTTAGTTGTTAGCTTGGTTTTTAAAATTAAAATAAAAAAGTTGAAATCTACCGGATAACTATTGGCGACATAAATCCCATATATGTAAATGTACTATGCCATCTGTTTACACGATTTTTTGCCATGATGTTATATTCATAATGTGATAAGGATTACATAACACTGAATGAAAATGCGCGCTTGTCACAGCGCAGCTTTTGCGTGGCCAAAAACTTTTCCAATACGCGTTTGTTGCATCACTTTTTTATGTCAGAGATTCAACTTCAATAGAATTATACAAAATATATAAAATCTTACTGTCACCCATGCTTCTGCTTCCATTGTAATACCCCCAATGATAGAGTTGAGCTCTCGTGATAAATCATTCCAAAGGTGAATATTTGCAGCAGTCACTTTACCAGGCACTAGCGAGGGGTTGTCTTCAACATAGTCCAGAAGGATACGCAATTGTTGCTTGGATGGTCTGCTCTTTTTATCTCTGTTAAAGATTTTTATATTAAAAACGCGAGCAAAGGAGGTAATGTATGAAAAACTTAATTTGTTACGAATTCCGAAGATTAAGACGTTTTATAAAAGATTAGAAATATAGGTTAGTTCTGAAGTAAATGTATGAGTTGCAAATATACAATTTAGTATTATTTACAATGATCTTACCGTAGTTCAGCCATTTTCTTAGATGAAATTTGTAAAAGATTTCCACAAGCAGTATCAGCAGCAAAATGGCGCGCGAACTAACAGGTTATAACCGGCGTGAACAAGAATCTCTTGGAAGAAATAATTACAAATGGCACTGTAAAATAGGTAGTCTGCCGCTGCATTCCAGAGGACTGGGAACGATATTGTGAAGGGTTACATACATTAGTAACCGGCAAAGGTTCACAACTGTTAATATACCTAATGTTATACGTATTCTAAGCGAGAGACGCTTGCGCCACACACTATGACAGTAAGCGTCAGTACAACTGAAGAACCATGCGCAGTAGACACATATTGAACGCGCAGAATATTGAAACTGGCCCTATACCCCACCACCCGTCCCACCCGATCACCGCGGCCTCTCTCCCCCCACTTTACTACACTCTGGCCACTTTTGTACAACTCTCAGTTCCGCTATACTTTGTCTTTCTGACAATTCAGTAGATTCTACCCAAGATGATTCAATGGAACTGACGTTTTTTGTCCATCAAATGCTGAACTTTTGTTTTCCTCTTTCTTCAGTTAGGTCGTTAAGAGAAGTCTGCGTAAATATTAGTTTGTCATACAATACAATACAAAACAATATTTTTGTATTTTGGATCGTAAAATCTGAATTCCATGTATTCCAGGCTCATAATGAATCTAATTTGGATACAACGCTATAAACAATATAAATATAAACAAAAAATACATTATTAGTTTTCTTCGCTATGTTCTATTTGAAAATTGTTATTGTAGTATACACATAAACGTTTCAACTCTTGTTTTATTAAATATAAAGCTAGTAAATACCTGCAGCGATACATTTTATGCATTATCGTGTTAAAATCATGAAATAATAGTCTATGGGGATAAGAGCAACTTATGCGCTTGAATCGTGTTCTTATCTCCGTAGGGTATTTGCCGCTGTAGATGATCAAAAAATGGTTAACACATTAATTACACGTTTTCACTTTTCTTGTGATACAACTTTTAAGCTACTCGACATCTGCAACAATAAATAAAAGGGCGAGAATAAACTCTACGGGGATAAGAGCAACGAATGCACTTGGAATGTGATCTCATCCCGGTAGGACCTTTACCTCTCCATACGATCCATATACACATACGTGTTTAGCTAAATGTAAAACTGCTCCACATTGAAGGCTTCGCTATTACATACAAAATTTAGAATTCATTTTTTACAATTGCTAAATTGAGTGGGTTTTTTCCACTGTTGTAAAAAAACGTGACACGCGAAACTTTATGTTATAACTTGCATTAGGGTTTCAGAAATCTGAAGTTCCGTTGCCGATTTCATCCACCAGATGGCATTCTCGCCTCTCGTGTTTTCGTGTTTTAATAATCGCGAACTAATCGCAAGTTGAAACCATTTTCTACTGATGGTTTTGCCAGACGCCACGGTGTTGAAGATATGCATGTTTGTGTAAAAGTGTATCTTTAAGGGGATGTCGTAGACAAAATGTCGATATGTAGGTTCCTACTATACCAGTAAACGTATTTTAGGTTATAAAAAAAGAATAAGGCACTGAACGAATAAAATCTTTGTGAGCGCGAATTCTCTACATTGATATGGATAATTAGTAATTTCCATACAAGTAATTAACGTTGTATTTACTGCAAACAATGAGAAATATGATTTGAGGTGAAGCGTAGTCACAGCATACCAGTCTGATTCATATTTCATTGTTATTGACGAAATAATGCACTGCACATTACAAACCTTTGTGGCTGCAAAATCCTTATATGATAGAATACCAGTATGAACACTCAAATGTCTTGATAAATAAACAATAGCAGCAAACAACGAGAAATGCGACACGAGGTAGATGAGCCGATTGACGCCATGAAAATAAATTGTTGCAGTACTGACGCTTAGGTGGCGCTACTCGTGAATTTTACACCGCAAGCCGACGATTGTTGGCGCATCATTCCAAAATAAAAGTTTATTTATAATTTTCATTGTATCATTTCTTGGTATTGTTTATATAATCAGTTATTGTGATCAATTATCGCTGGCACAGATGCACATACTTCCAATTGTATGAAAACAAATCTGACGACGGAAATGCGGGAATAAACTCTACGGAGGCAAGAGCAACGAATGCGATGAAAACTCGCTCTTGCCTCCGTAGATTTAGACGTTTTTATGAAACGCACATTTTGATTAGAAAGGAAGAAAAAGTTTATATTCTTATTCTAATAAATAAAAAGTTCTTTCGCATACATTGCAGGTTTTTTTTTTTTTTGGTTTTACGTTGAAAGGACGGTAATAAACTCTACGGGGGCAAGAGCAGCGAATGCGATGTAGACGCGCTCTTGCCACCGTACGTTTCAACCTCTTTGCGAAACCCATATTTGTTACAGAAATGAACAAATAGGTTATATTATTCTTCTTATACATAAAAAGTTGCAAAGCAATGTATGTGGAACAGCTTTTTATGTATTAGAAGAAGAATATAACCTGTTTGTACATTTCTGTAACAAATATGGGTTCCGCAAAGAGTTCGAAACGTACGGTGATAAGAGCGCGTCTACATTGCATTCGCTGCTCTTGCCCCCGAAGAGTTTCTTATCGTCCTTTCGACGTAAAACCACAAAAAATTAGAACTGCAATGTACGTGGAACAGCTTTTTATTTATTAGAATAAGAATATAAACTTTTTCTTTCNTCTACGGGGGCAAGAGCAGCGAATGCGATGTAGACGCGCTCTTGCCACCGTACGTTTCGACCTCTTTGCGAAACCCATATTTGTTACAGAAATGAACAAATAGGTTATATTATTCTTCTTATACATAAAAAGTTGTTCCACGTACATTGCAGGTGCATCCGTACGGACATTTTCTAAAAACACCATTTTTCGACTAAAAATTCATCAAAACACACTTCCCACATGTTTTTACACAAACTCCAAAAATTACTATTACAAGGCTTCCTTAGGAAGGAAGCAAAATAATTAATATTATTGTTGTAACAAATAAAAAATTACTTTACCTCCATTCCAGTACTTATTTTATGCAGTTTTACGTCAAAAGTGCATGATCAAGTGTTCCATTGATTATTAATAAATGTAGGCGATTACGGTAACGCACTTTCATGCGTTCAATAGATAACTCGTTGTTGATTGCTCAGAATTGTAGTTTATGACACTACAGCACAAATACTTTTCGGACTTTTTTATTTGTGAATCAATAAATGTGAGAATTTGACGATTTTCATGTTCCCAGGTTGATTTTTCTTGCCAATAAAACAATTGAATTGAAAGAAAATGTTTGATAAAAGCCCTGTATTCTGAAAATTCAATATTATTTATATATAGTTGGATAAATATTGTATTGTTTATAAGAAAAATTATAAATAGATATGACGGCGAATTGCATTTGATTTCCAAGCAGTAATGAACTTCATATCTAACAATTTCCACGATTAACTGTTAATTCCAATGATTCAAAACTTAGATTTGGTGGAAAAGAATTTTATTGCATAATGAATTTATTACAAGGATTTTTTTCGTTACATCACATCTAGTTCTTGACATATAAATGACTAATAAGTTCGGCGTACCGCCATTGATGTTATTATCTGATCTCATTTACAATTTTCTTTTTATATTTTATCTTTCTTTTTAATAATTTATTTTTTATTTATTAGATGCAATTTTTTCCGAAGTATGACTTACATCCTAAACACAGTTCTTTGTGAAAACAAGAAACTCATGAGTTTCATTCTCTACAGTTTATGTGCAGTACGTATGAAGTAGCCTTTTTCAAAATAAATAAATAATCAAAAGTACATAATAGCAAACATTTTCAACTTTTTTAGCGCATTTTACATACAAATGAGCTACCATGTTTTGGCCGTGAGCACTCATCGATTGACTAATCGCTCAATTGTCACAGAAGACCGCACCTATACAAAATTAAAGNAATGTAGGCGATTGTTGGTCCTTTATTTTCTTTTTTTATAGAAAAATATTTTGGCAATATTACGTTAAACCCCAGGCGGAGAATGTCCTATAAGTGTAATAGAATCTTGCATGCGCTCTCATACGCCTTCATTGTAGAAGCTCAGCCCTTCATTTTAAAATAATATTTTAGTATTAACTTTGATTACATTTAGCGACTTTTCGTTTTAAGGTTACATAAATAAAAAAAAAAAAATACGGTGCGAAACCCAAAGATTAAATACAGTAACTTTGAAAATATCGTTAATTACAGAAGTAGATATTTACAAAACTTTCAAAAACACAAACATTTTAAAAATAAAGTAAATAAGTTTTACAAAACAACGTTAAAAAAGTCGCCCATAAGGATTGAGATATCCATGAGGTTGTTGCTGCGCAAACATTTGAAATATTGCTGCTTGTGCTACAGCTGGTGATATTTGCTCTTGCATGCCTAGCTGCATGGGTGGTTGCATATGCTGAACTGGGATCTGCGGGAGTGGCATCTGTGAGACTGGCATTTGTTGGATTGGCATCTGTTGGACTGGCATCTGTTGGACTGGCATACGTTGGACTGGCATCTGTTGGACTGGTATCTGGTGAACTGGCATCTGCTGAACTGCCATTTGCATGACAGGCCACTGTTGAGTTGGCATCTGCGGGGCAGACCACTGTTGCCTTGGCATCTGCGGGTCAGGCAACTGTTGCGTTGGCATGTGCATCATCTGTGGATTTGGAGATGAAGCCATAGATAGTCCTGTTGATGCAGTCGCGACTGTTGCTGCATTGGCGGTTGGCCCTGTCATCGATGTAACAGACTCCTGCGTCTTTACTCGCTTATTTAACTCGTATATTGCCTGAAAACAGAAGTAAAACAATTTCCGTTTTATAGTCTTACAAAATAGATAATACTACTAAATGTATGATATTAACTTACATTTTTCATATTTTTAAGATCCTTTGTTAACTCGTTCTCATCTTTGGTCCATGTGTAGGAGCGGTTGTATGGACCATTATATCGCCTATCTTTAGTATAAAATCAGTATCGATTTGGCCGTAAGTCTTTTGCAGCAGAATCAGGGGCAGCAGTACCATACCCCTTATTACCTCGAGCAGCGTTCTGTTGACTCTCAGTGCTTCTATTAGTATCGCCTTCACTTGTGGTATTAGTGGGTACACCTTTAGCTTTATTCAAGATATTAGCGGGGGTACCAGCAGCAGATCCGGCACCCACATTGACATTGCCAGCAGCGGAGCCAATTCCATCACCAGCAGCACGAGTATCAGCAGCATTAGAAGCATTAGTTTTACTCGCAGGACCACTTACATTGTCAACAACAGCGATACTTGGACTTTCAGCAACAGTAGGATTAGGTTTATTGACAGTAACAATATCAATGGGTCCAGTAGTTTGGGCAGTGACACTTGCATTTTCAGTAATGATAGGGATACTTTCTTTGTTAGTACTAGTGGCAGCTTTACTGCCATCAGCAGAGCTAGCAGCAATGCCAGCAGCAGAATCATCAGCAAGGCTACCATTAGCAGTAGAGCTACCAGCAAGGCCACCACCAAGACAACCTGGTCCATGGCTTTCATCAACTTCATGAGTATGGTCAGCATAATTATATTCATCATAACCGCGTCTTCCATAACCTCGTCCACTTCCACCTCGACTTCCTCGTGGTCGTCCTCGTGGTCGTCCGCGTGCAATAACAGCCTAAAAATATTAATTGCAGTAATTTGTAGAAAAAAAATATCATTCGTTGCCTTTTTTTCAATTTAATAATATACACCAGTTTACCTCAGTACTTGTTACTTCTTGTGGGGGGTGATATGGATTTAGCTGAATATCTGAATCGAACCCAGTTAAATCTGCAGGAAGGCTCTTGCGGGTATTGTATCCTGAAATAAAAGCATATTTTTTTGAAAAACCTGCAGCGACGATGAATTAAAAAAAATATGTTTTGCATTTGGGTTTGAATTTGATAAAGTTACAACTGAGCATGTACAACTTATGTGATTATTTATTATTTATGTTTAAGTATGGATCTTGTACTATTTTTGGAAAATCTATTACCTTCTTTTATAAAACTAACAACCCAAATCGAACAAAAACAATGGACTATATGATTGATATGAAAAATGCTTTCTTCCACGTATAGAGTATATATATAGTATCTGCTGTAATATCACGTATAAAAACTTGAAATACTGCTGAAAATAGTCATTTATCTTTATCGGTCAAAGAAAAAAATATTTTTACCAACATATACAATTTTTTTTACCGTATAATCATCATAGTTATCAGTATATCAGAATATTAAACAATTTGTTAATTATTTTACAGTAGCCGTAAGAGACGCACGTATATGTATATTATTGTAATTGTCTTTCATATAGCTAAACCATTAAAAAAAGTTTTTCGTTCATAATTTTATTCTTATACTTTTGTTAATGAAAAACGATAGAATTAAGCCCTTCTAAACTTAATTTTAAAGTGTACTATGGGAAGACACAAGACATGGTATAGAAATGCACATAACCTCCAACAACTGCCTCAAAGAATTAAAAGTTCGCAAAATGAACGTTTACTTTTACGATTATTGCCTTCCTTGAGGTAAAATGAATAAGTACTTACTACGATTAGACATCTTGATGTGCCTCTTTATCTGCACGGTTTGGAAAATTTGCACGTTAGTAGTCGAGATCCTTCCGCTCCCTTGTCTCGTCGAGAAATTAACTCGTTCTGTCGCCGTTTCCCGCGAACGAGAATGAACTGGCATAGCCACCAGCTAGTTCTCAGAATCG
>CM053169.1:19743665-19775132 GCA_012977825.3 Pteromalus puparum | reverse complement strand
GTTTTTAGCGATTATTCAAGGTGACCGCATTCTGCGTATATATGCAGTATAAAGCCCAAAATGAATTTGTCACCTTGCTATTATGAGGAGAGTTCGCACACAAATTTTTAGCCTGATTGATTGAAGTCTCTCAGAGATATCGTGTAACGACACATTTTTATTCAAAAAACACGTAAAAATTGAACAAATTGGACCCGCATTTCAAAACGACGTAGAGAATCGGGATAAAAAAAATCGGATGTATAATCATGCATTCAGTGCATACATGGTTTTATATTTAAAATATTTTTTACACAGAGGTTTTTTCTGGTTTTAAAGTTATTCTTTTTTTAGGTAAAAAGATTAAATGTAATGGCAAGCAGTTGCAGCGAAGAATATTTTCAAGAGGATACTTTTGAAATGAAACAGAAGATTTTTATTAATTAGTTCAGTCAAGATTTGATTCAGTGGTGCGGGTTTAATATATTAATTCAAAAAATGATTAGAGGGATGTGTCAGGCTTCTCAGAGCCTTTCTTCAATCTGTTATTTCCATTACTATTTAGTGTAGGTTTTCTAGTTCAGTACAATATACTCACGTTTTTAAAGTAAATTGTACTAATTCAATTCAAAAAATATATATTATTTTTTGTCAAATATTATGTGCTATATGAGTGCGAGATAAAGACCAAAAAATAACATTAAGCTTTTAAAAATATGGGAAAATTACTGAAAATTTTTGGGTCATATAGAACATGTTGCACCGAAGTTATTGAATTTATGTATCAAAAAATCGCTTCTAGAGTTATTGTATGTTAATAAGGGGGTTTATAAAAAAGTTTGTAAATTCGAAATGTCTACAACTTTTACATTTAACATTTCATGTAAAACGTAAATCCGCAAAGTTTTATGGCAAATTGGTATTTTAGCCTATAAAAATCGATTTTGGGTTTTAAACTCGAGTTCTAAGCATTTTCATGATTTGTTGCTAATGGAAAAAGTTGTATTTTTGAAAGATCTAAACTTTTGTATTTAACTTTTTTTGGTAGAATGCTTAGAATTCGATTCGTTTTTTAGCGATTATTCAAGGTGACCGCATTCTGGTATATATGCAGTATAAAGCCCAAAATGAATTGTCACCTTGCTATTATGAGGAGAGTTCGCACACAAATTTTAGCCTGATTGATTGAAGTCTCTCAGAGATATCGCTGTAACGACACATTTTTATTCAAAAACACGTAAAAATTGAACAAATTGGACCCGCATTTCAAAACGACGTAGAGAATCGGGATAAAAAAAAATAGTTTTTTTTGTTTATGCAAGAGGAGACTTCTCCTAAAAATTCAGCCGATCGGTCGAAAATTACGTGAGATATCGCCTGTTACACATTTTCGCACACGAAACTATAAGCCACTTCCGTGTCGCGGTCGTGCCTAAAAAGTGACAGTGAATATATAAGAAATAAAATAGTAAATAATAAGCATTATTAAAGTAAGATGACAATGTGGTACTAAAAATTATCAGTACTTACTATAATATTTATATTTCAAAGTTCATCTTTAAATTACAGAAAGTAATATTTCGGATCATTAAAATTAAAAACTAAAAATATTTGTAACTGATCCAGAGCTACGGCTTCGCGTGCAGATATTTTATATAATAACATACAGTCATTGTGCTATATGGCACATTCTTTCTAGTAATAGTGCATTAGAAATTAAAATTAAGCATGCATAGTTTGTATTGTTTGCTATTTTGCTTGTTGCTAGTTTGCTATTCAATCAATATTTTCAAAATTAGATAATGTCAGTTTATGGTAGGTCATGTTTTTTATATACTGACATTACGTGATCATATACTAACATATTTTCTTTGCAATGTACTCTAGGAATTTATTTGTATTTCATTTGTAAATGCATGAACGCTTTGTTTTTAATCAGTTGATTTGAATGTTTTTTCATAAATAATAGTGCATGTTATAAATAGTTTATACTAAAATTAAGTGTTCTCTATAAATAACTATCATATACTACATCAAACGTAGAAAAAAGAAAAAGCGCAAAAAATAGCAGATAAAAAGAAATATAATCATAATGATAAAAATGTTATAATGATTGTACAAATCAAAGAAAAAAAGTTGTACAGAAAGATATTTGTAACAAAAAGAATGTGGTGTATGAAGAAATACGCATAAAATTTTTATAAAATTGATTAAAAAATCAAACGATTGCAACATTAAAAAAATGGCGCACCAACTAAAAGCACGCTAATAGTTTGTAACGCTAATAGTTTTTAGTTATAGTTATCTTTATAGGCTTGTATATTACATTGCCCTATGTACATTATGGCACGCTAATAGACATTTGTTGTCATTGTAGCGCCATCTATCGGCTTATTCTTATTAAGATAGATGGCGCTCCTATCTTATTCTACATTAATATGTAGATACCACGTGACGGAATTGAGCCATAACTTGTGATTCTGCTACGACATTCCCTAATTAAATTTATCGTTTGTATGTAAAATTAATCCTTTCACTACTGATAATTCAAAAATATTGTTTAAAATAGTAAACTCAATTTTATCTTTTGCATATAATTATAAAACATTACAATTGCTCGCTCATAAATCTGAAGGAAATTGAATTGATATTTTACTGAAAGGATTAATGTATTAGTAAATCATCAAAGTATTTGTTCTTTGTGATAAAAAATAAAATCAAATTTTATTAACAATTATCTATAATACGTACACTAACAAGTGCAGTAAAATCGAAATTATACTCTCTATTATTATTTTTTTTATTTCTCTCTTATTTGCATAACAAATTTTATATATTGAAATTTTAAAAAACTTTTTAATATAATTTGTGATTCTAAAATAAATATCTAAGTGCAAACATTTGAAAAAAATTACTTGTTTTGTTTGTTTTATTTTGAAAAATTATATTCATTATTATTATGTAAATACTTTTTTTTATTGTAATATTACACAAAAGATAGTAAAGTGTAAAGTACTATTGTAAAGTGATATAAGTATTTTATAATATAAGATACTTATACGAAGATGACAGTTGTAAATAAGGGCTAACAGGAAATCATCCAATCATTGTCAACAATATTAATAGTACATATATTTCTTTTGACTTCATTATACTTGATTTTCACGTAGACTACTTTTTATCTTTATATTTTATCATAATCTGTATTCTGTATACACATTTTAAATGCTACCATTGTTCTAAGATATTTCAATTTTATTTGCAGGTCAACATGCCTCAAGACGGAAAGTCACTAACTCTTCAGGTAAAGAGCATTCATTAATCATTTAAACAAAGTACTTAAACTTATGTTATTCTTTTTAAATTAATTTGTATTGCATTGAATAAAAACGCGATGGGCGTTAAAAATCTCCGCAACTTTTAATAAAACGTTTCACTTACGGAGATCATCAGAACCATTATATTATTCTAAATTGTAATTAACATAGTCACTGTTCGAGTCGCTATTGCTAATAATAAATTATTTACATTTAATAGTATCGGAGGATATACTTTAAAAAATCTAATATTTTGGTTATTAAAAAAATCTATACTTTAAAATACAATTATATTTCAAAATGCAATATAATTGCATATATTATGTAAATAAATAACCATGAATCTAAAAATTGTGTTTGTTGCATATCAATTATTAATATTATGATTTTTTTAACCAGGGCGATGTTCAAAAAGAGGAAGCTAAAAAAGATATTGATGCTTTGCAAGCTCAATTAGATGCGCTAAAGCGCAAACATGGCTTCGACGATAACGGTAACATAATATTTTTATGTCATCTTGTAACAAATTATTATCATTCCTAATTTGCACTGTTACTTATTGTTTTTATATCACATTTATTAAATTCGTAGCATTGCTCTTAAAAATATTATCTGCTGCCGATAATTGTGGTTTAATACTGGGGCATTTTTTAAATATATAAAGATATTTAATAGTAAATTTTTATAGTTACTAAATGTTCTATACTAAACAAATCTATATTATTTACGCACCATAATAAACTGATATAATTACTGTTTGAGACAAAAATTTTCAAAATTAGTAATGAAGTATCTTTACAAACTAGTTCTAGAAAGTTTTTTTTTTATTGATAAACGAGCTTTAAAATTCGGTTTTGCAAACTTTTGTTTCTAAATTGGCTGAACGTACCAAATGCTTATATTTGAATAGAATTTCCTTTTAGATCATATTTTACTATTTATTATAAATGATATTGTAATTTTCAGTTGAAATGGAAGAATCAACGTCAACGCAGGCAGGTCTGACCACACCCCAGTCTGATAAGCCGAAAGAGCCTGCTCGCAAGAAAAATAACAGAGGTGGGCGGTTTGTTCAGGCTAAGAAAAAGTGGATAAAAATTCGCCAAAACAATGACTTTATGAACGTCATTAATCAGAGACACATAGCCTTTTTAAGCAATGGCCTGAAGCCAAGTGATTTCGGTAATAGCATATTTATATAAACAATTACAAACAATTACATACTTATAATACATTTATTGTAATTTTTGTATTTTATCAATTTGTAAGATATGTTTTACACGTATTTCTATTAATTACTGTATTTATGTTACATATACGTTGAATATTTTTCTATGGTCCAGAAATATGACAATTATTTTTCAAAAAAATAAATAAAAATAGTATTATTACCAAAATAAGAATTTTCTGATAAATGAAGCTGCAATAAAATAAATTGTATTGTAATTATAAATAATTTTTTTCAGCGCCCCGTACAAAACCATGGAAAGGCAATCAGAATTACAAAAAAAATTCTTCCGACAACAAGGATCAGAAGACAACTAAGAAACACCATCAGCCTTCAAATAAAAAATAATAGCCTATACTAAAACATCTCAACTACATCTATTTAAACAACTTATTTAAAATTTCATCACTTATCATAATAGTATCACTTTTTATTTATTTTCATCACTAGTATTATAATATTTCAATGTACATAATAAATTAGTTTTATCTCTTGGAACAATTTTTTTTAATTGCTATATTTTATGTAATAAAATTACTTATGTATGCGACAAATTTAATACTCTGTTCAGTAACATTACTTTATTAACATTCTTTCGACATTAATTATAAGTATACGAAAAATTTATTAACATAATTTTAAATAAAAATGTATTAAATCGAACTAGTATTGAGACCTTATACGATTAGCAACATTTAATACTGGATTCACATTTCAATTATCCAATAATTATTTAAAATGCGTCTAGCATGTAAAATATATAAAAAAATAATGCATGATTAATTTTTTGTATTTATTTTTGCATGGTGTATTAGCAACTGCTTGCCTGTATGCTGTTAAGTAATGCGTTTTATTTTTAAATTTCCAGATCTATCCTGCTCATTTCTCTCTGATTTTAGCGGAAAATAATTAATGTAATATATATTTCTCTCTTCGTTTCTCCCCTTTAAAATCGAGAACGAACATTAATACGGTTTAAATGATTTGGTTTCAACTTGCTTCAGCAAACTTGCTATCATGCACGATTCCCCGAGGTTATTTGCAATTTTTTAATATAACAGTCTGTGCATATGGAACACGAAAATCTGCTCAAATTATTGATACTTGATACCTCATTGCCGTTTTTACAACCTTCTTCAATCGGTTATAAAGCGGAAACAAAATTTTGTACATTTTCAGCAATCGTAAATACGTGCAAAAGTTCAAGAGTAATTTATAATTTTGCTTAAACTTAAAAAAAATATCTTTGTACATTGATATTATTACACAACACATCGCAATTATATATATATATATATATATATATATATGTATATAATAGTTTATTATAAAATGCACAAATTAATTAATTAATTAATCGTATAACTGAACAATCAGCGTTGCAAGAATTTGAAGCAGTTGCCGTAGCGCGCTGAAATGGAGAAACGAGCGGAACGCGGCACGCGAGTTTGAATTGGACAAATTTCTACGGTGTGAAGTTAGCTGCTCAGCACTGCAATCACTTTGGCGCTCTGAACTTGCCGATGAGCACCCACGACGAAACTCTCGATGCCCATCGCTGCTGCAGACTGCGGCCCTTGCCACATAAAGACGTTTGTCTCCGCGCGACTCCGTGCGCTTGCGTACGCTTCCGCGAAAATTACTAGAAAATTTTAGTTACTTTTGGCGTAGCCAACCTTTAAAGAGTCACTAAAGTTCGGGAAGGATTGGAGTAAACTGACTCAAAGTCGTTGTTATCGTTAACTGCCGACCGTAACCTCCAAAAGATACGAATTAAGATTATTTTTCGGAGCAGCTTATCATAAAAAAAGAGACGCCTCGCATCGATAATTAAGGTATGAGGGTTTTTTCCGAATGCTATTTATGCGTGTGAAACGCATGGATTATATATTGTAGTTTCGGTTTCAGATGACACCTGCTGAGAAATTGATTGTAAAGCATATGTGTGCTAAAAACTTTATGTACAACACGAGTGAGGATAACTATTATTCAAGAGATGCCAAGAATGCTGTTTGGATATCTATCCAACAAGGATTAATAAAGGAACTTAATGATTTGTGGTCACGTATGTTATAATTTGATTCATTTATCTACCAATGCTATCCACCATTTCATTGCGTTAACAACATTAATTATATTTTTATTTATTTTCTAGTTGAAAAGATCAAACAGAAGTGGAATTATTTGCGAGATACTTTTGTACGAGCAGATGGAAAAGTAGATAAAAAGGAAAGTTTTACTTATTATGAGAAGCTTATATATGAAAGGCTATATTTTTTAAAGCCATACATCCATCATAATGATAAGGACAATGCTGAAGTTTCGAATTCTAAAAGTAATAAAAGTGGAATGAAGAATCAAGTGGAGAAATCAAATTATGAGAGAAAAAACAATGTTAAAGTACACGAATCTGTTGCAATTGCGACTTTAAATGAAACTCAGAAGTATTTACTTAATGTAAAACAAGATACCCGTTGTGAAGTAGCAACTATTTTAAATGATTTGATAAAAAATTACAGTGACAAGCGAACACAAATATCATGTCTCAATCATATCCTCAAATTAATTACAGAATTCAGAGAAACACAAAAAGGCAAATAATTTCAAAAAAGTCTTGAAATGTGGAGACTTCTTAATATTTCTGCTTATTTATACACTTATGTATGTACTTACCTGTATAAAAATAATGTACACAAAAATCTTGAAAAAAATAAATGTTGAAAAAGAATTTATGGTAATATTTAATGTATAAAACCTACTCAATTGACAATTCAAAGAGATATTCACAGTTTGGTTACCACTTAAATAAATATAAATAAATATTTTAAGTAAATATTTTATTGTATTGTCAAGGCTTTACATTAAATAATGAGCTTATATTATTTAGCGTTCACTTTACATTAAAAAAATGTATTATAAATTAAAAAAAATATTTGTAATATTCAAACTTTGATTCAAAATGTAAATGATAGATTTTATATGTAAGGTACGTGATATGAAAAATCTTAAGAGGCAATTTCACGACTTATTGGGTCATAGGTAATAAAAAGAACTATATAGGTAGAACGTATAATGTTGACTTGTGCACATGTGGCTTACCACCTTGTTTATAAAAATGATTATCATTATTAGCACCTGAAATCATTGCTCTTTGCTTCTTTTTCTGAAAATTCAACTGTGCTGAGGTGTCTCATGTGTTCAACTGCATTTATGATTCGATCCAACCTGTAAAAACAAATGTGCCAAGTTAAAATAAGATCAATTTTATAAATAATAAAAAGTATATTTATTCATGAACCTTTGTTGCAAATAATGTGAAGTATAAAAGTAAAGATTCGGCTACATGAGATAATCAAGCAGCGCTTGATGATGAAGAATTTTGTTTACAAAAATTTTGTATTAGTTGTAAGATAAACTGCAGCTTTTTCTCTTTCATACCATGATCTGGTATTTCATTGTGATTAACCAAAAACTCTAATATGTTTGCAATGTTGAGCCATATTTCATTCTTCTTTTGTAACCAGCATTGTTCATTTCTTATTCTTACACTTGACAGCATTTTTTCACTATTAGTTTCTTTTAGTGACAACGGATATGGTGGAACAGAATCATCACTATTGATCTCAATATTTTGAAATGTTTCTTGAAGCTGTTCGTTCTGCTTGGCTTTCCTAATCTTGAAATCTTTTAGTAGTTTCTCAAAAACAATGTATTCGTATTCATCTATGATTTCCAATTGTTCAGTATCTGATAAATTAATTTCATCTTCTTTATCACTCAAAGTGACTTTAGCCTCTTGTATATTCATCACTTGACAATTGTCGATATCAATTGGAGCATGTGTTTCTTTCATCTCTGGATTAGTTTGAAGAGCAGAAACGTAAGCTTCAAGAACAGATAAGTCAGCAGAACTTGTAGATTCTTCGTCAAAAAGTTGTTCAAAAACACTGCTTATATCTGGGAAATTTGATATATCAAAGGAGCTGGTGCTTGAATCGCTCTCTTCAAATTCTTCTGCTGTGAACCCCATTATCTTTTGATAATACTGATTCATGATTTCCTTGCAATTTATAGTTTTGAATGTTTCACTATCATTATGCTTGATGTGATCCTCTAAGAAAATTAAGTGGTTGTAAAATTTTTGTTACACTTGATTTAGAGGCTGAACACGAGCTTTCCTCAAATTGAGTCTTACAAAATTTGCACGCATTGTAGTCAAAATCCTTCGTAAGTTGTATTCTGTAAAAGTATGAAATAATAATGAAATACAATTTAATAATAGAATTGATATCAAGCATAGACAATTAATTTGGTCATCAAAATACTTACCTGTTTCAATGATGTTACGCTCTTGTAATCTAGTTTGCACAGAGGTGTAAAAGCTTTCAAGCCTAGTCGGATTTCCATGACTTACGTCACTGCTGTCGTAAACGTATTTGTAATCATTAGATTGAATCAATTGTCTAATGATTTCCAATTTTACGTCGTCTAAATTCATGTTTTTGTAGGTTATGGAACGTTGTTTTGTTTTGAAGAAGTTCCTTTGGTGATGTCTGTAACAGAATAAACTATTAATTAGATTGAAAACGTCATTTATTTATAAATCATAGTAAAAATTATAAATAAAGTATTTTTTTTATTTTACAGAAAGATAATTTAGTACTCTGATGCACATGAGAAGATACGTTTGTACAAATCAGAAGCGCGTATTAATTAGTACTTCGCACTATTTTCGCGCCAACACCATTGTTTTCTAAGAATACAACCTTCCTTATATTACATTCCATCAGTTCATCAGTTGTGCTTCCACTTTCATATCAAGATCACATCGCAGCAAAAAAGTCAAACAAATAGATTTAAGTATTTCGATAAAATGGCTTTTGAAGGGACAAGTATTTTATAGGACGTAATTATTAATACATTCCTGAACAACCCAGATTTATATGACAAAAATGAGGAAGAATATCACTACACCACAGACAAAATTAAGAAGCTGAAAGATATTACACTATTTTTACAAGAAGTGAATATTTATGAGACAGGTTAGTGTTATAAGTAATCTATTTCATTGTTTTATTGTTTTATTGAAAAAATTATTGTACTAAATTCTTTAAAATTTTTATTTATAGTACCTAGTATTGTAAATCATTGGAAAATACTCGTGAAAGAATTTTACAAATGCCACTCTCAGCAAACTCAAATGCCAACTGGTTCTCATGCTACGCATGCAAACTTTCCATATTATGAAAATATGATGTTTCTTTTGAACCAAGACAAGCATCGACAATCTACATCAACTCTCATCGCAAAATGAACAAGCTCATCTACCCATGTACAATAATTTTGAACCAGCAAGAGCATCGCAAGAACATAACTTTTCATCAGAAACTGAAACGACATCAACTAGAAACACTAATATAATTGAAACTCATCGTGGCAAACCAGTTGGAAATCAAGTAAAGTACTTACTCATCAATCAACCAATGGATCAAGTACCTGCATGTCTATCGTTCAATCA
Source organism: Pteromalus puparum (assembly GCA_012977825.3). Classification (NCBI taxonomy): domain Eukaryota; kingdom Metazoa; phylum Arthropoda; class Insecta; order Hymenoptera; family Pteromalidae; genus Pteromalus; species Pteromalus puparum. Next base: position 19,765,090 of record CM053169.1, on the reverse strand, counting down.
GTTCCCATCGACAGCTACAGTAAATCCAGCAATGATGTTGCCCTCAACATCTTTCGCCTCCACACCTCCATCACAACAGTTTTTCTCCAGTAGCCTGCTGCCAGTATCAACTCCAAATGTTGGATCAGCTCCAAAGCCAAAATTTGTAAAACCTACTAGCAGAAAAACCAAATCAGCAATTGTTCTTGATTATGATAATTTTGCTAAAAAGAAAAAACAAGTTATGGGTGATGACACCAGTTTCAAAGATCTAAACCGAAAAATGATTGAAACTTTGGATAAAGCGCAAACAGCCTTCAATACTACAGATCCTAAAGTGATTGTAAAAAAATTATCTATCAAGCATTGACTAAAGTTCCAGATGGTAAAGAAGATGAGTGTTTACAATACGTATTAAATAATATGGAGAAATTTGATTTGGAGTTGCAAAAACAAAAATAGTATGATGGTAATGATTTCAAGTAAAAGTAACTTTTATATTGATTAGTAATTTTGTAACACATGTATTTTCTTTATTTCAGGTTCAAACAATTATGTGTGAAGTTCTACTGAGTTCATTTAGTTTTTTTTATTCAAAGCTACAAAAAATAAATCAAGTGAGTTCGTTTAGTTTTTGTTTTAGTTATTTTTATTCAAAGCTACAAAGAATAAATCAAGAATTCGGTATGCATGCATATCACTTTATCATTCTTATTTTATTTTTAAGAATATTATTCAGAAATCTAATTCAGATGAGTAAAAGTTCTTTCATTTGGAGGTTATTAATATTTTTACATGCATTGGTTGTGTAAGTGCTTTATCTGTAACATTACTTTTGATAATTTAAAAGAATGAAATCATGAAAAAAAGATTCAAATAAAACAGGTAAATCTTGTAGTTGACTGGTCTGGCTTTGAACAGAATCATTTTACTCAAAAACAACTCCTAAGGAGCTTTCATATTATCAACATAAATATGGAGATCTGCAAAGAGAATTGTGACTTCTTAGATTTTTGACATGTCAGTAAAATAGTGAATGTAAGGTTTCCAGGTTCCTGATGAGTTTATATTTTTCTTTCCAAGTCAGCTCACCCCTTGTTTTGTACTGCTACAAATAGCAGAAATAAGAAAAAGCTTCATGCAGTTATCAATGCTGAACTGAAATTGAAGAGAATGTTAAGATGTTTGTATGAAAATTAAAATCATAAAACATACTTTTTGGGTACACAAACCTTGTATGTGTCTTTACCACCACATTTCTGTAGCGATGGGCAAGGCCAACCTAAGCACAACCGCATACATAAAACAACTCTCCTTGATAGTCTCATAAATGTTTTCTTATTTAAATATTAAATTTACCTCATAGTCTATCCCACTGCCATGCAACTGATCCTTCAGGTGAAACTAAATATTGACATAAACGCTCTCTAATCCTAAAGGCTTCCAAGTTGTTGGCTTGATGAATAGCATGGTTTCCCAAATTAATATTATTCAAATTGTCTGCTCTTCTGTACCATCTATCCGTTTCATTACGGTCAATATCGATTAAAAAATTGTGTAAGCATACTGTGCCCATCACAATTGTTTCGTTAGTAGTTACTTTCCAAGAAAGCGTTGACTCATGTACTCGCCTCATTTGGGATAACTGCCCAAACGCACTTTCAATCATTCTCCGAGCATGGCTGAGACGAAGATAATAAACTCGCTGGGGGACAGTAAGATTATTCTTTCTTACAAAAGGCTTCATTAAATATTCCTTCAGAGGAAATCCACCATCTCCAAGAAGAAAATATGGACAGTTTGAATTTGAGCCAGGAAGGAATTGTTGTGGTGGTAAATTTATTTGTCCATTCATAAGAGCATTTCCTAAATCACTGTATGCAAAGATTCCTGCATCATTATTTGACCCTACAGAAATACAACATTTTTACATTTACATGCAATAAAGTATAAAATCCCATTCATACGGTTCCATTAATATGATAAACTTACCGAAATCTCCAACGTTTGCCCATATAAAGCGTTTCTTGGCATCACAGCATGCCATTAGTACTATACTGTAAAATTTTGCTTCCTTCCTAAGGAAGCCTTGTAATAGTAATTTTTGGAGTTCGTGTAAAAACATGTGGGAAGTGTGTTTTGATGAATTTTTAGTCGAAAAATGGTGTTTTTAGAAAATGTCCGTACGGATGTAGGATATGTGTGTACGGATATGTGTGTGTGCGTGTGTGTGTGTGCGTATGTATACGCCTTTTTCTCAGCTTCTACTTGGTGGATTTTAATCCACCGAGTCTCATTTTCTTTGTTTTTGCTAGAAGATAGTGGGACGAAAGTCCGTTTTTACAATTTGTATACGCGTTTTGTTTTTATAGTGATTTTTTAGTTTTGAGATTTCAGTTTTTGCCAACAAAGTTATCGGAAAAGTTAATAAAAGTAAATTGCTTAATATGTACCTGAAAGAGAATAAAATTGCCTATGTTTTTACCGTGAAAAATTTATATTATCGTTCGTCGTTCTTTTATTATACACCATACAGTGCAATTTTTTAAAATCGTTATAACTCAAAAACTAAATAGCGAATCATTCTAAAAAAATATATGATTATTGAAGGTAATTAGAACTATATACCACTTAAATTTTAAGTCATTTCATGGGGCAGATCCTGAGAAAAACATCAAAAACTGAAAAAAATCGTTTTTCTACGTGACGCGATAACTGGAGTAAAAAGGCAATAATCAAGTTCAAATTTTGGATTTAGTTAGCATTATATAGCACAATGATCCCTTTCTTTGGGATTTTTATAAAACCAGTTAGTTTCAAAGATATTGAGCTTCAAACTTTTGTTTTTTCACCCTGTATACTATGAGTCGTTTTTTCTACGTGATGCGATAACTGGAGTAAAAAGGCAATAATCAATTTAAAATTTTGGATTTAGTTAGCATTATATAGCACCTTTATCTCTTTCTTTGGGTTGTTTATGATACCAGTTAGTTTTAAAGATATTAAGCTTCAAAATTTTGTTTTCTTACCCTGTATACTCTATATAACTGAAAACTGTATCGCTTCGATCTCAGTTTCCATTAATGGATTTTAATTTATACTTAGACTCGTTTTTTGCTGTTTTTGTTTTATTAATTCGTTAAGAATAAGATTTTCAGTTACGCATGTGCGTATATTCATGGCGATTTTTCGATCACTGGTGATTTTAGATACGTTCCGCGAACTATATCCTTATCATTATATCTCGGAAACTAAATTTTGAACTTTTCGTTAAAACGTCATGATTATCAGCTAGTTTTTTTCTGTTTGTTGTTTTATTAAATCGTTAAAAACAATATTTTCAGTTACGCATTGATTATGTAATATAATTATTTCGAAATAATTTTATCCATCAAACGAAAAAGCATAAAAACTTTATAGAATTATATATGAAGTAAAAACAATTTAGATATTAAAGCGATACATAAGGTTGAAGGAAGCTACGTGCCAAAGAATTAGCAGCGGTTTTTTATAGTTGTAAAACAAACTGCCACTGTTCGGGGGCTTTTCTATCCTACAGTGCTTGCCATCTATAAATCCGACACAATTAGGAAAGTCTAGTTCATCCATAATTTGATCAGCAATATTTCTAAATTCTTCTGCGGTAGGAAATCTTAGACATAGAGGTGCTAATACTTCATATAGAATGCCACATACTTCTGGAATCACAGACTTCACTGTCGATAAACCAATATCATAGAAACAACTTAGCAGTTTCAATGAGTCAGCATAGGCTAGATAGCTAAAAAACAGAGTTGCATATATAATTAACAGAATGTATAAATCTAAAATAACTTATTAACTTACTGCAGTGTTAGTGCTAATCTTAACTCCGGAAGCAATGAAGGTCTATGACTTCTCTTTATGAGCCTATTTTCCACCAAGTGATACAATGTCATAAATGATTCAATATTCATTCTGGTAAAATTAATGAATTCCTCTTCATCGTGTAATTTGAAATATAAAAAAACTCTTCCATAATTGCCGTATCCAGTTAGATAATTGTTACGGATTCTTGGTTTGCTTCACCACCTCCTAAATCTTCTTCTCCTTCCATCAACTTGTCTTACATATTGAATGAATTCTAAGCATACTTCAACTACTTCAATAGCTAATCGATGCATTTTTTTCTAGGCAAAAAGAACATTTCATGTACTTAATAAAATATAATTTGAATGAATGCTATAGATTAGTTAGTACAATTATTTATCAGATTTTTAACAGCAATAAAAACAAAGATTATGTCGACAACAACTATTACACTTACTACTTTCAACAATCTAAGATAGGTAGCTGTCCAAGATTATGTCGAATGAAGTCTTTTTACTTGAATCCTCATCAAACCCTCATTGCCTTAATTTTATCGAGACGTCTCTTTTTTATGATGAGCTGCTCCGAAAAATAATTCTAATTCGCTTCTTTTGGAGGTTACGATCGGCAGTTAACAATATCAAGGACTTTGGGTCAGTTTACTCCAATCCTTCCCGAACTTTAGTGACTCTTTAAAGGTTGGCTACGCCAAAAGTAACTAAAATTTTCTAGTAATTTTCGCGGAAGCGTACGGAAGCGCACGGAGTCGCGCGGAGACAAACGTCTTTATGTGGCAAGGGCCTTTATAAGCAGCTGATTGTCGGTAAGGAAGTTCGCGAGCCGAGGACGACTCGCCTTAAAGGGGGGTGGTGTCACAGACGCAACGTCTGCAACGCGAGCCGCGGGACGAGTCAGCGATAAGAGTCGAGCAGCTGAGTCGTACTACGATGCAGCGCATCCGAATGCATCGTAGACGTTAGCTCAGTGGTTAGAGCACAGGCTTCGCAACCTCGGGTCCGTAAGTTCGAGTCCCGTCGTCTACTCTTTTTCGCTTTCCGACTCGTTCTCCTCGTTCGTAACAGCGGACCGCACTACATATGCATATGTTTGTATGGTATTATGTTTGATTGTTTACATCTTGGATATAACTAAATACAAAACCCGTTGACAAATGTCATACGTCATACTTAACCATTGTAGACTCACTACAAAAAAAAGTTAATAATACGCAACTAAATATGAAATATAACCCCTATTTTACATAAACATATATATTTATATAATAACATGTAAATTTTGATCAGGTTAATCCCATTAGTGTGCAAGTTAACCTCAAAAGTAACAAGTAAAATTGCATATTAAAGTATGTCTGGTGAAAATGAAGCAGAGCCGCACGCTTACATTCACATACCACCAGAGAAGGTTGGAGAAAAGTTTCAGCGATATGTAGTGCCTGTTAGCGCACTAAGAAAATTTGATTATGCAAAATATGCAGAGGATTCTACCATGTATAATAAGAAGCTAGTAAAGTACAAGGACGATACAGGAAAGAAAATAAAATGTTATGTTTTGTATGCAGCAGAAAGCTTTGATTCGGTACAATCAATAATCGACTCAGGAAAGAGATTGGTATACCTGCAGTTATCCATGACCAATCTGCTGACGGTGTTGACGACTCTAGTTTAATGAATAATGAGAATGTTGATAACAATAATATACAGAAGGACAAAGTGTTGACAGAAAAGTATAAAATAGATGCTAAACGAGTCAAGTCAATAAGAAAGAACTTGAAAAAAACAAAAGTGCAAACATCTGAAGAGTCCGATCAACGGATTTTAAATAAATATCTGAGCACTGTTACAAATCCTAATAATAATGAAGACTTACATTACACGTTGCAGTGGATGACAGTCTATCAGAAATTTTCTCGTCAACTGTAAAGTCAAAGGAAGGAGATGATTCTAATAATCCAAAAAAGACAGTTTCCATGATGGATGATGAAGAACACGATCATTTAGAATGTAAATCTATAATAAAGGCGTATAAAGATCAATTATATTTTTTTAAAAAGAAATATGAAGAATCACAAAAACAGTCAGATGAATGGAAGTTAAAGTATGAGAATGCGATATCAAGTGGTAACTGCGAAAATTCTAGTATGACAGGTAATTTTTACTCTTACGCATATTTTGTATGTACAGTGTCAGTGTAAAATAAGTGTTATGATATTTCTAATGTATTTAATTAGTCAAACTTCTTTTATATTATAACTTTCTTAATAATTTTTTTAGATGGAACATTGTTAAAATATTATGATAAACTCTATAACTATTCTGGACCTTTACAAATGGATGATGATTCTGACTGCATAAAACTTCTTCATAATGTAGAGTGCAACACTATAGCATATAAAGATGCATTCAAATCATCAAAACCAATTCAGCTTGTTCGACTATTAATGTATGGCATTTATGGATACAAAGATCTAGTAACGCGTTGCCAAAAAAATGAAAAAGAAACAGCTGGTTTACAGCCATTGTGTAAAATAAGAAGTGAAGCAATTGAAAGAGAGCTTTATCGATTTTTAAGATTAAACAATTACAATGTGCAACTAATAAAGCAGGAACTTCAAGAAATTGATAAATATTATCATAATGCACTGTCATGTGCTGTAACACCCCACACCAGCTCCGCAGGGATTTCAATTCGAAACTATAAAAAACTAAAGTCTCGCGACTTCCTTTTTAGAAAAATTACACGCAAATAAGCGTACTCTCCCACTTTTCTCACCGACGCTCCGGGCCACAGCTGATCAGCCAGCTGCAAGCAACAACAGCAGCGCCATCAGGCAGTAGCGGCGGCAGTGGGAGTCATCACGCGGCAGCGGCAGCAGCGAGCGCGATATAGCTATACTCAGCGGCAGCAGCGAGCGCGTATATCTATACATGTAGCGCAGCGAGCGGTGCGGCGTGCACAGCGTGAGAGTGGGAAGATGACGTAGCGGCGGCGCGGCGCGCGCATCTCTGTATACTTGTATGAATGGTTTTTGTATATAGGTGTGAATGTGTGTGTATATATTTGTATGTAAGCGTTTTTTCGGCGGCTCGAGTCCCGCTCTCTCCGTAGCCTTTATAAGGACCTGCGCGGCATATGGCCAGTCACTAGCTCCAGCGCAATTATCAGCGCACTAGTCCTACCAAGAGCAATTATTAAGCCTTGGTAGTAGAAAGACTTAGAATATTTTCTCACTTTTGAAGGACTTATAAAATTTTCTAGTCAAGCAAAGATATCGCAATTTAAGCGTATCAGTCTTAGACTTAGAAAAATTTCAGTTCCTTTCAAAAGACTTAGAGAAATTTTCGAATATTCTTATACTTATAAAAATTATCTAGTCAAGCACGATATCGCAATTTAATGCGTATCTGTCTTAGACGTACAACGGTTTCTCTAATTATCAAACATTTGTAAAATTTCGAATCATCAAGATAACGCAAATTAAGCGTATCGGATTATATTTTCATTTGTAAAAATCAAAAGCGGATTTACCGATTTATTACATTTTGTGATATTGAATATATGCAACAATCAAGGCAATACTCTCAATCCTATTTGAATATATTTATGTGGTTAAAATCATAGTCTTATTATTGTGTTAATTTCCACTACCTCGTATCCCGGACCTGACTAAATTATCTAAATACTAAATAAAATCATTCTAGTTAGTCTGCTGTCAGAAAGACGACACAGACTAGTAAACATTCACTGCTTTTCTCTAGAAAAACCATTAAATTACATATTTTTTGCATAAATCTACATAACTACAGGACCGAGAAAAGTCGTGACCGTTTCAGTGCCAAACTGAAAAAAAATGCTATGATAATGCACAAAAAGCTCTAGAAGAACTGGAACGACAAGGAAATGGTTTTCAGGCGTAAATGGCGATAAAAGAGCCTGGTGTGATGGAAGTATTTTTTTTAAATTAAATACGAGATGAATATTATTATTATTTATATTACAATTTAAGTATTTATGTTTCTTGATTTCATACATTAATGATGCAATAAATGTAGCTAATCAAAATAAAAATATTACCAAATGTACCTTGCATTGTTTAATAAAAAACTTTGAATTACGTTTGTAATTTTAAATTTGGCAATTCTATACGTCAATCAAATTCTATACGTATATTTTTGAAAAAAGGATTCTCTACGGTAGCGTGCAAACCTAGACGTTATCATAAAAAATTTTAACAAAATGTACATTTTGGTACGTTTTAGTACAATATTGTATATTTTCGTATATTCCTGTACGATCCGGTACATTTCCGTACGATCGAGTACGATTCCGTACGATGTGTCCAAATTTTAATACTATCCTACATAATCGTACAGAAACGTACGGAAACGTACAGCAGCGTACCGAAATTTAACTAGAAACTACGATTTTTATTTCCATTCGGGATTCTGAGGACGAATTTGAGGAATCGCTCAACAATAGCGAGCTTTGTCCGACGGAATTTCTAATAAATATGAATGATGAAGAGTTTTCTGGAATTTTACAACAAAAGTATAAGAGAACGTTTAAAAGAAATAATGGAAAAAATAAAGGAAAAGTAATATACCGATGCTTTAAGACGGGGCTCTGGCAAAACTTGATGCAACGTTTAGTAACAAATGTCTCAGGGCTCACTTGTGGTTTTAATTTTCAATCTCACTATGTAAACTTACATACAAACAAAGGGAAATTCACCGGTAATATTTGAACCGCACTGAAAAAAGATAAATTACAATAAGCTAACTATTAGCTGATAATCTGGCTGTGAGCTCAAATTTTTATTCCACAAGAAAAAAATTTGCTGTTCTAATAAAATTATTAAAAAAAAAACACAAAATTTTGAGCTCACAGCCAGAGTTTTGGTATTTTTATCCGGATGATGACACCTGTATATGTAGGCCTTTATTATGTGAATTTTATAGATGTTGAATATTTTAAACTATTGAGAATAAAATTGATCAGCTAATTGCCATTTTTCCTTTTTCAGTAGGAAAGATACACCTTTAAATTCAAATCATAAGATTAAATTCCACAACTTGTATTATAGGTTACGATAAATGTGGTACAGAACTGATCTGTACTTTTGATGAAGAGTATGTTACCAAAAACGTTATTAGTACGTGTAGATTAAAGCCAGGATAAAAAAAACTGTGGTAAAAGGCCGTTAAGACAACCCTTTCGCAAGGCTCTTGCGCAAGAGTTACAGCATAAATCTGTTGAAAGGGTTCGAGCCGAAAAAGCCCTGGAGTACATGCTGCCAAACGGAGAAGAGCCTCCGACTTTACCAATGGCAAAAGTAATGTACGCGGTAAAATCGGAAGAAAAGTCAAGGGGTTATCTTGACAAAAATCCGATAGGAGCATTTTTTTTTTTTTTTTTTTAAGTGGCATTTCGATCTCGAAATTTCATCGCCTCATCTACGCAAGCTTTCCACGTATCCCTATTTTGTGCTAACCCTATCCATTTCGCGCCGTCCTGCCCGATTTCAGTTAAGTCCGCTTTTACATTGTCATCCCACCTGCGTCTAGGTCTACCTAGAGGTCGCGACGTATTTGGCTTTCCTTTCATTAGTCTTCGCGATTTAATTATTCTGTTTATATTCGGTGATGCGTACAAGTTATGTAGCTCGTCGTTGTGCAGTTTCCTCCACTCCCCGGTTTCCTCATCTTTCTTTGGTCTGTATATTTTTCGCAGAACTTTATTTTCGAACACCCTAAAATGGTTTTCCTCTGCTTTAGTAAGCGCCCAAATTTCGCATCCGTACAAGATTACTGGCATTATTATAGTCCTATATATTCTAATTTTTACATTTTTAGACAGCAGTTTTGATTTTAGTAGTTTGTTCACGACGTAGAAGCAGGCATTACCCGAATGTAGTCTCTTATTAATCTCGGCTTTGATTTCGTTTCGATCATTTATAGTTGTGCCTAAATATCTGAATTCGCTAACCTTTTCGAAAGTAAAATTTCCGACTCTAAGATCCCCCTCTCCTTCGCAAATGCCCAGTTTATCCATAATCATATATTTCGTTTTCGATTCGCTCACCTCTAACCCCGTTTCCTCGGCCGCATTTATGAGTATTTCCGCGTTTCTCGCTACCGTTTCGCCATTATCCCCCACTATGTCCAAATCATCTGCATATCCTAGAATCTGCGTTTTTCCGTTGAGTGTTGCACCCAGCCCGCTAGTCTGCATTTGTCTAACAACATACTCTAGCGTTAAGTTAAAGAGTACCGTGGAGAGCCCGTCCCCTTGTTTCAAACCGTCGTGTATCATGAACGATTCAGATACATTACCGCCTACTCGTACCTTTCCCGTGCTTCCGTTCAGACATATTTGTATTAATTTCACGAGTTTTTTTGGTACTCCGAGGAGCACCAGGATTTGATACATTTTGCTTCGTTTGATAGAGTCATACGCTTTTTTAAAGTCTATAAATAGTTGGTGTATTGTTTCGCAATGTTCCCATTTTTTCTCTAACAACTGTCTTATAGTAAATGTCAATATGGACCCCAGCCTTATGTATAGGAGCTATATCTGCACACTTTAGGGCGTCTGGCCAGTTGGATTGTTGAACACATAGGTTAAAAATATGTTCCAATGGTTTTGCTATATATTGTGCTAATGTTTTTATCGTTTTTGCATTTATATTATCAACACCTCCAGCTTTTCTTTTCAGTGTATCTATACAGTTTAGAATTTCAAGACTATCTGTTGGATAGATAAAAATTGATTTGTTATTTCTTTCTGGGAGTTTTAGTTGTTCATTATCCAGATTAGGAATTTTGTTACTTAGGTCAATACCTACTTTACAGAAATATTCATTCATTGTGTTAGCTATTGTACTCTTATCTTCAATTTTTTGCTTATTTACAATTAGATGGTCAATTGACTTGTTTTGCTGAATTTTTTTGCCTAGCTTAGTATTTATAATGTTCCATAGCTGTCTTGGGTTGTCTATATTTCGTTTTATCTCATTGCTTTCGAATTTGTATTTCGCATCTTTTATGACTCTATTTAAAATTTTTTCATAATTTTTATACTCATTTTTTAGTACTAAATTCGTTGGGTTTTTTTTCCATATTTTGTACAAATTTTCTTTTGTATTACACGACACCAGTATTGCACTAGTTATCCAGTTATTCCTGGGTGATATGGAGCTATTCTTTTTACTTAATTTTTTACTACACATGGCTCTGCCGACACAGCTATGGATCATTTTTATTAATTGGTTTAAAGCATTGTTGGAGTCTTGTAATGTTAGCAAAAATTGCCAGTCAATTCTTTTCGCTAAGTTTTTTAATTTACCATAATTCATGGATGTGATATCATTTTCACTTACTTTTTTAAGTTTAAGTTGTTCCATGGTTATGAACAACGGGTAATGGTCATTAAAAGGTGTATTTAATTTAAATGATTCTAGTATGATATTTTTAGTTTTGGCAAAACAGTTATCAATACACGTGCCTTTATCTAGATTTAGAGATGGACGGGTAATTCCTTTAAAGCTCGGTATATATTCATGTTCAAAAAAATTATTTAAGTATTCCTGCATAATAGTTTTTTCGCTTATTTCTTTGTTTTCTACATATTTATCTAATATATCAATATTAAAGTCTCCAAAAATGCAGTGATTTTTAATATTTCTGTGCTCTGACAAAAACTTTCGTAAGCTATTTACAAATTCAGACTTCGGTAAGTCATGGCACCTGTACATCGCAGAGATTTTTATTGACTCTCCGGACATAAATTTAATATTAGAACTTACAACGCTCAATCTATCAACCACTTCTATTGTGGTGTTATGACATATTTTACTCAGAATATACATAAAAACGCCATCCGCTTTGTTAATTTTACTTTCATTATAATAGCATTCATAGCCATGTAATTGATAATATTGAGGATATTGTAAGTTCCAGGTTTCCGTGCAAATAATAATAATAGGTTTTTTCACTAAACTCCCAATAAAAGTTTCAAGTTTTTCGAAATTAGCACTCATACTTCTTATATTTACGCACAACATTAAGTTCTTTGCTTTTATTATGGATTCATTGAGCTTTTTGATATCTTCTATTTCACGTTCAAACTTGCTTACATCTTCTTCAAAGTTAAAATCTTGATCCATGTTTATTTCCTGATTCTTAATCTATCTGATATGTTTGAATTGAGAGTTTGCAGTGATGGTGAAGATATTCTCGACGCTCTGGTTATCATTTGCGTTTCAGACATTTTTCCTACTATACCAACATATCTCGGTATTGTAGGCTGGATGGTATAATCGGTAAAATCTATATACTTCCTTATCTTGGCCTGCAATATTTGACACTCGTGGCTATCTGTTGCCACGTGTTCTGTATTGAACTTTGTCTTAAATTTGTTGTTGCTGAATGTACAATTTGGACATTTTAATTTATTTGTTTCACACTCCCTGGTTTCATGATTTCCAGCACAATTTAAGCATATTTTATCGTTTTCGCATTTCATAGCATTATGTCCAAACCTGCCACAATTAAAGCATGGTTTGACATTGCAATAATCGTAAACCTTACAATTTTGATAGCCAACATAGAGTCTGTTGTTATTTTCTCTCATTTGTTGATATAATTCAGCAGGCATTTCCAAAATCACTGTCTGTAATTTAGTTTTATCATTTTTGTACGCATGGAGAACAGCACATTTTTTCTTTGAATTTCTGAAATTCCTCTCATTGATATCCTTTTCTAACTTATTATTATCCATTTTTTCAAAATTGTCAATTCCAACGACTTTAACTTTAGGGTTAAGTACTTGTTCTGTATCTATTTCACACCCATCAGGTAATTTCGACTTTAGCAATTCGTAAGCTTTATTAACACTATCTTCATTCATACAGTTTATAAGTAATTCATCTTTTTTCTTTACTATCCTATTAGTTTGAATTGTTTTGTCCTTGATTAAATAATGAGACACTAGTTGATTCACCTTTTCAGTTGTTAGTTCATCTGACTTTCTTTTTATTATAATTTTAGGAACACGTTTTGGTTTTTTATAGGTTTTTACATTAGATATAACATCTGCGAAAGTTTTGCTTTTAACAGCGGATACATCATTCTTTTGTTTTTCAAGCATAACATTTAATAGTTTGTTTTTATCTTTGAGTTCTTTATTTAATTCTCTCAAAAGTGCATTTTCCCGCTGCAGACTATTATCCAGAGTTTCATTTTTATTTCCATTGTCACTTTCGTCATCACTTAGGTTATCTTGAAATTCTTTTAGTACCTGCTTTCTTATCTCCTTTTTTTCAAATGATTTAACCTGTGCAATTATTAGTTTCGCCTCATTACTCAGCGTTTTAGTGTTCACTTTTGAGGTTATGTCTATGTTCTCATGATCCGGACAGATTCCTAGGACTGCACTTAGTCTAATGGCTTTATTTAGTCTCACAAAATCACTTGTATGATACACACTTTCGCAAATGATACACACAACAGTTCTAACAATTTGCGTAGGATGACATTTAAGATATACTTCTGTCTCGCCACGAGACGAGCTTTCGCCCGTGGCTGACATCTTGATATCATATATATAATGATATGACGTCATAAAAGGTTCCAATTTGTAACATCAAATGACGTCATCTAATGATGTCATTTCAATGATATCATAAAATGACGTCATTATTTTCAACAGGGTGCGTTCAGTGTACCTAATGTGTATTGTGGTTTACTTTCCGAGGAGGATTTTGCGGAAAGCGCCTATATTCTCGCCGCTCTGCGTGGCTCCTTTTGTTTTTGGCTAAAGAACCGAGAAACCGCCGGGGACGTTTATATTCGGGGCACTACTTTTAAAGATCTTGCGTCCAGCTGAAGATATGCTCGCGTGCGCATATATTATACAGTCGCCGTTATGAAATTAATGTGATGTAAAGACTGCGGGATGGTTATTATGGCACGAGCAAACCCGTCGCTGAACCGTGAGAAAAAAGCTCGTCTCTTCCGAGAAATAAGCTTTTTCTTCTCTCTCTCCCTCGCCCCTTGCGTCAAAATTTTCCTGCTCGACGTTCAGTCTGCTACACGCGAGATTTTACCCCTGTCGCTCAAATATTCCGGCTTCGCGAGCAGCCTTTCATTTTCAGTGTCATCGAGACCGAGATGAATGACGACGCAAAAGTCGATGACGGAGAGGACGTCTCGTAATTGATTTACATTTCTCCGAGAATGCTTCGCTCGATCGAGCTGCAGGGATTCGATCGAACCTGACGATATCTCGCAAAAAAAATGATTATGTTCTAGCAGAAATCAGTTAACTTCAATCAGATCCCTGGGTTTTTGACAACTTCGAAACTTTTTTCATCTTGCGTGAGACGATTTTTCGGTAAACTCAAAAGCAAAGACGAAGTTGCTTGCCTTGACGACTGTTGCTGTGACGAAGGCCGAAAATAGAGTTCCTTCTTAGAAGAGTCAATTGGACGAAGCTTTATTTGGAGGAGCATATCGAAAATCAAAAATTGATTATTGACGACATGGCGTCTATTCTCAGCGATGACTACTATCTCGATGACTTGCAGCCACTAGATACAATACCCAGTCGCACGTTTAGGATGAACGCTTGGCTTTGTAGCGAGAGGTTGAAAAAACATCACAATTTGATAGTAGCGCGTAAGTAAATTCTTTATATTTATTCTGAAGCTGACAGGCAAAATGACATAAGTCCTTTTTTCGTGTTTTTGAAAAAAAGCGGTTTCAATGTTTAGACATATATGTAAGATCGGAGCAAACGAGATGGAGCGCGATATGGTACAGGTTAGATTACACATTTAGTGTACATATTTACGCGCCAGTATGACCAGGTTAAACGTTTGCTGCTTCGTGCAATGTCAAAAAAAAATCGAGTAACCTATGTCTTTATGTCGGAAGCTCTAGACCTATTCACATTTCGGTTCTCGCCCGCAAAACGCGCATTACAATACTTATTGTCAGGCAATCGACACACCAGCCACACAACGTTACTCGGATAAGTTCTTAAAAAAATTCCACAATTCTACTTCAGTCTACAAGTTCATAACTGTAAAATTAAAGGACATAAGACTATTTTTGGTTTTCTTCCCCTAGTATTTATCAAATTTAGATCGATTATTGGTTGTTTTTAGAACAGTGGACTTATTTCGTTTTGCCTGTAGGCCACAGTACAGGATTAGCTGATGAACTCTATAAACAAGTAAATCATAATTGAAAAATCAAATAATTATTTATTTTATTTATAGGGAAAAAATTGAAGTACTTTTCGGGAATGCTGTTATTTTTCACAATGCAAAGGAATTGGAAATTAAATGTTTTAGGAATCAGTATGTTTTTATGTAAGCATTTAATAAACACAAAATTTTATGATGATTTGAAAAAGTATTTGTTCCCTTATCTATTTTTCATTTTAGAGGAGGTATAAATGCAGAATGAATTCAGTAAGGCAAACGCGTCAAGGAATCTCTTCTGCAGTCTCGGAGCTCACGGTGTTTTTAAACTTTCTGGCATCCAGCTTCTCCTTCGAATTAAAAATATAAAAATGGTTATTCTAATCACATGTGTTTTAAGACTGTCTCCTTCACCCCTCTAAAACTACGCGCAAGTGTTCAATCATCGACTTTGCATGCATATACTAAAAATTACTACATCTACGCTTGATTGACAGTATTTTAAAAATTATGCGTGTATTTTCAAGAGCGATATAGCACACATTCTCCCCAGCTACACAAGTGTATAAAATTCGACTCCGTAGACGTGCATTATAAACTAAAATTATTATTTTTTTTTTTTTTAAGTGGCATTTCGAACTCGAAAATTCATCGCCTCATCTACGCAAGCCTTCCACGTATCCCTATTTTGTACTAACCCTATCCATTTCGCGCCGTCCCGTCCGATTTCAGTTAAGTCCGCTTTTACATTGTCCTCCCACCTGCGTCTAGGTCTACCTAGAGGTCGTGATGTATTTGGCTTTCCTTTCATTATACGCGCTGCCGTGCGATCATTTCCCATTCTTGCAACGTGCCCTGCCCATCTTAGTCTTCGCGATTTAATTATTCTGTTTATATTCGGTGGCGCGTATAGGTTATGTAGCTCGTCGTTGTGCAGTTTCCTCCACTCCCCGGTTTCCTCATCTTTCTTTGGCCCGTATATTTTTCGCAGAACCTTATTTTCGAACACCCTAAAACGGTTTTCTTCCGCTTTAGTAAGCGCCCAAGTTTCGCACCCGTACAGGATTACCGGCATTATTATAGTCCTATATATCCTTACTTTTACATTTCTAGACAGCAGTTTTGATTTTAGTAATCTATTCACGGCGTAGTAGCAAGCATTACCCGAATGAAGTCTCTTGTTAATCTCGGCTTTAATTTCGTTTCGATCATTTATGGTTGTGCCTAAATATCTGAATTCGCTAACCTTTTCAAAAGTATAATTTCCGACTCTAAGATCACCCTCACCTTCGCAAATTCCCAATTTATCCATGATCATATATTTCGTTTTCGATTCGCTCACCTCTAAACCCGTGTCCTCAGCCGCCTTTATGATAATTTCCGCGTTTCTCGCTACCGCTGCACCGCTATCCCCTAGTATGTCCAAGTCATCCGCATACCCTAGAATTTGTGTTTTCCCGTTAAGGGTTGCACCTAGCCCGCTAGTCTGCATTTTTCTAACAACATATTCTAGCGTTAAATTAAAGAGTACTGTAGAGATACCGTCACCTTGTTTCAAACCGTCTGTGCGTTATCATGAATGATTCGGATACGTTACGCTACTCGGACCTTTCCGTGCTTCCGTTCAGACATATTTGAATTAATTCACGAGTTTTTTTCCGGTCTCCGAGGAGCACCAGGATTTGATACATTTTGCCTTCGTTTGATAGAGATACGCTTTTTTAAAGTCTATAAATAGTTAGTGTATGTTCTCGCATGTTCCCATTTTTTCTCTTAACAACTTCTTATAGTAACATTGATGGACGTCGACCTGTTACGCCGGAATCCACACTGAGAGTCTGCCTGATATATCTTCGCGAAGGGGTGAGTCTGCCTGTATTACGTTTGATAGAGACTTCTTGTAGCAGTAGGCTAAAAGTGAGATTCCCGGTAAGTATGGCTAATCTGTCTTATCTCCCTTATGAAATGCTATAATGATAGATTCTTTCCGAGTTTCCGGTATCGTATTTTTTCAAATAGCACAGACTAGTTCAAAAATGTTTGAATGTAAGCGCCCCGGTGCCCCCTATAATTAGGTTCACGCTGGTATAGAATCGTTTCCACGCGCCTTATGTTTTTAGTTCTTTGATGCGCGGACTTCTATCTTCTTGTGTAGGTCGGTCTTCCATATGATTCCGCAGTGTGGATTTCGCTCCCGTTTCCTCCGCAGTTTTCATGTACGGCAGAGTGCACTAAGTAATAAGTACTGTCTTTAATTGATTTAATTCAAGTAATTAATAATTAAATCTTTGTAATTAATCAACTAATGACCATAAATTAATAATTAAATCTTTTAATTATCAGATTCATATGCCTTATCAATTACTAATTAAATCTTAATTATCAAATATATGGCCTATAATTAATCAGATGAAATCTTTTAATTATCAATTAATGCCCTATAATTAATATTAAATCTTTTAGTATCAATTATATGCGCCCTATATTAATGAATTAAATTTTAATTATCAATTATATGCCCTATAATTAGATAATTAAAATAAAGAAAAATCCTATCGACTCTAAAAAAAGGCCGATTTAAACGGCTTCTGAGTAAATAAGTCTGTAGGAAAATCGAGATCAAATCGAAAGGCGGTTGCCTTCTAGGCCTCCGGTCGTGCTATCGAGTGTCTGCGTGACACTCTGTTTGAATGTTTTCGGCAGCAGGGTTATAGGCCGTGAGGACTCTTCCCGTATATTACTGTCGCACACCATTGCGTTTCACAGTATCCGTTTGGAAAAAAAAATAAAAATATGATGATGGCTGAATTCGACAACGGTGCCAAGATGCTGACTGGAGGAAAGATGAGAGGATGAAAATAAGCATTGCAATTGCTCTCCAGCAATAGTTGAAACAAATAATATTCATTTAGAGAGAGGGTGTCTCTCGATAAAATAAGAGAGACAAAAAAAATTGCGATTTTTACTGACACTTAACAAATCAAGCCTGCTTGTTAAAAGAAGATAATACGAATTTTCATGCCGTAAGTATATTTGCAACGTAAAGGAATTTGATAGATGTTTGAAATTCTGAAAGATAATCAATATGCAAAACAGTTATTTAATCGGCGGTAGATATTGTTGTTTGGTAGAAAATTTTCCATCAAATTCTGGTCAAACAAGGCTGATGGAATAATGACCCTGATCTTTAACTGGAAATAGAGAATGACTTCCGGAAGACTGGATGCTATGAAGGACTCTGGAATTTTACGAAGAGTCACTAGACAACGGATGATATTGAATTCTAGAAGGTGGCATTGACAAGCCACAGACGACTATGCACGTCATGCTTAACGCTGGTGGCTAAGTATCACTTTAATC
Organism: Pteromalus puparum; assembly: GCA_012977825.3. Taxonomy (NCBI): domain Eukaryota; kingdom Metazoa; phylum Arthropoda; class Insecta; order Hymenoptera; family Pteromalidae; genus Pteromalus; species Pteromalus puparum. The sequence goes on along the minus strand of CM053169.1, from coordinate 19,746,678 downwards.
TTCTGGGACTACGATGGATGCCAAACGAAGTGATAGCAAAACACATGCTGAAGTGAACAGAATCATGACAATTCATCAGTAAATGCAAGGAGCTTTGGAAAGTGTTGAATTCTCCGAAAAACGCGAAGCGATTGACTGATTTTTTGAAAGTCTCATTAAGGACACAAGTTGGAAACGAGATGGACCTTCTTTAATTGATTGGCAATTAAACAAAATCTGTGCATGTAAAGACAAGATTAATGTCATCATGGAAGCCAGTTAATATTCTTCGATGAAAATACGTTTCGCTATGAAGACTCTTGAATACCTCGAAGAATATCTTGAAATGCGCTGACCACTTGGCCATTAGCAATTGATAAGCTTTCAGGCGGGCGAAAAAGAATGCCTATTATGGCTGCACAATACCAACCTTAGTGAACTAAAAAAAATGGGAATAATTGGATGCGATAATGTATGATGATGTTATATAATAATACATTCGACCCAATTAATGATCGAAATGATTTCCAAATAGAAAACAGATTTCAAGATTATTCAATGCAGAAGGTAAGGAGTTTGTGCAGCCCATAGCAGGCATTTTACTTGCCGAAAGTAGCCTATTGGGCATGCATGTTTTGAGTCTCGAAATCTTAAACTAAAATACAAAGTCAACACAAGCCGTCATGGCCAGATCAAAGCCAGAAAAATGCATCTTCGGTTGAAAGTAGATGAATCAGAATGATTGATTTTATGGAGTTCACATTCATAATTCTAACAAAATATGTTGTCTATTTCATCCACTGTTCAGCCACAACAGCCAGCTAGTTAATGAATTGATCGCGGTATTTGCAAAAATCCAGAAAAACAATGGAAATATTAAACGAGTTCTCCGCTGGTTAAACATATTGTTTTTTTAAATACAACACAACCTTTGCCATTTCTGCGCCAGTAAAAGGCTATATTTCTCAATGCAGCCTACTCTATTAATTTTACCGAAAGGTTAAGAAGACTGACGCGAAGCACACTGTTGAATAAGAGGGTCATTTGTGAAGTGCTAAACACGATATAATAAACAATATTTTAAATAACATTTTCATAGTAGAATTTTTCATTGAACCTCACGAAAATTAATATATAAATATATTTGTAAAATCCATGATTTATCAGTAGCTTTCTTGGCGTATGTCTTAATTATAGAGCATATAACTGATAATTAATAATTAAAATTTCAATTATTAATTAGTGAGGCGGATGATTAATAATAAAAAATTGTAATTAATGTAAATTAAGGCCATAGGTGATAATTAAAAGATTTAGATTATTAAGTTCATAGGCCAATATGTTGACGAATGAAATCTTTACATGCATCAATAAAAAATGAGATATTAGTATATTTTTGCACCCTGCATGTACTTTAGTAACTTAATCAAAATACCTTTCCACAGCTTTAGCAGTCCATTTTCGCTTGTAACGAGATTTCCCGGCCCACTTTCATTAATTGCGACATACTCTGGAACCCTTCCTAAATAGGCGGTAATTCTTTGTACACTCGCCGGGTTATTTTCCTTGACTAATTAAGTTTCTATTTTTCTAATGCTGATTTTGTGATACTCGCGCTTTTTGTTCCTGTAAATCCGCCATTCTTGCCTTACTATTTCGGTGTACTCTCTACGCCATATTTCGCCTCCATTGTGTACGCTGTCTAATTGGTGGCCTTTTGCGCCTATTCAAACCAAGAGTTCGCACCTTCGTCAAACCATGGTTGCTCTTTGGCTTTTTCTTTACTACCCTAGCACTTTATTCGCGGCCTGTTTTATCGCTTGTTCGATATCCCCCCAAATACTGTTCGGTCGTCATCGTACCTCCCGTCGGTGCATCGTTTCTTCCGAGTTACCTGAAACCGATTCCTTATTCACCTTGATACCTTAATTCGTTCTATCCCTCGTCCGTAGCTTTTCAATATCGGAACGTTTCTAACTTTCTCGCCGTTTACTATTTTGCCCAGCTGACTAATTTGGCTCGTAATTGGGCCACTACGCAGAAATGATCCGAGTCGCATCCGCCACCCTATAGGTTCTTGCTTACGTCAAGCACGTTCGTGTGGCGGCCTCTGTATCGATAAGAAATGATCGATTGATTTTCGTGCTTCCGTCGGCGATGTCACGTTACTTTGTGTATATCCTTGTTGTTGACAGCACGTACTCTTACTTTAGATCTTTTGCCGCCGCGAAATTATGACTCTAATACGTTATCGTTGCTGGTGAGTTTCGTGGCAGACATTTCTTGCCTATAGGTGGGCCTAAACATTCCTCTTTCCCCTATTTTAGCGTTGAAATCCCACTAATATTTTGGTGTGTAAGACGCGAAACTGAGTCGTATTAATTGCTCAAGGGCTTCGTAATAAGATCCTCACCTCTTCCTCTACCAGGCGCGTTAGGACAATGCGTTAATAACCACGTAATTGTACCACGCCCTGCAGATGAAGGACTAACGAGATCTGTGCGTTTACGCACTTTAATTTTACCGGCGTGCATAATTCTTGTTAGCTAATCAGAATCACATCACCTGGTACTAGGGGAATGTCCGGCCGGCGCCCCGTACATAAAGGTGAAGTTTCGGTTTCTAACATACCGCTTTCTTGCCCACCGAGTTTCTTGTAAGGCTACAAGTCTAGATCGTAGCCCGCCTCTTCTTTTAAGATGTCCGGTACGCGCCTGCTCTGTACAACTGCGCACATTCCACGTTCTACCTTTAAGTCACCTATTGATTTTGTTTGGTTTCTGGTTTGTTGAGCCCATGATAGTAAGTGAAACCCCGCGCTTTTGGATCCTGTTTCCGGATCGCAGTGAACATCCGTTCTAGAGTCGATAACTCCCATACCTCTCTAGAACTTAATGTATGAGAAGCTTTCCGACTTTGATAAGGACGGGAGTCAGCTCATCGTCGGACACTACGGAATCACGTTCGTATCCTAATGCCCCCCTGCAAGGCAGCGGCCTACGCTGGCTTCGTTGCGTGTAAGACCACGGGGGAA
>CM053169.1:19718660-19741169 GCA_012977825.3 Pteromalus puparum | reverse complement strand
ATATTCAACTTTAAATATTGTTTTATTATTGCAAAAGAAATGTACATGCAAGAAATTAGATATTTATCTATATTGGTATTCAGAAGCCAGCCAAAACCAAGTTTGCATAACCAGAGATTTCAACTCCAAATATTATGAATGAATATTTTTATAAATGTATAGACTAAAGTGACAAAGTAATGGCAAGTTTCGTCAAGTAAAAATATATTAAAAACTGGAATTATAACTCTCGTGGGTTAATAGATCCTTTGTATCAATTTGTCTAATAAATATCACTCGCCAAATGCAAAAAAAGTTCATAATAAAACTCGGGTGACAATCCAACTGAGACTTATGTAAAATCTGACATGACAACTTAAATCTACATAATTCAACATTTTTTTTATAATAAAATTATTTTATAATAATAATTACTTTAAATCATATTAATCTTAATAATCAAATGAAAGTTATGTTAAAATCAGTTTTCAGAATTTATCATATAAGCTTATTTTAAACAGAAACAAGCTGATTAACAACTTATTTTGAACTTCTGAACTTATCGTTACTAAGCTAACTGGTACGTAAGCTTATTTTTCTACCATGGTTGTACTGATTAACTGTGTTGTGCAAATACAATTATTGTGTAAATAATGTCATTTATATACTTAAATTCGCCATTGATGAGGTTTTCTGTGTGACTTGCACAAATCTTATTAGTATACTAGCGNACTTGCACAAATCTTATTAGTATATTAGCGATATACTGTTCTCATTCAAATCTCTCATACTAAATTCTATAATATTGAAGTTTGACATTTGTTGTTTTGCGTAAAAATTTGTTAAATTATTTAAAAACAAACTATTATAACAGTTTTTACTTAACAGCCTTGATTCGACATTTATCATATTGTAACGTAATAATATACGTCACGTATCTTTACGCGCGAATATTTAAATAAATAATAATTTTTAAATATGACTTCTCAAAATATAAGCTTGGAAGTGAAATATTCGGTTTAGAAGCTATATGATTTTAGAAAATGCATTGAGTAAGCTGAAAGAATGAAGCTTTGTTCTACGTTATTCGGGACTCTGGAATTTAACTGCTTTCCAAGTGTTTTTCCGGGGAGAGAGAGTACGCGTCGCAACATGTGTTTTCTAGAACAAGCTAAGCTTTGTTAAAAAAAAGGGACCGAGGGAGAAGAGAGACGCAGGACTGCAACGGGCATAAAAGCAGAATGCAGTCGGTCTCCAGACGTGGAAATGAACTCACGGATTTTCTTGCGCGAGATTTTTTAAGTTTTATGCACTTTTAATGCGGCCTATTGACGGTCTCAAGCCCGAGAAAACGCAGAGAGGAAGTGTTATTAATTAATTTCTTCAAATTAACTATTTTAAAAGTCACGTTACTCAAATCGAACGTATTACACGTTCTTAGGACGAATAAACGAACGAACTTAGTTTTATTAGCATATGTATTATGGGCGCGAAAAGTATAATACATCAGTGGTGACAGTGCGGTGGGATTCGTCTGTTTTGAGTGCGTGATTTTTTTTTTATTAAATAATGTTATGCATCGGTGGTTATAACTGTGTCAGTGATTCGTCTGTTTTGAGTGTGTAATTTTATTAAATATAATCTTGCATTGATCTGAAGTGAAAATTTTCATCAAATGTGAATTATTAGAATTGTTCAAGTGTATATATAGTTATAGTGTAAAGTGCTAAAAATATTCTTACCGAAACTATAAATGTAATAGTGATAACAAATTAAAATTTTTAGCGTGTAATTTAACAATGATTAAAGTAGTGCAAAATTAGATGCTTTGTATATTAAATTGTGCAATTGTTAAATAAATTGTGGTCAGATTGTATTGTCGCGTATATAAAAGTAATGCGTAATGATTGTGTAAAAAAAGTAGAAATAATTTAATTGAATTTTATACATAGTGTCGTGTTTGTTTTGTTGTGAATTAAACTTGTGTGATAATAGTCGAATTTGCGGATAGAAAGTATAATAATTTGAAAATAAGTTAGTAAATTTAAATGAAAGTTAAACGTATTTTATGCAGATCTTATTTAAGTGCTGTAGTGTGTTAAAAGTGTAAATCAGAAAATTACAAAAAGTGAGATGATTGGCATACGTGTAAAACAAATTTGAAAAAAGATTTATAAGTGCTGAGAGTTTACGTAAAAAGTCAAAAAGGTAAAATGCAATTTCTCTCTGGTTTTCTCGAGGGTAGTTTCAATATTTTTATACGGTTTGAATGAAAATATTACATACATAAATATCAGAATATAAATATAAGTGTGGATCAAGGAAACTATAAATTATTTTGATTAAGTGCTGTTTGATTTAGCCATATAATTCACAATGATTTGAAATACAGACAGACATGCATGAAAGACTCTCTTGAACGTATAAATTGAAGTACGAAGTATTACCTGCTTAGTAAGTTTTCTGAAACGGAGGAACTTCGAATGTACTTTAAATAGAGTTTTGAGTGTGAAACAGACTGACAAAAAAGACAGTTGAAATTATGATTATATTTAAAATTGTTTTTGAGAAAGAAAATATAGTTTGAGTGAAAAGCTTTGACAGTGACAATTTCTTTTCAACCTACGAGTAATTTATACTCAGGTGTGAGAAGAGAAGCAGAGTATCCCCATGGGTAATTGTAAGAGCTTATAGGCCACCAAATGAGGATTCATGCTGGCAATTAGCAATCCGCAAATAGTGTCGATTGTAGACACGAGGATGCAAAAGCCATGACAGAACGTTTTACAGTTTAGTCTAAATTGATATAATTAGAGTTTTTGACAGAGGACAATGGTAGGGAACTGTAACCTCCAGGAGGGTCATGTAAGAGCTCTAGGGTCACCAGGACTGGTAGGTTGCAGGGAGATTTGTATTCTAAAAAAAGGCAGGATAGCCAGATAATACCGGACAATCGCGTTCGGAGGCTGTAAACCCTCGAGATGAAAGGACAATCGCGTCCATTCAAAGAGGTAGTAAGTCCAGTTGAAGGTGTAATGAATACAAGTAGGAACGATTTGACAGTAATGAGACAGAAATAAAGTAATGATATGATTATAATAATTGATGGTCAGAAATTAACAGAAAGTTTGACAAAAATGTTTGTGACGATCAAAGATTTTTGATATTTAGTTTGAAATTTATTGTGGAAAATAATTTGGATTTTATAATAAATGTGTTATAAATTATACTTGTTGATGCAAAATCTTGATATTTTATTGTAACAGTTGTAGATTGGTGGAAAATAATTGTGAATTCATACAATAAATATGTTGAAGGTTATTGTTGTTTGCAAGCATCATCCTTATGATAATGTTTATAGCATAAAAAAATAGTTTCCTTTGTCAACAATTTTTTTTGTATAGGGGGTATGATATTATCTATTTTAGACACATATTTCAATGCAAAAGGGTAAATTTTTTTTTTAATAATAAAATTATTATTTATTGTTTGTTAAAAAAAGATGTTTTCCTTATAGTCAACATCTTTTGCATAAGGGCAAAGGTGTAACGTAATAATATACGTTACGTATCTTTATGCGCGAATATTTAAATAAATAATAATTTTTAAATATGAATTCTCAAAATATAAACTTGGAAGTGAAATATTCGGTTTAGAAGCTATACGATTTTAGAAAATGCATTGAGTAAGCTGAAAGAATGAAGCTTTGTTCTACGTGATTCGGGACTCTGGAATTTAACTGCTTTCCAAGTGTTTTTCCGGGGAGAGAGAGTACGCGTCGCAACATGTGTTTTCTAGAACAAGCTAAGCTTTGTTAAAAAAAAGGGACCGAGGGAGGAGAGAGACGCAGGACTGCAACGGGCATAACAGCAGAATGCAGTCGGTCCCCAGACGTGGAAATGAACGCACGGATTTTCTTGCGCGAGATTTTTTAAGTTTCAAGCACTTTTAATGCGGCCTATTGACGGTCTCAAGCCCGAGAAAACGCAGAGAGGAAGTGTTTTTAATTAATTTCTAATAATTAATTATTTTTAAAGTCACGTTACTCAAATCGAACGTATTACACGTTCTTAGGACGAATAAACGAACGAACTTAGTTTTATTAGCATATGTATTATGGGCGCGAAAAGTATAATACATCACCTATGTAGCTACATCCCTGCCCCCTGCCGGCTGCCGTAGAGCATCAAGGATGAAGGCCTATTTTCACGGTGGTGAAATAACTGAACAAAGGTGGCAACAATGTACAACTGAGAGCGGGGACGTGAGGCGTGAATTCTTTGTTCGTTTGAACTTTGAAATCGTCTTTCCTGTTTAGACGTGCGGTCAGATTCAACATCGGCATTCACAGCTATTATCGGCAACACAGACACTAAGTATTTGAACGATTTGAATTTGTTAAAATTCTAAAATGGGTGATGACGACAATGGAGTACGAGTACGGAACGGGATAATTAATTTAGGAATCGCAAATGAAGGTAGGAATCTAGATTGACATTGATATATTAAATATTTCGTGTAAAATTTAAGGTCTTCGTCCGATTGTATAGAAGCAAGTCGTGTCTGATATTGTACAAAAATCTGATAAATGACGCTTGAATAAAATATGTTAAAATAACGGATATAACTATCAAATATGTTTATACCTGGAAATCGAAACGAAAATGGCGGTCGCCAAGATTTTCACGGTAATCTAATTGCTGATGATGGTGAAAACTTTAATGTTCCTCCCGACGATGACCTAAATGACCAGGAAATGCAAGATATTGATGAGCTCCTGGAGGATCCTCCAAATCAAAACCTTCAACAAATTGGTTTACCTAATTGTGAGTCAATATTTATAAATATTTTAAATTATATATTAGTTTACCGTTAGATTATTAATCTGAATTTTTTTTGTTGTTAATTGACTATTAATTCAAATTTTTTGTTTGTTGTTAATTTACTATTAAATCAAATTATCAATCTATTTATTATTATAGTAAACCAGCAACGTCAACGCAATGAAGTTGGAGGATGGCGACTGGGAGACCAGGGTGTCCTTGGAGCTGCAAGACCAAACCAGGGCCAGCAAATGCCTGTACAAAATGCTATTGGCCTAGTGAGACAAGCTCTAGTTCCAAGACTACAGAGAGGAAATAGAAACGCAGATGCTGTAGGGAATCCAGGTCGGCAAGACAATAGAGATAATAGAGGAGAGCAAGCTCAAGCGGATAGAAACCAAGTTAGACATAGTATGTTAAATAATAACTTTTTAATTCAAATATAATAATACTTTCCTTTATAATAAATAATTTTTCCTCGTAGATGCTGGAGGGAATCAAATTCGACAAGAGGATAGAGCTAGACGAAGGCAAGCTCAAGCTGAAAACCAAGTTATAAATAGTATGTTAAATAATAACATTTTAATATAATTACTTTCCTTTAAAATAAATAATGTGTCTTGTAATTCTTGATTAATTATGATTTCAGATTCGAACCGTGGCTCAAGAGGCACAAGAGCTCAGGCTGTTCAGCTAATCAGGCAGTTCAGCTAATCTATTATGACTTAAATTTATAATACATAAATTTTCCAAAGTTCCAATCACACTGGGCAATGACTGTAAAATATTATTATAAATATTTGCTAGTAAACTTAAAAATTCAGCAAGCAGGCTGAGGCGAGCAGACTGCTAGATGCCTATAGATGCAGACGGAAAACATAGTCATGGCATGTATATGTGTATATGTGTGTATACACGTGACCGGGAGAAGACGAAACGACGAAAGGATGAACGCGATCAGTGAAAAGAAATATTAGTTTGTTCAAATCAAATCAGCTTTTCTCGTCAATGAAATAATATTATTATTTGAATCCTTTTGTATGTGAAAGATGAGGTAAAATACGTTAGAAATAAGAAAAAAAATGTATAAATGTCGGTTTAATTACATAATAAAAGATAGAATATATAAAAAAAAACGGCAATATCAAAGTATATAAGGATCGCGCTGGCTGCCAACCCGAAGGCGTTGTATCGTACCGTATACTTGCCATCGTGGCGCTGCCGCGCCCCTTGATCTGATGAATAAAATTACCATGACTGCCTAATATTTCAGACGCAAGACGAGTGTGATGGCTTGCTAACTCGAAAATTGATTAATAGTTTTTCCCATATAACTTGAAATGAAGACAAAATGCGAGGATTGCTCGAGAAATAAAAAATAATCGCATTATTGATGTACATCAGTGACAACTGACGAATCTCGCGAAGAGCACGACGTAAGATAATATAAATGCAAGATGATATTACATATCAAACGCATGTACGTGTGTATAGCGTAATTACCTGCATGTAAGTATTGTATTTTGTACATCTCGTATATAAGACGCGTGTTTCGGTTTATTGAGTTTCTATATACGCAAATCTTATATACAACGTTGAAACTTCAGGTTTGAAAAAATTCATGATCCACGACGTCCACTACTTCAATGCGCAAAATGAATGCACTAACGCCATGAGATGTGTATCTATATCGGATTGACGCTCACGTATTATAAGCCAAAAATATCCAAGAAAGAACAAAACGGTATCGAGATAAACGTTATAGGCAACAGTGCTGATACACAGAGGATATATTTTAAAAGAACATATGCGTTTCTTATTTATTATATGGCATAATTGCCCATGAAACAACGTTCGATGCTTGTCAAACGTTTGAGAAAGATATATACAAGTGACGTACCTTAGCACTAAAAAGCATCTCTAAATCGGGATCATATTCGTTCTTCTGTAGACCCAACAAAATTTTATTCAATTTTGCAATTCACCAAGCGTACATGCATTTACACAGAATTAGTCTTTTTCGTAAAACCGTAGGCCCCCCAACCACCACCACCACTACCGACGCCCACCTTTAACTAGTATCCCCACATCCAATCATCGTAGTGGCGGGGGTATGGCTTGGGGTACAACGGGGTGGTCATGTCAGTACTTCCGTAATCCGACGCAGTGCATATAAGGAATGCATGACACCGTACATCACAGTCAGTTTCGACATCGACCTAGAAACATCTCCAGTCCTAGATCCAAAGACTTAGAAATAAACCAAGTTGCTGCCTCAGTGCCGATTTCGTTTGCCGCATAAGCTCTAAACGTCATTCTTGTATTACCTTAGTATTACCTCGTACGTTAATATTCCTTGCTAAGACTAATATGGCTCCGCAACAAAGAGAGAAGAGGGTAGTCAAGATTTACACAAAAGAAGAAAAGGCAGAAGCAAGGTCACTTTGCCTCGCCGGAGAGCGGAATGTGACTATTTCCAAAAACTTGAAGGTACCAGAGTCGACGTTACGAGGCTGGCTCGAAGGTTGCGAGAAGCCGAAAACCTCGCTCCAACCACACAAGCGATGCCGCGAAGAGTCCAAGGAGCGTGAGGATCAGCTAGAACCTCGCCAACCAACAAAGCGACGCTACGTCAAATCCAAGGTGCATGAGGTTGTGAAACCTCAGGAAAAATCAACAGACAGCAAAACTGAGCTGCAGGTCGACAAGGAGGAACAGGAAAAGGTAAAAATGGATGAATTTTTAAATTATTCCAGCTTGATTTCGAAGGCGAAATTAGTCAAGATAAAGCTTGATCTCGTTCCCGAGCTTCATAGAACCAGAACCAAAACAGCTAGGCTCAGAAACTTAATGTAAGTATTAGCTTAACTTCTTACATCTTATTTACTAACACTTTAAAATAAGTTTATTTAACGTAATTTTTGTATTAATTACATTTAAATGATATCGTTTACTTGCCACCAAGCGGTAGATATCTAGGCGCGTTTTTTTTTGCAAGAAAATGTAATAGTTTTTATATCTCAATATTTTATCTATAAACTAAGCTGAAATATTTTTGAATTTCCTTTCATATTTCCTTAAAACAATGTTTTATATCTCACTATTTAATGAAAGTTACATATAGAAGTGCTAAAATGGATGATATAAAACTTTGTTCAAAGTGGTATCCCCAATCGCGTAATATTTTCTAAACGAATTATGAATGAAGTGGAAAAGTTATACTTTCCACCTAATTTATATTAATGACATGTTTTTGTTGCATTAGGATAAAGGAAGCAATATTATGCACAATATTATGCGAGAAGCCTTATCCACTTTATTTTTACTTTTATTCAAAATTATTTTTCAATTATTGATAAATGCATATTATTTAATGAATTATATTTTGAAGCTTAATATGTTTGAAACTAACTGGTATCATAAGCAACCCGAAGAAAGGGATTAACATGCTATATAATGCTAACTGAATCCAAAATTTTAAATTTATTATTACCTTCATTCTCCTGCTATCGCACCACGTAGAAAATCCGCTGCCAATTCATTGTTTATTATATAATAGAAGCAGAAAAGTAATATCTAATGACATAAATATGTGTACTCTTGCAAAATATATTTCTTTCAAAAAACTTTTATCAAGTAAAAGTGATGCTGTAGGACGGATGATGATATGAGGTGGAGTCTTAGGGGAGGAGTATTGGTATCTAAGACTCCCGTGGTTATATGGCTCTTGGCGATGATTCCACGGTTTCTTTTTAGATTATTGTATAGAAATTTTAATTGATAAAAATGGATCAGTATTAATTATTTCCTTCTTGAATATTTTAAATTGAAAAATGTTATTATTCAATAATATCATTATCTTTACAATTAAATATTTACTTTTTGAAAGCATTATCTTTAGAACAAAATTCTTTGTTATCAATAACCATAATTTTGTATAATTTCATCATGTCATGAAATTACATGAAATTATTGGTGATTTTCATACAATAAAATAAAAAGAAACAAACAAAAATCAACGCGCCTGAAGTATATTATATAATAATATAATGTGCTTCTGACAGTACCCCTTGGGTGGTGTGGAAAACTGTCTATAATAGTACAAAGTTAATTTTCTAATTCTATTGATAATTTTATACTTTTTTCTGATCTTCCAACATAAAAATCATAATCTGAATCATAAGTGAATGATATGGACAGGGTAAGTGAGTTCTTTGTACTTGTACTCACTTACCGTGTAAACTATTAATCTCAAATATAATTAATTAATCACACTTTTAATGCCCCAATATGGGAAATGGTGAGGTGTGGGGGGCGGGGCGGGCTTTGGATATTTTCAAAATCACATAAAAACGAAACAATTTTGCGTTATTTGGTGGGGAGTCTTGCCAAAATGACTATATAATATATATATATATACTATATTACTATATAATAGTTACTTAAGTGGGGTTTCGGCCCGCCGTGCCGCTTTCGCATCGCACGCCGGATTTTAGGTTCTTGTTAATTTTTTTTCAAAATTTAATTTATCATCTGATAATTATGTTTTGTTAGTTAAGAATGAAAATAGATTAATGATAACAACTTAAAGTTGATAACGATTTAAAGTAATATTATGTTGAATCATAACTATACCTGAGCTTGGCTACACATAAGTTATTATTCAAAATGTTTTTATCTGTATGGACATGTAGTGTGGACACGTGCCTGCCCCCGCCCAACCCGACAGAACCTCAGTCCATCGCATACAAAGTACTTCCGCATATGGATATATACACACTCACTCACCGCTCGCCAACCCCATTTCATTTTCTATAATAATACCGTTATTACGTTATTATTTACGTAGTGGGAAAATAAATATTAACAAAGTTTACAAAAGTAATAAAAATATTTATAAATCAATAAATATTATTTATAATAATATGATAACATTATAGAGTACTTTACTTATGAATAGTATGTGCTATTGTTAGTTGCTTTTTGTTATTAATGATTTTGAGCATATTCGCAATATGCTGAGGCGTCATTAAGTAATTCTTTTTTTTTAAATTCTTTCTACAAATGTCACATTTGTAGTCACATACGTTTTGTATGTACTTTCAAATGGGATTTTAAATTAGAATTTCTGGAATACTTTTTTGTTACATACATCACAAAATATATTCTTTTTCGTTGGTTATGAATACTTATAATGTGTGATTTCACTTGTGATTTTGTGACAAAAATGCACTGTTACAAATCTTGCAATGTATTTTTTACACATTTTCATGCGATTGTCAAATGAACGTTGAGGTTTCCTTTTGAGTAAACTCTTTTTGCAAAAATTGCAGATAAACCTTTCTTTTGAATGAATAGCAGAGTGAATAAGAGCTGACTTGTTTTTGTGAAATCCTATCGCAAGATACACACTCTCAATAGGTTGGTGTGGAAAAATAGAAAATAAAAATTAAGTTATATCTCTTATATAGTTTATCTCTACTGTTATATATAATTTGATACTGATGTGCTATGAGCTTGTTATGAGGGCTTGGAAAAGTTCTACACAAGGATGTAGGATCTTCCGGAGGCTAAAGACATTATTTATGCAAAAAGTATTGTATTGCTCGAGTCGTCGCTTGGAGAGTAGAGAGAGAGGACCTTTATACATACATCTTAATATAGTGCTAGCTAATATAGGCCTAATATATTTTTAGAAATCGAAATAATTATACGCGTCGCGAAGTGCCGACTAAAAATGTCGTTAAAGATGATTCAAAAGTGTGCATAAATTGATCCGCTTTTATCCGATGTACTATTACAATTGTTGTTAGAAATTTTTTGCTAAATAACTTAATAAAAAAATTGTACTAACAATTAATAATTTTAGGAAAAGCTGCTAATAGGAGGTGCCGGGGGGGCTGTGCGGGGGGGCTGGCGGGGGGGGGCTTTTCACATATATCCAAATCACATGAAAATGAACGAATTGCCTTATTTTGCGGGGGGCAGTGCGGGGGGGGGTCGGGGGGGAGTATCTCCAAAACAACTATATAATATAGGTAGATATATAATATATATATACTAGTGGGGCTTTCGCCCCGCTGCTCGCTCCGCTCGCAACCCCATTTCGTTTCTTGTTTTATTTTTATTTTTAAATTATATTCTGTATAAAATTATAGAAGACCGGCGATGGCTCCGTGTAAGCCCCTGCCGCTCAAAGGGGTCGTGGGTTCGAGCCCCCATCAGCGCGATCACTTTTTTTCAGATCCGATGGAAATCTTACTCACGACACCGGGTTTGAGAAAGGCGTAGGTGTGATGAGCCTACCCTGGAAACTTTCGAACGCTCAAATTCATCTAGAAACACAACACGATACGTTGTGAGGACATGAACTTTCGAGTTCGAAAAAGCCAGCCATTTTATTTATTTATTTATTTTTTTATAAAATTATAGATTATAAAAAAAGATTAAATATTTGTCCAAATGAAGAAAATGAAAAGAAAATTCTTTACTGGAAGTAAAAGTACTGTATAACAGACGGTTTGTGTAATGGCACACGATTAAAAGTTACCAAATTATTCAAGTATAACATTGAAGCTGAAATTATAACTGGGGAAACAATTGGAAATAAAGTTTTCATGCCTAGAATTACTTTAGCTAGTGTTTCTAGATGATTGCGTTCGATCGCCAGTGCGGGCTCATCACACCCACGCCCGGGCCTATCGGCTGTCCGCGGCTGCTTATTCGATTTATTCGCAGCTAACCTCTTTCTCAGGGGCCGTTCCTCTATCCGCAACCTGAGGACGCGCTGTGTAGTGGTGATAGGCACCCACCCGTCCGTTCTGGACGCACAGAGTTCTCAAACCATACACAAAAAAATATTTAAAAAAAATATTTTTATTTTAAAAAATTGGTATTGTGTCACACTTTGCCACACTGTGCCATAACTGTGCCAAACTATGCCAAGCTATTGCCAAATGTTCGAATTGGTATATATGTGGCACAGTCCTGGCACAGTTCGGCACAGTTTGGCACAGTTTGGCACAGTCGCTGGCACTGTTTGGCACAGTTTGGCACATCACATTATTTCCACTAGGGAATTAATAAAAAATGTTGCACAGTAACCATATAATCAGTAATCAGCTTGATCATTTCGTAAAGCAGTATTTTTTTAAGGTTAGGGAACGGGTAGCTCCGTCTGGGAACAAAATTTTAAAAAACGTCACTCAGCAATCGAAAGCACATAAAAAATCCTAAATTTTCCATGTATTTAAACATTTTTAGATCAAAAGGAATTTTGGGCAGAGCTTTGTTACGTTGGACGTGGAACGTCCCATATATATATATATATATATATATATATATACTAGGGGGTTCCCCCCTGCTCGCTTCGCTCGCCAACCCCCAATGTCTTATTTATAACTTGCATAATAATCTTTGATTTTGATTTTACACATAAAATTTGTTTAATTTATTGATATTTCTCTATTCTTTCCACACCACCTGTGAGGTAAATAGATTGGCGCGTTTTTTTTTCTTTGTTGACAAAATTAGTATGTTTAAATTTAAATGTTATAAATTATTCACAGTTAACTCCTATAAGTCCAAACTTTGTGCATGTATTTCATATACTTTTAGCGTTTCATTCAGATCTTAAGGAGTAACTGGAATAATTTAACTTTGTTACAATCAAACATCAATTACCCTAATTATTCAAACCTTATTATCTAATTGTATTACAAAATTTAGGTTCTCCCTGCTCGCTCCGCTCGCCAACCCCCACTTCTAGTTCAATTTAAAAAATATATTAGAATTTAAAATAATTGTTTATGTATAATAATACTTAAATAAAATACTTTAATGTAAATATTTTATGTTTTAACAACAGTTGTTTTCGTTGGATTCCTTTTATCGCTTTTTAACATATATGCTGCACCCGCCAAAGCCTCTCCAATAAAAAACAATTAGATTTTACAAATATATTTACCTTATTAAACTCCTGTTTAGCACAAGTCAATACACAGCAGTCGACAACAGCTGAAGACCAAATGAGTCAATTACCATTTTATATATAATTGAAGAATCGGTTGCTCATTGTCGCGATCCGCTACACCCACCAAGGCCTCTCCAATAAAAAAATAAATAGATTTTACAAATATATTTACCTTATTAAACTCCTGTTTAGCACAAGTCAATACACTTAATAACAATTAACAATCAATAACTTGAACATAGGTAATAAATTACAACATAACGGTAGCTTTGTAATAAACATATATATATGTATTTTATTATGTTTGTTGACAGTTTTGACTAATAAAATTTTTTTTTATATATGGATTATTATATTTATCTATAAATTTGTCATCAAAATTTTCAATACAAAGTAAGCTTTGTTTTATTCTTTTTTTACACATAATTAGCACTTTTTTGCACGGCATGAGATTAGGGCCCGAGCGTAGCGAGATTACGCCGTGCAGAAGTGTTACTTAGGTCACGAGTATCGTATAAAATTTTATGACACAGCCTACCTAAGCCCACAGTCACGCCTATCCATGTCATAAGCAGTCCTATTTTGCACCGTGAGGTTAGCGCAAGAGCGTAGCGAGTGTGATAAACACGGTGCAAAAATGATAATCCTATGTATAGAATTTTACATTTATTATTTTTACATTGCTTAAAATATTTATTTTCCCCACAGATTTATCAAAAATGGAACCCCATATAAATTTAGAAAACAATTACGACAATGAAAATATTGACGATGATCAGTTAAATCAATCAATGTTAGATGAATACATTAAATTCGAAGAAGAATATGATAACTACTGTCATATATCAATGTTGGATAATTTGCATTATCAGGAAATGAAAAAATTATATGATAAAATAGAATTATTTAAACATAGTAATATACCCAAAATTTTCACAAATTTTTGGCAAATCCCAAGTACCATTCTTCAAATAACCTTAAATGTTTTAAAATTTAGATCTACAATCAACAAACGTATACCTAATGTTATTATTTTCAATAATAACAATTTTTTGAAATATTTACTCTCATTTTCGAATATTATACATTATGTTCTAACAAAGAAATAAATTTTTAAGTAATTACAGAACTCGACTTGTTTTTTTTTCATACATAAAATATGTGATTAAAATTAAGATCTTACCTATATTTTATAGAAAAGGCTAAGAAGAAAATGAGGAGAGGTAAGACTTACACAACCCAAAACAACCATATAATGACTTTATATGTTGTAAAATTAAAATCAAAGATTATTGTGGAAATTGTAAATAAGATTGGCGAGCGAAGTGAGCAGGGGGAACATATTATAGTATTTATTATTAAATTTAGTAAATACTCAAAATGTATGTATGTATATAGAAACTCTGTAAACTAAAAGTATATATATGCATCTTTTCTATATTTTATCTGTGAATTCAATATGGGGGGAAGTCACATAAAAGGCATCAACATAAAATCGGTGGTTGCAACAGGTGGTTGGGCCCGTTGCCATGGCAACAGGTGGTTGGGCCCATTGCAGCAGGTGGTTGGGCCCGTTGCCATTGCAACAGGTGGTTGGGCCCGTTGCCATGGCAACAGGTGGTTGGGCCCGTTGCCATGGCAACAGGCTAAGCTCCATTCTTGACGCGGCGGCGGCAGCGGCGATAAAACTTTATAATATAGAGAGATATAGATGCACGCGACAGAGACGAATGGCCGAATGGCGGAAAATTTGAATGGATTACAGGGTCACGAAGTATTTTTCTTTTTCAACGTATATATTTATTTAAAATATTAATAATTACCATCTTTTTGCGTAGAAAAAACTTTCTCATCCATTGAAATTGTAACACCCCACACCGGCTCCGCAAGGTTTTCAATTTAAAATTCAAAAACTAAAGTCTCACGACTCATTTTTAGTTATTATACGCAAATAAGCGTACTCTCCCACTCTTTCCAAAGCTACGGGTTACAGCTGTGCAGCCAGCTACAAGCAACAACAGCAGCGCCACCAGGCAGTAGCGGCGGCAGCGGGAGTCACCACGCGGCAGCGGCTGCAGTGAGCGCGTATATCTATATATGTAGCGCAGCGAGCGGTGCGGCGTGCACAGCGTGAGAGTGGGATGATGACGTAGCGACGGCGCGGCGCGCCCATCTCCGTATGCTTGTATGAATGGTTTTTGTATATAGGTGTGAATGTATGTGTATATATTTGTATGTAAGCGTTTTTTCGGCGGCTCGAGTCCCGCTCTCTCCGTAGCCTTTATAAGGACCTGCGCGGCCTATGACTAGTCATTAGCTCCAGCGCAATTTAAGCGAGGACTAGTCTCTGCCAAGAGAAACTATTACGCCTTGGTAGATAAAACACTTAGAATGTTTTCTCACTTTTGAAGGACTTATAAAATTTTCAAGATAGGCACGATATCGCAACTTCAAGCGTATCAGTCCTAGACTTAGAAAAATTTTAGTTCCTTTCAAAAGACTTGGAGAAATTTTCGAATAATATTATACTTATAAAATTTTCTAGTCAGACAAGATAACGCAAATTAAGCGTATCCGTCTAAGACTTATAAAAATTTCAATCATTCTCAAAAAACTTAGCATTATTTCGAATTGTGATAAAACTTGTATAATTTTTATATTTGATCAGATAACGCAAATTAAGCGTATATATATATATATATATATATATATAATCTGTTAAACTATAGTATTATCATTATAATCAGATAACGAAATTTAACGCGTATCCGTTTATATTTTTGTTTGTAAAAATCAAAGCGGATTTAATCATTTATTTCATCTTGTGATATTGAATATATGCAACAATTAAAGCAAAATTCTAATTCCTAAAATTAATCTTGAATATATTTCATTTGTTACAAAGAATAAATTCTTATTATTGTGTTAATTTCCACTACTTCGTATCCCGGACCTATATTATAATTATTATTATTTATATAAATTATTAATAACATTTAAAATCATTATAAAATCATTACATTTGGCCAGTCGTCAGAATCATGACGCAGAGCAGTAAATGCGCACTACTACTTTTCTAAATTAAAATCAATAATTGCTATTTAAATAAAAGCACCCAGGACCGAGAAAAGTCTTGGCCGTTTCAATGGCGATCTTGCCAGGATACGAGGTTTCAAAGTGGAATTTATCATAATAAGTCAAAATAAAATCTTTTTGAATATACTCAGTACATTTAATACAAACATAACACAAAAATAGATTTGCATTTTTAAGCAATCTATTCAGACGTGCAATTATAATAAGCCGTCATCATACACAAAATTAGATTTGCAATTGTAAGCAATCTAGTCAGACGTGCAATTTATGCAGTCACCTATTTATATCGCAATCAAACAAAAACAAACCCTGACAAACAAAAATGGCAGACGGCCAAACGCATATCTTCTCGAGCACGCACAGACAGAGTGCAATACACTCTCGGGTTGTCTCTGCGGCTGTTCTAAAAGACCAACTGAACATTTCTTTAGCATTAATTACGCCGAGTGATGACGCAAATCAAACAATGATCGACGATCCATCTAAAAATACACAATGGATTCAGGCTGCTCATGATGCAATACAACATCTATTAGAAAGATCAGAGGAAATTACCGAGACATTAAAAAATCTACAAAAAAATTCATCTGATTTATCTGAAAGGTTTGATAGAAATGATCAAAGATACGAAGTATTACATGAGGATTATATTAAAATCAAATCTAAATTAAATGAATTCGAAGTAGCTTTGTCAAATAGAATTACTAATAATGACTTAGAAACCTTGGAAGATAGAATCATGCAAGCAATCGATGAAAGGATACGGGCGGTAGAACCTCAAGTCCAGTTATTTATGGATAAAACATCAGTCGGTGATATTAGGTCTACATGTTCGAATCTTATAAGTCAGATAACCCCACAAATTAAAGAATTAGTTCAAATAGAGTCCACATTCATCACTAAAAATATAGATCAAAAAATAGAAGTTACGAACAAATCAGTTTATGACAAATTAACGTCTTTAACAAATGCAAATTCAAATTTATTAAAAGCACTCAAGACGAATGAACAACAACTGAGATCACTTGTGATTGATCATAAAAAATTCTCAGACGCTTTGTTAATAACTGACCAAAATTTAAGTACAGTAAAATCAGACATTACAGATTCAAAGAAAATGTTGTCAGAACAAATAGATCAATTGACAAATAAGATTCGAACATTTCGAAACTCTTCGTTGAACGCTAGTTTAGGTGATAGTTCTTTTTCGCTAGCATCAAACGGTCCAAAATTGAAGCCACCAACCTTTAAAGCAGACGGAAAAGACAAACCCATGCGATATTTAAGAGAAATGAAGAAGTACCTTGAGGTATTAGACTTAGAATCAAATAAAATGATCCTAATTATTGGTCAGTCGTTAGAAAATACAGCCTCAGGATGGTTCGATATCGCGCAAAATTCTATCAAGTCCATATCAGATTTTGAGAAAAAATTCAAAGCAAGGTTCTGGAATGAAGATATTCAAGACGAGTGGGCGCGTAAAGTTGAATACAATCATTATAATAGTGGCACAAAATACTCTCGTCTTGAATATGCTACTTATGTATGGGAGTTCGCGCAAGATCTCGAACGAAACTTTACAGAATCAGAGCTAGTACGAAAGATATCCAATCACTTTGATTGGGATATTAAATATACAGTAAGATCATAGGGGATTGAAACACAAGAGCAATTCTTTGAATTATTAGCTCTAAAAGATAGTGGCCCAGATCAAAGAAGATCCACATTCAAAGCATCCCAAGATCAAACACAAAATCCCGAAAAATCACCTACCAATAATCCTTGGAATAAAAACCAGCCTAAATTCCAAAATAAGGGTAACCTTCAAAAACAAGGACAACAAGTCCAAACGTTAAACGTAATCGAAGCAAAAAAACCTCAAGCAACAAATACTTTGTTGAAAGACACGGGTACCAAACCCAAAAATACCATATCGAAAAATTCATCAAGTTCCTCTTCCTTTGACGAAGAATTAGAAGCATGTCTAGAAGGCACTTGGGGTTTATCAAAAAACTCATAAAAGTTGCCTCTTGTGCCTCGGATAAATCTATTATTCACTTTCAAAATAAACATAAGGCAACTTCGGAATCAATCAAGTTACAATTAGGTTAAGAAAAGTTTCCTAGCGAATCAGTGTTCAAATTTTGAATGATGCGTTTATTTATTGTGATCAAAACGTAACTTTCATCGTATTATTTTCTTCTATGAGAAATGTTCGCATTATAGATGAAAAGGTCGAAAAAGAAAAAAGATGACTGATTACATTATAAAGGTTGGATTTCTACTTTTTTTATTAAAAAAAAAATTACTTATCAAAATGAAAAACCGCTGCCAAGACCTTGGCACTTAGCTTCCTCCTATTTCGCTTTTTGTTTCATTGTTCAAATGTAATAGATGGAGACGTTAGGACGAATCCTCCTAGTAGCTTTACTTTTGTGCGATTTTAGTTCCCGTTAACCCTGTTACAATATCAACGGCCAATCTGCAAAATCTTGCGGGAAAAAGTAGGCAATTTTAAGCTCTTTTAGATACACTATTATTGAATACATTGTATAAATCGTATCATTAAAAAAAAAGTAAAAATATTTTTTCAAAAATCGAAGAATGGCCATAAAATGGTCAGAATCATAAAAAAAATTTTGCCAAGATATATGATAAATCTACCTTTTCTCATATAAGTGACATTTAAAATAACATTTAAAATAACCCTGGTGGCAATGTTATCGGGTTTCCAACTAAAAATTAACGATACCTGTCAAAAATTCTCTTAAAATAAGCAATTAGTTTTGTTTACCAATAGAGAAACGACACTGAGAAAGGGATTCATTTTTTTTTGTTTTTTTTGTTTTTTTTTGTTTTTTTTTGTTTTTTTTTTGTTTATCCGGAGAGTTGGAGAAATGCCATGGGCAGCGCCTGTCTTACCCATATTGTCGAGCAGGCTCAACGGCCTGTACGATGGCTTCGCGCCCGCCTGAACTTTAGCATTTTCAATTAAGACTAGCCTAGCCCTTTTCCACCGGAGAAAGGGATTCATTAACAGTTAAGTTAATACATTTATTAATTGGCTTATTGAAATATGGATGAAATCCGTCTGTTATCAAATGCAAGATATTAAAGGACTGTTAATAGCGTACTAATATCATTTCTCGTTCTTATCTTCATCATTCTCAAATGAATAAAATTCTATTGTTATAATTTATTTAGCAAAATTTATTGAGAATGTAATTTTACAATGGTGTCCCAATCCAATTTTTCATATTCATATCATTAAGCTGAAAAAAATATTAAGTATATAATTGAAACAATTAAATTAAATAGTTGATTATGCACCTAGCAGGTAAAGTAGGTAAAGTGTACACGTTGTAAAAATAAGATCCAAGGGAAGCCAGCAAATGACAATAAAATGGTCAGAATCATAAAAAAAAATTTCTCAATTCAGAATCAGAAAACATTTATGAATGTCAGATTGTATTACGATCGTTTGAGTGGTTCCAGAATTATGACGGTATACACTGAATTTTTTTGAATTACTTAATCGTTTAGTTCTAGATATATATCAAATCATATTATTTTCATGAAAATATTTAAACATTAATATTTAAAATACAATAGGGTCCTCACAATCTCACAAAACCATACATTTTCTCAAAACATTTAGAGCTTTAGTTAGGGAATTATAAGGTTAAAAAAAATAATAATTTTCAGTTATCCAGGGTATACAGGGTGAGAGACAAAGAATTTGAGTTTTAATATATTTTAAACTAATTGGTTTCATAAGTTGCAAAAAGAACTTAGCCGAGATACTCAAAAGATCTATCTTTTCCCAAAATTTCTACTTAATTAAAGTCTTTTTACTCCCGTAACCGTATGACATAGATAACCCATTTTTTTTAGTTTTCGATTTTTAGCTCAAAAACTAGTAAATAAAATAACTTAAAATTTTTATAGCAAATAGATATTATAGTTTTTTGTTGCCATGAATTTTTTCAAAACTTTTGACAATATAGTTTTGAAGATATTAAATTACCTCTAAATGTGTTTTTACGAAGTTTTAGAGAAACTGAAAATTTTACTATTACACAGCTTCCTCTTGGTAGGAAGCAAAAGGCGTCTGATTACAATGACATTATGAAGATGAGATAAGTATTTTTTATTTTTTAATCAGTCACCTTTTTTCTTCTTTGACCTATTCATACGTTAAATTAGTATCTTAGCGATAGTTTGAAAGTTTGAAACAAGTTGACATTTTTAAGGTTAAAATGGCTGTGTCATTTGAGAAAGGACTGATTAACCAAATGTTGTCATTAATTACATGGTAATTAAGTTCATTTGATAAAGTAGACATTTTATTTGTGACTTTATAAAAATCACATGTTATTAAGGTTAAAATTGCTATAGATTGCATTGTGCCTTTAAAAAAAACCGCTGCCAAGTCATTGGCACTTAGCTTCCTCCTATTCTGCTAGTGGAAGATAATTACATGGGATAATTAACTCATTCTTTGATTTAAATATGTAAATATATTGTATAAATCATATCATAATAAAAAGCAAAAATATTTTTTCAAAAATCGAAAAATGGCCATGAAATGGTCATAAAATAGTCTAAATCTTAAAAGAAAATTTACTCGAATTCAGAATCAGAAAACATATATGCACGTCCAATCTTATTACGATCGATCACGTAGTTCCAGCATTATAACAGTATACGTACACACGCATGCACGCACGCACGCACGCACACACACACACAGACAAAACCATCTGCAGGGACATTTTATAAAACCATGAAAACTCTCAAAATATACTAAGCTTTAATTATCAAATTATATGGTTTAACAAAAATAATAATGTTCAGTCACACAGAGTATACAGGGTGAGAGTTGAAGAATTTGAATCTTAATATCTTTTAAACTAAAAGGTTTCATAAGCTACAAAAAGAACCTAGCCGAAGTGATCAAAAGATCAATCTTTTCCTAAAATTTCAACTCAATTTAAACCTTTTTACTCCCGTAATCGTACGACATAAAAAAACCATTTTTTTTAGTTTTTGATTTTTATCTCAAAAACTAGTCGCCAAAATTGCTTAAATTTTTTACAACTAGTAGATATCGTTGTTTTTTATTGTCATGAATTTTTTCAAAACATTTAACTATTTATTTTTTGAGTTATATATGTTTATCGAAAAATTACCTTTTATATCATAAAAAATGAACAGATCAGTCAATCTAGAAAATCTTGCGGGAAAAAGTAGACAAATTTATGTTCTTTTAGATACACTATTGTTGAATATATTGTATAAATCATATCATTATAAAAAAGCAAAAATATTTTTTCAAAAATAGAAAAATGGCTATAATATGGCCATAAAATGGTCAGAATCATAAAACAAAAAATGACCTAAATTCAGAATTAGAAAAAATATATGCATGTCAAATTTTATTACAATCCGTCGCATGGTTCCAAAATTATGGCGGTATACGTACATACACACACACACACACAGCCATCGGCACAGACATTTTCTAAAAACGTATGATCCGTACTCCAAACACCTCCAAATACGTTTCCACGAAGTGTTAGCAAAACTGAAAATTTTACTATTACAAAGCTTCCTCTTGAGGAGGAAGCAAAATAGATTTTAAGTAGACAATGCATCGATAGATAATTAGTTTCATTTTTTATATTAAATGTTTCATAATTTGTGTTCAAATAAATAAATCTATAAAATCATTGGTCTATGTTTCATTCCACATCACCCAAGAAATCTGCAATTAATGGTACAACCTTGTCTTTATTAGTTTCAAAATTTTAAATAATCACTAGATATATATAATATTTAACTGCAATTTTAAATGCCTTATAATATTTAACTGCAATTTTAAATGCTAAGCCTTTGAATCAATATTCTTCTCTTAACTATCCAGTCTATGATTATTACAAGGAATTTAGTAGTAACTATAAACCTCAAACTTTTATTATAAAGTATTTTATTATTATAATAGCGGGTGCAAGATTTGCATTCAAGAGATATTTATTTACATCAACTTTTGTAGCTAAAAGATCTCTGCTACAAGCATCACACAGGCAACCATCACAATTTATTCATCTATAAATTATAGACCATTACAAACTTGATAAATCTTCTATTCAGTATCTATGCATTGAGAGCTCACGTAATCAATATAGCGGCACAAAGGATGAAAATATGCATAAATTAATACATGTATAAACGCATATAAATTTTAATACATAATATAACCACTGTGCGTCCAGAACGGACGGGTGGGTGCCTATCACCACTACACAGCGCGTCCTCAGGTTGCGGATAGAGGAACGGCCCCTGAGAAAGAGGTTAGCTGCGAATAAATCGAATAAGCAGCCGCGGACAGCCGATAGGCCCGGGTGTGGGTGTGATGAGCCCGCACTGGCGATCGAACGCAATCATCTAGAAACACTACATAGCACCACAACAATGACCACAACAACAATTTCACTTTCTCTTCCTACCTAACTATGTCTATAATCTATCTCTTTCAGCACACATTACAAAAATCCTGCTGTCGTGGGGAATGCAGGAGCGATGACAACTGCCCCGAAAGGGGATGTGTAGAATGATTCGCCACCTGGTCTTACACGG
>CM053169.1:19701872-19717052 GCA_012977825.3 Pteromalus puparum | reverse complement strand
ACGAAATAAGAAGGCAAGTGGGGGCGATTTACAGGAACAAAAAACGCGAGTATCAAAAGAATCAGATTAGAAAAATAGAAACTTATAGTAAGGAAAATAACCCGCGCGAGATGTACAAAAGAATTAACGCTATTAGGATGGGTTTCCAGAGTAGATCACAATTAATGAAAGGTGCGGGCGGGAATCTCGTCACAAGCGAAGGTGAACTGTTAAAGCTGTGGAAGGGCTATTTTGATAGCTGCTAAGCGTACATGAAAACTGCGAGGAAACGGGAGACGAAATCCACACTGCTGAACTCCATTTGGAAGAACCGACCTACAAAGAAGTAGAAACCGCGATCAAAAAACTAAAAAACAATAAGGCTGCGGGAAACGACTCTATACCAGCGGAACTACTTAAATATGGGGGCACTACGCTGACATCGATAATTTTTGAACTAGTACGCTCTATTTGGAAAAATGAAACAATGCCGAAAAACTGGAAAGAATCCATCATCATACCGATTTTTAAAAAGGGAGATAAGACAGACTGCAATAACTATCGGGGAATCTCACTTTTAGCTACCTGCTACAAAGTTCTGTCAAACGTAATACAGGCCAGACTCACACCCTTCGCGGAAGATATAATAGGAGATTATCAGTGTGGATTCCGGCGTAACAGGTCGACGAGCGATCAAATGTTTACTATAAGACAGCTGTTAGAGAAAAAATGGGAATATTGCGAAACAATACACCAGTTATTCATAGATTTTAAAAAAGCGTATGATTCTATCAAGCGAAGCAAAATGTATCAAATCCTTGTGCTCCTCGGCGTGCCAAAAAAACTTGTGAAATTAATACAAATATGTCTGAACGGAAGCACGGGAAAAGTACGAGTAGGCGGTAATGTATCTGAATCGTTCATGATACACGACGGTTTGAAACAAGGGGACGGGCTCTCCACGGTACTCTTTAACTTAACGCTAGAGTATGTTGTTAGACAAATGCAGACTAGCGGGCTGGGCGCAACACTCAACGGAAAAACGCAGATTCTAGGATATGCAGATGATTTGGACATAGTGGGGGATAATGGCGAAACGGTAGCGAGAAACGCGGAAATACTCATAAATGCGGCCGAGGAAACGGGGTTAGAGGTGAGCGAATCGAAAACGAAATATATGATTATGGATAAACTGGGCATTTGCGAAGGAGAGGGGGATCTTAGAGTCGGAAATTTTACTTTCGAAAAGGTTAGCGAATTCAGATATTTAGGCACAACTATAAATGATCGAAACGAAATCAAAGCCGAGATTAATAAGAGACTACATTCGGGTAATGCCTGCTTCTACGCCGTGAACAAATTACTAAAATCAAAACTGCTGTCTAAAAATGTAAAAATTAGGATATATAGGACTATAATAATGCCGGTAATCTTGTACGGATGCGAAACTTGGGCGCTCACTAAAGCAGAGGAAAACCGTTTTAGGGTGTTTGAAAATAAAGTTCTGCGAAAAATATACGGGCCAAAGAAAGATGAGGAAACCGGGGAGTGGAGGAAACTGCACAACGACGAGCTACATAACTTATACGCGTCACCGAATATAAACAGAATAATTAAATCGCGAAGACTAAGATGGGCAGGGCACGTTGCAAGAATGGGAAATGATCGCACGGCAGCGCGTATAATGAAAGGAAAGCCAAATACGTCGCGACCTCTAGGTAAACCTAGACGCAGGTGGGAGGACAATGTAAAAGCGGACTTAACTAAAATCGGGCGGGACGGCGCGAAATGGATAGGGTTAGCACAAAATAGGGATACGTGGAAGGCTTGCGTAGATGAGGCGATGAACTTTCGAGTTCGAAATGCCACTTAAAAAAAAAAAAATATAACCACTTTTATTTTCTTCAAAATCACAATGCAGATAAATGAGAAAGACAATGCTTCAAAATAAAAATAGATCATGGTGACTAAATTGATGTACTTAAATGCCCGCTCTGTAGGTTAGATCTTGATCCTTTGAGCCGCCATGCATATCTAAAAACTTCAGTTTTAAAAACTACTTAAACATATTGCGACGCTGTGCCTCCCAACACAGGTGCGCAACACCTAGCGCCTCCGTAGGCACTAGGATTTCTTTATTTCGCGGGATTTTACACGCGATCGCCGACGTATGGGAGTACGCTGGGGAGAGGTGGGAAAACAGGAAAGAAGTCAAACACAAACAACACTTTATTCACGTTTCTGCACTTATATTTCGCCCAGCCCTTTCCTACAACGTGGTGGCCTTAGCCGCCCACGCAAGGTAGCCACGCAGGGCCCGCAGATACTTGCAAACTCCGCACATACACACTCTGCCACGCTATATTCCTGAGGCTCTCACCTCTGAACACAGCTGACTCTCTCTCTCTCTCTCTCTCTCTCTCTCTCACGTTCACGCGCTAGTCCCGAAGCCGTAGCCGGTAACGTCACGCCAATTCTCCGTCTCTCTCGCACACACACACGCGCCAGCCGCACGGCCGGCTCTCCCTCGTCTCGTTCCCTCTCTCTCTCTCTCTCTCTCTGGTTCTCGGCTACTCCGGCGCGCAGGCATGCCGACGTTGACGGCAAGCCCGTCCATGTTGCTACAACACGCACAGCGTTCCCACGCCGTCTTTCTTCGCCGTCTTCGCTTTCTGCTCTACAGACACACACACTCGCGGCACTGGCTCGACGCCTGCGCAGTAGACGTCGTGGTGTGCGCCGCACGACACACCGACACTCTCGCATCCCATCTTCTCTCTCTCTCTCTCTCTCTCTGCCTCTCTCTCTCTCTCTCCACATTTCGCCCTGTATTAGAATATGGAATTTGCCTTCCTAGTCAAAATGTAGGCTGAAATTCCTAACCCTAAACCTCCTTGCTACTACTCTGAGGTTAAATACGTCCTCCTTAACCTACGAGCATTTTAAATCCCGAGATACCGAGGGGCGCAGGTTCCAAAAGAGCTAGCGCTTTTGGATCTTAAATATTCCGAAATTTGGCACGGAGACGTTTTGCTAACTTCTTTTCGAGTGGAGCGGCGCTACTTTGGAATGAGATTCCTAAAGAATCCCGCGAGTTGCACAAAAGCTAATTTACCCTCCATCTGCCTTTAAATCGCAACTAGCTAAACGCTTTGCCCTCAACCGATCCGAGATTACAATAATTTTGTCGCCTTTTTAGCAGCTTGCGCTTACTCCTGACGTGCGTCTATATCTCTTTGTATTATTCGTCATTCGACCTATCTGTTATTTTTTTTATCTGTACGAGCGACTAATTCTACGATTTCACTTATACATACAGTTCCAGCGTTACTCTTTATTTATAATTTAACTTAAGTTTTAACTTAGTTTTAATTTTAGTTTTAATACTTTGTACTTTCACAATTTGTCAAAATTTGTAAGGACCATTACGCTAGTCCCATTTTCGCAGTCTTCCTGAGCATACTGTATTTTACTGTAATTTTGACTATAACGGACTCAAGTCTCTAGTCTTTATGTAGATAAACTCAAACTCAAACTCAAACTCTCTCTCTCTCTCGCTCTCTCTCCCAGAATGCAAGGTAGCCTCGCTGGCCTCGCGGCCGCTGGTTTCCCGCTTCCTCTTGTCCTCTCTCTCTCTCTTACTCTCTCTCTCTCTCTCTCGCACGTAGACTCGACGACGGCGGCCTTGCCTCCTCTCGTTCCGTCGTCCTTCCTCTCGTGCCTGCTCGACGGCGGATGGCGACGGGACGGTAAAGGCTCTCCTGCCGACGTCCTTCCTTCCGTTCTGGCTCCCTTCCTCTCGTGCCTGCTCGACAGAAGATGGCAGCCGGGCGGTGAGGACTCTGGGTNCAGTGGTGGGCGGCTGGATGGTCGTCTCCGGGGATGGACTCCTTCCTCGGGATGGCGGTCCAGGTCGTGATGCTGCTGCTGCTCTCCTCACACACTCTCTCTCCACACACTCGCACACTTAACACTCGCGTGCGATTCTCTCTCTCGTCGACGTCTCGCGTCGACGGAATCCAGACGAGAACTCCCGAGTCACGCTGCGTTCGCGCGCTCGGCGACACTCTCCCCGGCCGTTAGGGCCCGGCCGATAACGTAGGCCGATTGGCCAAGCGAGGCGCGAGACGGGCTGATTGGCTGCTCGTCTCGCGCCAGCTCGGAACGGCGAACTTCTTCCCAGAGCTCACGACGGCTGGCAATTTCCACGAATTCCCGGGACGTAGCTCACGTCCGAGAAACGCGGGCTTCGCACGCGCCGACTGTCTCTTTCTCGGCCTTATGCGTTAAGGAGAATTTGCCGCGCAAAACAGTAACACACGTTTTGCGTGGCTGCGACGTTTGCAACGTCGCAATATGAATAAGGCCTAGAGATCTATCAGCAAAAAATTAATATATAAAAAATTCTTATCCTATTTTCTACTGTATATAAGTATTTATATGTATATAGCAAAACCATGTCTGTTCCGTATTAAAACGTTGCGCTTACAAACTAATGCTCCTACACTCGCAATGACTTTTTTTTTTATAGAGTTTATAATAAAAATTGTTCGCATTCGTCAAAAGAAGTCAAGGGGCTGTCGGAGCGAACTTTACTAATTGTGACCTCACCTTGTGTCGTAGTTCTTATTATATGCTTTTAATATACTTCAAATCAATAAAAATCAAATTGATAATTGTTTCTTATTGTGTAAGTGTTCTCGGAACACAGAGTTTATAGTAATTTAATTATTAAAAACTTTACATCATAAAATATTGTATGAAAAAGTGTCGTTCATCTTACTGATTCTTACTTTCATCGTCGCCTCCACCTTGCGCCGTAGTTCGCACTGTTTGCCTAAATTACATATATTGGTGTACATATTATTTGCGCTTGTAAATATATAGTTTTATAATACGCACCATATAGAGCACCGCGTTTATGTGCGATAAATGAGTGTATGTACTTATTATTTATGATCCAAAATATTTTGAAGATCAGGAAAAGCAGAACATGTTGACCAATCGGCGTGGCTCTGACATCCCCAATACAAATTTTGTTGCTCTTTTACAAAAATGGCTACTTGATCATCGCAGCAATCGAGTATCGAGATCCTAACCTAATCACCCATGCGCCAATTTTTGTCTTAGAGCTAAACCAGTCATCAATCTCTTAGTCACTCCAAGCTCAGCACATGTACTGCTTACTAAGTCATTTTTCCATTGCAGCTTTTGTTTCTATCCTGATCACGATACGCGAGCTCAAAGCGAGTCATTGAACGTCTTAATAAAGAATGCTACCGCATCAACCTTAATAAGACTTCCCGGCTGCACAACATTTGCCTTCATTCTACCCGAATCGGCCACTAATCTCAGCTGGCTCTCAGTAGCCAAGTTTCTAACTTGATTCATGCCTTTTTATTCAGTTATCACGCTCGTCACTACGGGTTTTTTTTCAGTAATTGAATTTTCTTAGGAAAGAATAAGTAGAACATCACGATATTTATACAGAAAGTAGATCTTATCATAATTCATCAACATGATTTTTTTTAAAGAAGTTTCATAGTTTAGTTTTTGAGTTATAATGGTTTAAAAATGTGCACTTATTGGTCTATCGAACGATAATCTAAAGTCTCTGCAGTATGGAGATAAATAATTTTATTCTCTTTCAGGTACATATACAGTATGGGGGGACTGTAGGGAGGCTGTGTGCTACTCCCCCCTTCCCCACCACTCCACCCCACTGNAACTAAAACATTCTATCTGAAAGATAAATCATGGTTTTACGACCATTTTGGGGGGAGGGCGGTGGGGGGGGAGTATAGCCAAAATAACTATATAATATAGGAAGATATCTATATATGCACACACACACACACACACATACATAGTATTATAATCATATAGTATATATGTAATACAGTTTTCTACATAATTTTATGAAATTATTATACTACTAAATACTTTAATAGTAAGCTTTCGCAAAAAAAATTTTTCTCAAGATTTATATAAATAACAAATAGCTAATAAAAAAAATAATAAGCATGTTATTTATAAGCTTACATAATATTAATTATACAAAAATTGTATCCTTTTGAGATATTTGAAATCTTGAAAAATGTGAAAAACTCTATATGTATATATAACTACTATATGTATATATGTATATATATCTACAAATTTTATCTCTTCGAATATTGAACGTTAGTGCAAACTCTGTAAACATGTATCAATGCTATAACGAGTTGCCTTGTGTGCACTTGTTACGTCCCTCTCTCTCCTATACTATATCATAATATTACAATAAATATATCTTATCTGTAAACATTTCTGTAAAACATTGCTTTCAGCAGCAGGTAAGTGAGAGGAGCAGACATCCTTAACACAGAGAGAGAGAGAGAGAGCCGCGCGTGCGCATGTGCGTGTGGCGCTATCAGTGAAAATGAGAGAGAGAGAGAGAGAGAGAGAGAGAGAGAGAGAGAGAGAGANGAGAGAGAGAGAGAGAGAGAGAGAGAGAGAGAGAGAGAGAGAGAGAGAGAGAGAGAGAGAGAGAGAGTGGGAGAGAGATTGCGCTGACCACGCGGTCGCGCTTTGCGCCGCGACACTTAGAAGTATAGAGCCGAGCTGTAAAGTCGTGCCGATAATCCGCAACCTTTGTCACCGCGACTACGCGTACAAAAGCCCAGATTCATGCGTGCGTTAGTGTCCCGGAGGACTGTTGCTGCAACGTTGACCTGGTCTTTGTCTGTCGCCGGGTGGAATCCTCTAGGTGCTGTCCAGCACCACGCGTCAGTCCCGAGCCGTGCATCTACTTGCCGCTCGACTTCTCGCTGCACCCGGCCACACACGAGGCCTTGAGGCGTCCGTCCTGCTGTCCAGCGACGGGCCCTGGTCATCCGTCCTGCGCCGCTCCGGTCGAAGCCACGAGGCATTCATCGAGTTCTGCGAAGCACCTCTGTAAGTACCTGCCCGATCACAATACTCTCTCTCTCTCTCTCTCTCTCTCTCTCTCTCTCTCTCTCTCGGCATCATTCGCTCTGTTCCCTCTCTCTTACTCCGCGCTGCCTTTGTACTTATTTCGAGTCTTTACATAAAGAGAAACCTTGTTAATACTCGGCTTGTGTCATTTTGCTCCTGACTCTATCCATTCTCATGCGATTCTCTCTTAACTTAACTTGCGAACTAGCTACGTAGCCAATTCACTCACGACGCCTCCGCGGGCTCACGTGCACGAGGACGTGCACGTACAGCATACTGCGCTACGGGCCAGGCTTCGCATAGCTTTCAAGAAGCCTGCAACGAGCTGCTACATCCTTTTCCTCTCGCATATTCACCGATCAGTGGATGCGCCACTGATCGCTTATACACGGGTGCGGACCCCGTCGTTCTCAAATATTTCGGTCCAAGAAACCTGTTATAATGCATAACCAAATTTTATTTTTGGACACTTATACATATATTCTATGTAAATCTGTGGTAACTACCAAATTCAAAATTGATTATGTATTATTTGAATTTCAAAATAAACAATTAAAATATTAGTCTTAATATTATTAAGATAAATATTATTACAACTGACAAATAAATCAAGGGGCGCGGTAACGCCCCGATGACAAGTATAAGTTTTTATACACTGTGCCGACGGGGAGCCCCGCGACCCTATTATACTTTGAATTTGCTTTTTAACCTATTTACGTTTTATTCATTCTGTCTATATTTTATTTGATTCGTTGTCGACACATATGTGTGAGTATCCTATTTTGAAGATTTTAATCAGATCTTTCTAATGACCGTAGTATTTTTCTAAAGAAATTACTCCTTCATAAAAATAACTAAGATCAAAAATTAATTTGCGATAATTTCTTAAAATTTTTGGCCATGCGATTCTCTTCTTTTTAAGTACAATAATACAAGAATATGTCAAATAATAGTAGTAGGTTATAATAAGGTTAACTTGATAATAAATCTCGCATTGTGCATAGTAATGTATGTATGTGCAATCAGTGCAATAAGTTGTTAAATGAGTGAGAGAGAGATAGAGAGGCGTCGCAATGAATCGCTGCTGGGAGTGTGAGAGCCGAGCGCAGAGGGCGCGCAGCGACCGGTACTTACGCAGTACGCTTCTAGTCTAGGTATAACAAGTGCTCTGGTGAATCACGCACCTCCACAGAATTGGGGAAAGCGCAGTGTAAACAAGCACCATCAGCACCATTTGAACGTACCACAATAGTCCCATCACCGCACCCACGAGCACAAAAAAGAGCAGCAGCAGTTAAGCCCGGTGAAGAAACGCATCAAGGAGAGCACAGCGCCAAGCAATGTGTGCCGTCAGCAACCGCAACAATCGCCTCCGCCGGTGCAGGCCTCCTCCTCCTCGGCCTGGATAACGCAGCCGATTTCGCAGTCTTCCTTGTCGTTGTCGCATTATCATTCAACGACCAAACACCATCAGCATCAGCAGCCACAGCAACAACAGCAGCAGCCTGAGCACCAGCAGGTCTCCTATGTTAGGCAGCAGACTACGACATGCCATCGCCCGCCGTGTCAGTCATTACTATCAGCGACAGCGAGGATGTGTCGCCCGGAAAATATAGTTTGTTTACGTATAGACGTCGATGAAAGTGTCTTTGCTTACATATTCTGTCTTAGCTTGAGAAATATTTGCGCCGGTGATAGAATCTGTCAAACAGCTTTTTTTTTATTGAAAACTTGTGCACTTTGAGTTTTTGAAAGAGACGGAATCGAATAATCGATCGAAGCTTGACCGTAACTTCACCAAGTTTTTGCTTACTGGAGGTCTACAAAGATCCCGTTGACTTCAATTCTAACCTCAACGACCATTTTTGCTTGCACCAGAACCATATACAAAGGCAACACAAATTGATATAATAAATAAGATCTCGACTGTTCTCGTCTTCCACAGGCTTAGAGCGCTTGTTTCCCCGAAATTAGCAGAAGACTACGAGGCCTTCTTGTTCGTCCACAGGCCGAGAACGAATTCGAGAAATGCGACTATGGTAACGATCTCACCGAGTCCGAGGGTGATGAAAATGACGAAAACTTGCGAATATAGATCGTCTTTGTATGAAGATAGGGAATAGCCACACAAGGGCGCCGGATCGGGGACCAGTACAGGACCCCCGGCTCACAACGATGGACTAGACATCGGGCATCGACAAATTGCATCATCAGAACATGCTGGACTGCCACATCAAGAGCGAGACCGATAGTGTGATCAGTGGCCACTCTTAGCTCGGACCTCAACTACTGCAGGAGCTTTCTCCACTTGTCCTCGACGACGAACCTGTCGGTCGCAAGGACGACCTTCGTAGCTGGTCGTTTGAGTTGTATACCAGAGGCTTCTAGCTCAATGACAACCAGATACTCTAACTCCAAGACCTCATATTCAATTATTCCTCCGGAGTCGAAAATTAACAAGATCTTCCTTCTTTCGTTACAGCTGTTTCAACCTCGACATAAGAGTGACTATATTAACGCCATATAAAACTTACCGTTTCGCTTCCATAATATCTATTTTCTTCTACAATTTTAATAAATACTTAAAACGTAGTTTTAATACCTTGCGCTACCTTGAGTTGGAGGACGTGGAATCGGTGGTATAGTCGTCGTCGCGCCACCAAGAGGAGTCCACCACTGGGTCCCTCGACCAGGCAAAATATTTACGAGGGACGTATACCCTACTGAAAAAAATGATATGTTTTATCTTATGATTATTGATACAATTTTTCATGTAATTAGTCATATGATACAGCATATGAATAATAATATCCGATTATTTCTCGAATACGCATGTGATAAATCATGTTATATCATATGATGTTCATTTACAATTATTTTATTTTAGCAGGAATATGATAATTCATGTGATAAATTATGTTATCAATCATAAGATCGACGTTTGCAATTAATTCGCTTTATCCTTAATAAGATAATTTACTTGATAATTTATGTTCTACATCATATAATTTATTATTAATTATATATTGATACAAACCAGGTAACGTAGCTTTAACTTGTAATTACTTACACAATCCACTGTTTAAAATATGCATAAATGAAAGTTCATTTTTGTGGCCCAGTTTAATATGATCATTAACTGATCTTAAAATTATATCCGAAAATAATGTAACAAGTGTGCACAGAGCATTTAATTTGATCATTTGCATCTTTTTTTCGTACATTACATATATACGCTACATACGAACATATAAAAAAATTGTAAAATATATTGAGGGTGGAAAGGAAAGGAGGACCTAGAAAAGATTCAAAGGAAATACGCGAAGTGGATACTCAAACTAGATAGAACAACAATAAAACATATCCTGTATATGTAAACAAAGAGGTTTAAACTAAAGACTGGGACGAAGACAAGAGCGATGAAGTATGAGGAAAATTTAAGTTGAACAGATGAAGATAGGTTATGGAGGGAATGCTGGAATTTACTAAAAGTGGAAGAGAGGAAGTCAAAACAAGAACGAGAAAGAGAGAGAGAGAGAGAGAGAGAGAGAGAGAGAGAGAGAGAGAGCGCTAAACAATTATTGCAGAACACTAGAAGAATAAGATGAACAGGTTCGGTACGAACTGGAAAGGATCAACAAGGGCATCCATTGGCAGGAATGGACATTAGAAATAAGAGGGTCGAGACAGGCCAGAGATGTTAGTATTCTACTAACGGAACAGGGAATAGATAGAGAGAAGAGCGGCAGAAAGGGGTTAGCAGTCACGACAAGGTTCGGGCTAGGAAACAAAGCGAGAGAATATAAATACTAGTTAAAAGAGAAAGAGAAAAGATGCACGTTCTCTGAAGAAGAGGAAAGAATTATGAAACAGATCTTTGAGAAGTGCACAATAACAGGTATCAGATATGAGTTGTGGGAAAATATAGCGAGCAGCAAGGGAAATAACTTAACGCGACGAAGAGTATAGAGTATAGCGGTGTATGTAAAAGAGGTGTTAATGAAAGAACGAGGAAAAAAGAAAAGAACCAAGAGATACACACATAGTTGACACTATATGGAAGACAGGAACGTGAGAATAAGATCATTGGCTATGAGTAGCTCATGGCACATTTGTGAGGTTAGACTAACCACAACAAGTATGCACAGAAAATATAGCAGTGTAAAAAGGGAGTGTGATTCTGAGAAGTTTTTTAAATTGAGCAAGCGAAGTATAAGAGAAGGAAGAAAATGTACAGCGAGAGAAGAAAAGAAAGAGAATTCAGAGAAGAAAAGAAAGGAGTAGAAAGCTGGAGATATACAGGCTTTTGCCACATAAGGCCTTTACCTTTTCT
The DNA here is from genome assembly GCA_012977825.3 of Pteromalus puparum. Lineage (NCBI taxonomy): Eukaryota > Metazoa > Arthropoda > Insecta > Hymenoptera > Pteromalidae > Pteromalus > Pteromalus puparum. Next base: position 19,705,783 of record CM053169.1, on the reverse strand, counting down.
ACTTTTGTAGAAAAGGTGAAAAGGAAGGCCGCCGACCAGAAAACTACAGGACGTAAAAAGAGAGTTGGTGATTTAAAGGAGAAAATGAAAGGTTTATAGAGAGAAGCGGGCAAAAGCAGAGATAAGATAAGAAAATGATGGTTAGAATGAGAAAGAGTCAGAGAAAGGAGAAAAAGCCGCAAGAGAGAAAAATGAGATGAAGATGGTGAGAGAGGTAAGAGGATGGAGATTAAGAAGAAAAATGGAAGTAAGCAGTTGCAAAATTTGGGAAGTAAGCAATTGCAAACTCTGGGAAATAAGCAAATGCAAATGCAAAGCAATAAAATATTATCATTACTATTATAAAATATATATTTTATAGCACGATTAATAATTTTAACATATTTACAATTTAAATAACATAATGATCATTTTATTAAATCATAAGCAATTAACTTTTTACAAATTATACACATAAGAAATCATGTGACTACTTACGCCATTACTCGCATGATCTCTCACGTGAGCAATAACGTGAATGTATCGATCAAATAATGAAAGAACTACTCAAGTGATTACTCGCGTGAGTACTCACTAGCTTAATAATCAAGCAATTTATTTCGAGATTAATCACACGTGACTAATCTTGAGATAAATTACTCGATTATATAATCACGAGAGTACTCAGACGAGTAATCACGTGAGTACTCATGTCATTAATAGATCGATACACTCCCGTGATTACTCATTAGTTGAGTTTTTCAGAATGGCAGTCTTAACTTTAAATTAATATACAATAGATTGACTTACAAGTATCTAGGTACGCATTATGGTTTATTAACATAACTTTGGCTCAGAATACTTATAATTTATTTAATAGTGATACAAATTTGGTAAAGAGCAAACATACTGATTTTTACTATTTTCAATGAAAACGCAAACTTTACTTATTGAATTCGTTTTACATGTAATGCTTACTGGATTTATATTTAAAACAACATGTATATTCGTACAGTGATTACTTGGTCTAGTTTGAATAACATTGCAAAGGCATAATTCGGTATTGCTTTCTTCATCAACAAAAAATCGTCTAATTTGTATGAATGTGGAATCAGAAAGTATTGCATACGAATTGCAGGACCGCTGATTAATTTTCTCAATACTTAGGTATAGACAACTATCTTTGACCATTTTTATATAATACTTCGTTTTTTCAGGTAATTCGAACTTTTCTTTTAACTTACTACTAACACGTTTTCCTTTTCCGAAATATGTTACATCTGATAATTTACATCTTTTATGTACTCTTGGGTGCATCACCTCATCACAATAAGATTTTACAATTTCACATGAATTCGGATACACAAGTTTCTCAAGGATATTGACAGAATGTTGTAAGTTTATATAGCGTATAATTTGTTGATTAACACCTTTTGCACATTGTATTGAATTTAACAATTGATAATTAGCTGACTCAAATGGAAAGGCTGAATGTGCCCAAAGTGGTCCCCAATTGTACACACTTTCAACAATATGTAGCAATTGGTGGACATTATAAGTCATTACTTCTTTACCATACAGCTCTTCAGCGTCATGTACAAAAGAATGTAACATTTCATTTGCTTGATTAAGTTCATCGTAAGAAATCTCTGTTTTCAGTAAAATGTGTAAACTATTAACAAGACGGGTCCAATGATTTAATAACTTTTTTTTTATTACTAATTCAAGTAAAGGCACGCTATAATATAAAACCCAATTTTCCCATTCTCTTGTTTTCCATTTTCCTCTTTCTTCTAATGGCCTAGATAGTCGCGAAATTTGATGAGGAGCTTTAATTTCTTCAAGCAGCGAATTAATAAAATTAAATTCATATTGGGATATAGAATTTAATAAATACGAAGTGAACTGCTTTGCAACACCTCCAACAAAACAATGCATGTAGTCGGGCACAAATCCTTTAATTATATCAAAGTGAGGTACATTTATTAGAGGAGAACAATATTTAACTCCATTTACTGCTTTTCCAATTTCCAATGCTGCTCTACTATGTACAATCATACTGTATTTGTTTCTCTTCTGTACATTTTCTAATAAAGGATACCTCATACAACCAGAGTACCATTCACCTGGATGTTGACACCAATCACAACCGAAATAGGCGTTAAATTGCAGAGTACCATTCATAGGCGCTCTTGCAACTGTATCTACGCATACAATTAATACATAAAGTTTTAATACTCTTTTAGTGTCATTAAGGGTTAAATGTATTCCAGTATTATTCAAATTTTTTAAAAATTCAACGAACACATTCAAAAACTGCATCATTTCAGGTTTTTTCTTACCAAACCAAAGACCACATGTAATTATGTTTTTAGATCTAAATTCAAACGGCAACTGATGAATTTCTAAATATACTGGCCAAATAGAATAATTAGATGATTCGAACACAGGAGCTCCATCAGTATTTAATGTGGCTGTAATAGCATTTTCATGTTCAGAATCTGATAGCTTACTTAAAAATTCACGGTACATTTGTCCATCATAAATATCTTTAATTGTTCCATTATTGCGGATTCCGGATGATACCAAATTCTCATAATAGTCACTGTTAGCACTGATTGATTCAATTATTCTTTTTGATGGGTCTATTACAGCAAAATAGCAAGGGCAAGACGGATTTGATACATTTACAAGGGATTCGCATGTATTGCATGCGAATATGCAATTAATGCTGTCTTGTAAATCCTCAATAGTACCTAAATAATCAGAACAATTTGGACAAAGAGCATGGAAAGTAATTTCGTTTTTTGAATTGAACATTTGATCTATCTTGTAACGTGACTGAGGTAGGATCAAATCATCTAAGGTGCAGTTAAGAAGCTTTAAATAATCAGATATAGCTGACAATGATAATTTATGTTTTAATGAGCATTTCATAGTCATTAATAACAATTCTGCAGGACTTCTTTGTACTGAATTAAAAATGGGTTGAAAATAGTCATTTGTTTCTAAAAGATTTTAAAGATAAGTTTTTGGCTTTTCATTTTTATCAGTTTTGCTCTCCTGTTGCTCTTAATCACTGCTGTACAACTCGTTTTCATAACCCTGGGTTACAATATCTCCTTTCTGAAAACAAAATAATAGTATTAGGCGCGATATAAGAGAGCGTTGGCGCCTTATGGCGGAACCAAACGTGTCAGAGTGAGGTACGATTTCAACATACGGTTGGTGCAGAAATTAAGCATAAGAGAGTGAAAAGGAGAGTATCAGGAGAGAGAGAGAGAGAGAGAGAGAGAGAGAGGAGTCTAAACGAAGCAAAAACTTGGAACAGGAGTGTTGAAGAGGGATAAAGAAGAAAGAAGAGTGGGAGATAGCGGTAGAAAGAGGTCAGGATGGTATATAGAAGGACAGAGAGAGAGAGAGAGAGAGAGAGAGAGAGAGAGAGAGAGAGAGAGAGAAGCGAGGCATGAACTACAATATTAACCGGATAAGCGAGATGATAGTAGGGAAATAGAGGAACGATAGTAACGGAGAGGAACAGAAATTCGGAACCCCGCGAGGATTTGAATTTAAAGAAGGAGAGACAGGGAATAGGTGGGACAGTACGCCATGAGGGAGAGGGGGAAGAGGAGGAGGAAAGGACAGAAGCAGTTAAGCCTAACGGAGAGCTTAGAAAAGAAAGCCAAGGAAGGAGGAAAAGAAAAGGAGGGGAGCCCAGCAGAGGAGGAGACGAAGAAAAGAGAAAAGGTAGAATAGGGAAAAGGGAATAACCCGTTTGAGAAGAGCAATCTAACGGCTAGGACCCAAACAAAGATAGAATAAATAGAGGAAAAAGTGGAGAAAGGAGAGATGGAAAAGCTGCAAGACACCCTTGACAAGATGTTGGAGACAATGAAAGAATAAAAGGAGGAGAGAAAGAAGATTATAAAGGA
>CM053169.1:19617416-19694201 GCA_012977825.3 Pteromalus puparum | reverse complement strand
GGGGAGAGAGAGGGAGGAGAGAAGAAGAGGAGATGTATTAACGTCTATGTCTGCTTTTCTATAGTTGAGAGAACCTCAGGATGAGAACAGATGAGGAATAAGATGTGGATTTTGGCGTAATTTTTAGTCGAGAGTCAAGTGAGTGTCATTTGATTCTCACCTGATTCTCATATTTCATATTCTCATTAGATTCTCATCTGATTCTCATCAGATTTTTGTTTGATTCTCATCTGATCGAAGTCGAATCTTATTTTTTCAAATTGGAATTTAGATTTATCTTTACTAACCTTACAAATCCTCACGAATTCCTTACAAATCTAAATCAAAATTTGACAAAATAACAGTTGACTTTGGTCAGCTGAGAATCAAACAAGAATCACGTGAGAATCAGATGAGAATGTGAGAATCAGGTGAGAATCAAATGAGACTCACTTAACTCTCATCTGAAAATCATGCCAAAATCACATCTGATTTTTATCTGATTATCATCTGAGGTTTTTCAATAGGGATATGAACAGGCTTCAGCAGAATAATAAATGAGAGGTGTCAAAGGATAAAATTGATTGTACGCCGCGTCACAGTATTACGTAGAATCCATCGTAAGTAAGTTTGGCTCATGTGTAGAGTAAAGAACTCTAAATCTAAAGGTACCGGGTTGAAGTCCCGGTTTCACTATTAAAAAAAATTTATTTTCTTAAACGTTATATAATACCCAACAATATATTTTTATTATTATCATATGCTTTAGTGGAAATTGATTTTGTGCGAAAGTTTATCCAAGTGTGTCAATGTATGCCAAAGTGTCTCAAACTCTTCATATTCGGAAAATGACTTTGGCACACTTAGGCACACTTGGGCACACTTTGATACAATTTAGCATACATAGATTTTTCAAAAACAAATTTTTTATTTTCCACACACCCTGTTGGAAAAGGTCGATAGAAGTCGATTAGATCACTTATCGACTTGAATAGTGAATCTAAATTCCATTTTTTTGCGTTATAAGTCGATAAAACTTAATATCAAATATGAGCGAAATTCAAGAAAATCATGGTCTTTCGATTCCAATTGTAATTTTTCATACTAAGTTTTATCGATTCATATGGATTTTTATCGTATTTTATCACGTTTTATCAAGTTCTAATGCAAAAAGTGAAATTAAGATTTACTATTTCTATTCACTTTCAGCAGGGCAGTCTAATACACTTTGGCACACTTTGGCACACATCGATTTTTCAAAAAATTTTCATTTTGGCACAGTTTGGCACAGAACTTTCATGTTTATGACGAGTATAATTGATATACGTTAACAATTGATAAGCAACCTAAAAATTAACAATTGATTTTAAGTTTGTGAGACTTAAGAATATTTTATTCAATATCAAACTTAATATAGGTGCTCCTTATAAAAAAGAAAATCTATTTTAATAATGCATAGGTTATCTTTGTGTCAATGTAGGATAATTCTTAGTTTTAAGTATTTTTGTTATTTCTTTTTTATATATTGTAATATTAATGCCAGCCCTGCGGTCAGATAACCTCGTTTATCTTAGCAGGAATGCGGAATTTTGTATATATCTCTGTATTTTCTTTTTCTGGTTTATAAATAATAATAATAATAATAATAATAATAGTATATTATGAATTTATAAATGGGTATACGATTGTGACATAGTATGCCAAAGTATGCCAAAGGGTGGACAAGTGTGCCATACTGTTTCACATGTCCGAATTTAACCACTTCGCGCGGCACACTTCGGTACACCTCAGTGCACCATTAATTATTTCCACTAGGGTGAGTACTTACATGATCTCATATATGAGAATTTGGTTGAAAATATCATATTAGCTATCATATGAGCTATCATATGAGCTATAATATGAGCTACCATATGATCTATCATGTGATTCATCATATGAGTACTCATATGAGTATTTTTAGCCTTTAGATTGAGAGTCATTATTTACTCTATCGACTATCTTGTTGATTTATAATTTTCTAAATGATCTTATATATTTAGAAATATATGTTAGGCTGACTATATAAAGTATAGTATGTTTACGTATGATTACATACAGACACACACATATATATATATATATATATATATTCCCTGGTAATAGTCGGATATTATGAAATAATTAAAAACAATTGAAACCGATTAAAATGATTAAAACGATTCAAATGGATCACCATTACCGTTCGAAACAGATTGATTGACTTTATTCCGCACCACCCCCCCCTCCCCTTCCGAAAAAGCCGCCTTTTGACTCTGCATCCCTTACGAAATAATATAATGAGTGCCTATATAGGTGTTACCATCCAGATGATAGCAAAAAAACTGGTTTTGAACTCCAAAATTTTTATTTTTTATGTTATTAAAAATTTTTTGTTTGAATCAAATTATTAAAAAATAAAAATTTTGGAGTTCACAACCAGAGTTTTTTTGCTATCATCTGGATGGTAACACCTATATAGGTACTCATTATATTATTTTTTTGATTCTAAGAATATTCTGGAAATTGAAAAAAAATTGTTCAAATTTTGTGCAGAGATCTGTGCAGAGATCGTGCAGAAATCTCTGCACATTATTTTCGTAAGGGATGGCAAAGCTAAAGATACATATATATTTTTCTTGGGAACTATGTTTGCGGGGCAAAAGTAAAATTAGCGGGGCTAAAGTAAAATTTGCGGGATAAAAGTGAAGTTTGCGGGGCAGAAGTAAATTTAGTGGAGCAAAAGTAAAATTTACGGGGCAAAAGTAAAATTTGCGGAACAAAGGTAAAATTAGAGGGGCAAAAGCAAAATTTGCAGTAAAGTACAAAAACTCGATTTTTCATTAATTTTTCATGCATAAAAAAAGGGCTTTTATCATGCACGTTTTAAATAAAAAAAAAAATAAAAACACTGAAATAATTTATATAATTCAATGAATATATTCATATAAACAGAAACTAACTTTGAATGTCTACACAAACAATAAACAATATTTTCTTTATAGGAAAAAAAAATGTGTAATAAAAAATATTGACCTATAAATAACCAATAAATAAAAATTATTTTGTTTGTAAGTCCTATTTTTTAAATCTCTTTTTTTTATCATTACGTGCGTATTAAATAATTGAAATGATTTGTATACATAACGATTTTTTTAATATATTATTCTACAAAAATTAATTAATGTATGATAAATAAAATAATGTTATCTCACTTACCTGATCATCATGTTGCACTCCTTCGTAGGCCACTATAGATTTCAAATAATATTTTGTTATAGCATCATCACCATCTCTCAAATATAACTTTCTCTTACGTGTATTAGGCATATTTTATTAAACTATTTGATATTTTATGCTGTCTCTATAGTTAATAAATTATTTTGTGTCGGAGTTTTCTTTATCAAACACAAAGTTTTGCAATACTTACGGAGTTTAATATCAAATACAATTTGGTTGCTATGGTTACGCGCGGCAGCAGACTGTATACCTATATCTATTGGGATTTGAATTTTGACGACGTTGCCGTGACCTCTGGCGGCGGGCTTATAGTCTCAACTGTGATTAGCTTAAACCGCTTAAACGTCAAAATGGTGGAGATAAGCCCAAACTATCAATAGTTTCAATGCAATTTGTATTACTATATATAGTGGTTACGCCTCCTTGTCAAATCCGAATATAGACATGTTTATATTTGCTATTCATGGTGTCTATGAAATTGGTAGTTATTTGGCGCGTGAATATATTCACATTACAGCACCGGTGTCGCCATCGGTATCAAATTATCAATCTCTTATCTATTTATCTATTTTCTTTATGATCGAAATAAGACAACAAAATTTGACCGTTAAGTTTCCGATCTGAAAATTTGTTTTGTATATATAATAATATATGCACATTTATATTATATAAAAAGAAATTACACAGTTTAAAGGAAGACAGAAAGGAAAAAATCAAAAAAAAAGAAAAAGATAAAAAGTGTCTTAAGTGTGTACTTATAAATAAGTAAAATAAATTCTGCATTTACTCTAGTAAAAATAAGAAAAAAATATGTATGAGTCTGACAAAGAAGATTTGAATTTTGCCTTAGTGCAATATAATCAAGATCAAAATTATTACACAGTAAAAACATCGGATATTAAAGAATCTCTACAATCTACCGATTGTTTATCGCCTGCAGATAAACACGATTTTGATACGAATAAAACGTACTGGATTAAAATCAGAATTTGTGACTTTGATTGCACTGATAATCTGTTTTCTTTAGACCATTGTCATTATTCATATAGTCCTGGCAAAATCATATTAATTCACAGAATTAATTTTGCCTTGGTGAGATACAGTGATGAAAAATTAAAAAAATTTATTTGTCCAATTATCCACATAAAGGTCAACAAAAAGTTTCCAACCCATATAATGCCCAAACACGATCAAGACTTTGATAAAACCAGAAATTACTCTATAAAATATAGTGATTGTAATTATAATTGCACAGAGGATCATATTCATTCAAGTTATTATACAGGGACAATAATTGCTTTAAGTGGTACGTATAATTTTATATTTGAAATGTAAATATACTAAGTAATGTAAAATTGTATTGGGGAAATCGATAACGGTGATGGCTCTCTAGTATTAACCATCTGTCTTACGCTCAAGGGCTTGTGAGTTTAATGGGATGTCGTTGCTAAAGCTTCGCAAATCCGACATGATACCTATGAATATAGTTAATTTTTATAGCCTCCAAACATACATGATATCAACGAATATAGGCAATTTTTCCTTGTGTATCATTTTGCCCCAATCTCCTATATAAAAAGTTAGACTTGTAAGTAGAATACCACCTTTGCACAGGTTAGATTAGGATATCATCCTTTACATTATAATTTTAGTGTTTACAGTTCATTATAATTATAACAGTATATTATAATTTTAGTAATTTACAGTATAATTTTAGTATATAATCAATCGTGTTTAAAATAAATGCAAGGAATTTAATTTAAAATTTGACATGAAGATTTCAAAAGATTCCATGTAATATTCTTTTTGGGTAAACCAACACTTTTTTTTAATACATGAAGAATATTACATGGAGTCTTTTTGAAATCTTCGTGTAAAATTTTATTGAAATTACAGTTTTCACATAAGTTAGGCTAGCAGCTTATATGTGGCCTATAGCTTATGCTTTTATACTTTTATATACTTTACCATTACCACTCTATTTTTTCCCCACACATTTTTAACGCCCTTATATGTGTATTATACAAATATAAATTTTTTATACAAAATTTTCTGACATTTATGTAGATATCTTTAATAGGGAAATAAGGTTAATTGAAGTTTCCTTGCACCTATAAAATAACATCCAAAATGGGAATTCTATTGTAATCTATTAGAGTTCGAACAGTGCACGTTGTATGCCCTAACCCAGAAAGATGTTTAGACTTTATGGATTTCTGGGCGCATGCACACTATATGAGCTAATCACATAACATCTCTCTTGGCTTGACAACATCCATTCATGACTTTTTTAAAGGATTGTTAAAGAAAATCCACATATAAAAAAGTCATAACTGGATCTTGTGAAGCCAAGATAGACATTTTGTGATTGGGTCCTGTAGTGCGCATGCGTCTAACTCAGGAAGTCTAAACGTCATCTAGATTAGGGCATGCAACGTACGCTGTTCAAACTCTAGTAATTTAAGGAGGTTGCTCGGGTATGTCGCTAGTCAAAAGGAGGATAATTTTTAAAAATTCTCATTTCGTTTTGATATAAGAAATTATTGAACTTAACACTATGGTGCTACAGACTCGGTTTTTCTTCAAAAGCTTTATTTAAAAAATTATGTGTAATAGAAAAATAGTGTTTTACGCTATGACATCCCCCCTAACAGTAAAATATGTATCAAACTATTTAAATTTTTTAAAATACACGAACCATATTTTTTATATGCATTGATATAAATACCTTCTAAAATGTTATATTTTCTATAAATACGTATTTACTTTAGACTGGATGAGCTTTGTCGCCTTATACTTAGTACAAATGTTTTAGATAATTACCTGTAATAATGCATTTAATAATTACCTGTGCTAAGAAACATTTTATAAATTGGTTATGTTTAATTTGGAGTACAATGTTACAGTGCAACATGTATACTATATATGTGAAGTTTCACATGTATCAATAAAACTGTTAAACTTTACATAAAATTTCACATAAAATTTGTAAAGTTTTACAATTTTATAGATGCATGTAAAATTTTACATCTAAAACTTCAAAATCTTTACATAAAATGAGACGTTAAATTTCATGTAAATATTTTTAACAAGAATAAAAAAGTACAAGCACTTAATTTGCATAATTACAAGCACTTAACAAGTTTGTTGCTTATAATAGATAAGCTTATGTTATCCTAACTGTGAAATGATTTGATTTTTTTTAATTTTGATTTTAATCATTCTTAGTTTGGTATTTTACCTATCAATACAATATTCTAACATATATTAACTAAACATGTAGTGACACATATGACCGTCGGATACTCTAAACTCAACTGTTTTTGCATATTCTATATTTATTTGATAAAATTACTGTGAGCCATATATGTGTCACATTGCACCAGGGGAAAACCAATCATGACCCATATATGGTTTATACAACACTGAACTTGTTAAACACTTTTATTTTGAATGTGGCAATTAATAATTGACAAACACCGTGCATCAAATGTTTCTTCCCTAGTCTTTAAGATTTCGTAATAACATTTTGTTTGGCCTACAAGAAAATTTGACATTGGTGGCATCCTGTTTGAAAATAATCACATGTTTTTATTATATGATAACAGCATATGATTTTATTACATCTTTTTGTGGTTTCAATTTATCATCATATCACAAAAACGTATAATAAAATTATATCATGACTGCAGTTTATGCATTGTATTTCACGTAGCAGCTGTCATTAATGCAATAACCAAAATTTGCAAAAAGGAAAATACTTGGATTACAGTCTCACCTCGTAACAGTCAGATAGTGTGACAAACAGTCGGCATAGTCCTGGATGCCCTCTAAATTGCTGACAAGAAATCCACACCTTCTGCTGTAACTAACAAAACCAAAAGAAACTTTACACAAAGCAATGTTGTTCTTAAGTTGCTAGAAATGTAATTATCAATAAACAAAAAGGAAAACTTATCTGATAGCGGCAGATAGCAGCTTTAAGAAGCTCCATTATATGGAAACTCTTACTGGGCCTTTTTTTACATCTTTCAGCAACAAAGCACATCACTATGGTAGACAGAAGATCGAATTCTGCATTAACCACCTATGCGCACGATCAATATTTATAGTACTAGTTTTGTTTATTACTTTTATAATAAACAAAACGAACTATGTGCCACAAGAATGCGACGCGAGATTATACACAATGACTTTAGAGCAGCTGTCCAGTTGACTTGACTGGATAATGATATATACGCGAAGTAAGCAACGGTACGAACATAGGAGCGGAGTATCGATCGATCGCATCCAGGACTATGCGCTGACTATAGTATGAGTCACCATCTTACTGGTGAGACGATGAGACTGTAACCAGTGTAACCTATATTTTCCTTTTCGTAAACTTCGTTGATTGCTTGGAATACAGCTACTATGTAATGTACGATGCATAGCTTTAGTCATCCCTATTGAAAAAAATGATGTCATTAAATGACGTAGATAAATGACATAATTAAATGACGTTAATGGGCTTGACACAAATTGGAACAATAAATAACGTCATTTTATGAGATCATTATTTCCAACAGGGTGTCGAGTGTAATTCTATAAAAACTTACACTCTTAAAGACTTCAAAAATGACATTAACTCCCATTTTCCGATACCATCCGGATGGTATCGGAATCTATATAGGCAACCATTTTATCATTTTTAAAGTAAGATTTATCACGCAATCAGTCATGTGATCAACCACGTGATCAATCGTGTGATCAATCATGTGGTCAATCATGTGATCAATCATGTGATCAATCATGTGATCAGTCATGTGATATTATCGATCAATATATCGCACGGTTATTAACCTTGTGATTAATCATGCTATTTACTTACATTAAATAATTATGTAATTTAAAATCTCACATGAGATCTCAGGTGAGATCTAACGCCAAAATCTTATTTGAATTAGGAGGGCAAAGTTAGTTATAGATCGAAAAACCTAATAAATCGGCTTTAAGTGTTAATTGACCATGCCATATTGGTTCTACCATCTGGGTGATACGTCGGCAAATAAGGGTATTAAAGTTTTTCAGAGCTAATTTTCCCATTTCAAATTTTTTTACAAAATTTGACATAAGATCTCGCATGAGATCTTACCTGAGATTCCGGGTTCAATTCCACCTTGGGTTGCTTTTTTTTAATTAAATCGTTTAAGGGATGTTATGCCATATTATTATGCCAGGTTGTGCCATATGCCTAGGCCATATTGTAGCAAACTGTGCTTGAAATTTAAAAACAAATTAAGAAAAACATTTTTAATTTTAAAAATCTAATATTGTGTCAAACTGTGCGAACCCGGCTGAAAATGCTCATATGAAAACCCTACTGAAAAAAATCAGATGGCAATCAACTGATAATCAGCTGATAATCAGCTGGTAATCGTGCCAAAACGTCAGCTGATTATCAGGTGATTTCGGCTTAATATTTTTATTAAAGTTATAAATATGCGTTTATAAGAGACAAATAATGTTAATGATAATATGTGATAATCATCCAAAATTTGTAACTTTTATTATATTTATTATAAGTTGTTTAAAATAAGTAAAATTTGTAAATTTCACATAATGAAGGCCAGTAATTTAATTTCATTAATTTAATTTAAATAAAAAATTTGTTTAATGTTGAAAAATAAAAATTTTCTCACAGCCAGAGTTTTTGTTATCATCCTGATGGTAACACCAGTACTGGCCCTCATTATGTGAAATTTATAAATTTTCACTTATTTTAAACAACTTATAATAAATATAATAAAGGTTACAAATTTTAGATGATTATCAGCTGATTATCAGCTGGTTATCAGCTGATTATCATAAACATTTTATCTCTTTTAAACGCATATTTATAACTTTAATAAAAATATTAAGCTGAAATCACCTGATAATCAGCTGACGTTTTGGCACGATTATTAGCTGATTATCAGTTGATTGTCATCTGATTTTTTCAGTAGGGATTCGTATGAGAATTATATGATAATCATATGAGCATCGTATGAGTACTTATATGAGGTTCATATGATACTTTTGACCGAATTCTCATATGAGTGTCATATGATACATCGAAAATTCTCATAAAAATAAATAATCACACTACACGTACTTTACCGCTATCTGATACTTTTTTTATTTCTTTGTACTGCTGATTTGTAAGTTGCATCGAGAATTTATTTGTTCACACATATTACATTGAAAAAAATCCGGAATTGTGGAGTTTTGAACCCAGAACCTCAAGATTGTGAAGCAAGCGTCTTACCACTGAGCCATCGTGATCTTTGATATGTCAATCACTTTAGTAGAATCAAATAGGCATTATCTTCGATTGTTGCTATCTTTTGATTGCACCCATCTTTTTAGCACTTTTCACATTTTCTTTTTTCCTATATATCCATCCTTCATCAGCTTATTCGATCTATCTTACTTTCTAAATCCTTCAGTAACCTTAACCTACATTTAACAAAATCGCCGCTTGTTTTCTTTCCGTATCTAAAGATATTGCAGTGCCGGAGCAATGCCGGAGCCCTCTTTCGTCTTCTTTTCCAAGTCCTCACTCGCCTCTTTGAATGCCACTTGTTCCTCGCCAATCCCTCTCTGGTCCAGTGCTTGAGTCTAAAATATCTTCCCTTTTTTCCTTTAGCCTCTCTTTTTCTCTCCTCACCAGGGAGTGCTCTATTCATCTGTTTCTGGAGAAAACTCGTCTTTTCTTAGCCTCCCTGTTTCCTCTTTTGACTTTTTCGTGTCTCGACCGCTATCTCTCCTGCTTTTGAACACTTTCTTTCTTGCACAGCTTTGCCTTCACTTTCGTTCCTTTCCGCATGTGCTTTACCGTTTCGCTTAACGTCAACAAATAGTATTATTTAAAACGCAAGATCCAAGACCAGAATGCCCTGTTAAAATGGTAGAATGCCCTTTTCTTGAATATTTGTTCTGAATAATATTACTTTATAAAAATAATATTTCAAGTAAATTGCATAAATAGTCAGTCACGGGATGAAACACAGGATCGATTCCGTAGTCAGTCGCGAGATTAATTACTGATTATATAATAACATAATATTTTCTGTAGGGTCATACCAGATATCTCACAACTTATCACGTGATTTATTGATTTATAACACAGGTTTTTTTAAATGTTTCGTTCATTCTATTAATATATAAAATCACTGTAAATTGTAATATGATAAATCACCTGATCAATATATAATAAATCAATTGATTATTCATTGAATAAATCATTTGACAAATCACCTAATTAATAATGTGATTTAATAGGTAACTTTTTTTTGCAAGGGCTTTCCACAGTTTTATTTTTCCACAAGCTAAAAAAATAACGTCTTTTTATAAAAAAAAAATCATAAGCTATGTCTATGCTAAACTGTGTTATATTATACTCATGTTATACTCATCGTATGTAGATAGATAGCCTGTATTACAGTAACTGTTGAATTAGAGGAGGGCGTGGGTGGTTTTTCATGACTTGAAAGTTTATGTTGAAAGTTTATGCGTTCAAAAGGTAGGCTCATCATACTTATACCTTTCTTAAATTCAGTGTCGGAGGTGAGATACCTATCGGATCTGATAAACTCAGATGTCAATAATTGGATTTGAACCCCTGTTTCCTCTAGCGTGAGGCAGGTGGTTTGCCACGGAGCCATCGCCGCTGTTATATGTTACGAGTATTTTTTAGCTATTAATAGAAATTTCAAAATTATTTATTAAATATTTTTATAGAATCAAGAGAAGCCTTGGAAGAGAAAGTAAGATTGATGAATAAACGACCAAAATATCCGAACTCTAAGTACTTATCAACAACAGAGAGTGACATAGAGGAAAAAGACAGTGAAGATAGCGATGAGCCATCGAAAAAAACTGTAAGATAATAATTTTAAAACATACATTTTGCATAATGTTTCGCACATGTGCATTTACACGCATGTATACAAATTAGCAGCTAATCAATTTGGTTCGATAAGTAGCAAAATAATATTTTGTACAAAAAAAGCTTAGAAAAGTAACTAGAGACATCGCTTTTCCTTTTATTTTTCTCGCTTCATTCTTCCCTATTTCTCTTATTTATTTTAGTTAACCTTCTTTTTACCTGTTATTATGATATTACTGTAACTGGCCGGTCTTCTAGTAAAGATGCAAGAACTTCCTTTAAATATTTTCATATCATGACAGAGAAGGATCGGTCAAACTAGATATATTGCCGCAGGTTGTTAGCTGCATATGTCTTATTTATTGACAAAACTTTCCAATCCTGAGATGCATTGATTTAATCTTTGCAATGAACCTTATTTTTATTAATAGAGAATGTGCTTATACTAATATTCCTTGAGAAAAATGTATTCCTTTTGACTGTCTTTCTAATTTCTTTAAAGTTGAAATCGTCTGTAAACCAAATATACTGAAAATGGAAAACACGCTCTATAAAATCATTTTGCAATTTTTCTAATTGAAGGCTATGAAGATAATATATGTACATAGCAATTTAATGCGATTACATAAGGTTAAAAATAATATTTTTTACAATAATAATATTAATTGCTTTTAAATTCTGCGCAACATAACTTTATGTAACCGCATATATTTTTTATAAAGTAATCCATTATAATTAGTGGACAGTCTTAATTTTTCTACGAATTGATTCAAGCGAACTTTTATTGATTTTAGAAGACATCAAACTTTGGATTTAAAGAGATTGTAAGAGATTCAACAAGTCAAAAAGCACTGAGAGAAATCGAAAATAATTTGAATTTCCTATCTCAACCGAGTTCATCATCAGCACCTCTAAATGATAAGAACTCAGAAATTGATCGACCTCTCACTAATCCTAAACCTGCATCGAAGCCTTACAGACCAGGTCCAAAATCAAGTAAGAAAGCCCAAATGAGAGATCAAGAAAATCAAGAAAATAAAAATGTAGATGAAAACGATGCTATTGATATCGAAAAAAACAAAGAAGTCGAACGTGACATGGGTGCAGATAACGAAGATAATGATAATATTGACAAAAATGAGAAGTCCCTAAGCGTCGATAACTTGAGTGATCCGCCAGAAAATAATGAAGAACGCAGGAATGGAGGAACTGGGGCAGCTACTACTACTAAAAAAAAGGTATAACAAATGATATATTATAATTTACATGATTGGTAGTACCACCTACCGAAAAGGGGTATCTTGATTGGTGGTCGCATAGTTCTAATCGTTCCATTTCGCCTTTTCTTCGAGTACTTATCTCGTATCCCTCGCCAAATATGTCCTTTTCTTCGTCGTCGATGATTTTACACCGGCAGTGTCGTTTACTCGCTTTAATAGCGCCTCTAAGTTTCTTTTTCGCTTCGTCATACGTCCGAGCCAAATTTTGTGCTGTGGGATAATGACGGGCTCTTTGGACTTTCCTTCTAGCTCCAAAGCTTCCTCTCTTAAGCTCCATGATCTCGTCTGTCCACTAGTATACCGTTAGCCTTTGGTGGCTTGTCGATATGATCGGCATTGTTGCGTCACAAAATTCAGTCATTAGCCTAGTAGTAGGATTAGCTCATACTGGGTCATTAGCTCTACTAGGATCTCTGCTTTTTCGCGCCCCCTACCTCGTCTGGGATTCCGTTCGATGGAAGTCGTGTATTTCAAATCACAATCGTGGTGCCCGGCTGTTTCTACCCTTATGCCTGGTTAACCAATCGTCTTTGATATTGAAAAGAATATAATGTTAATCGCTAGCAATAAACTCTTCCGTGACATGCCAACCCCTTATTTTTCGAATTGTCTCTTCCCCAGTAAAGGTGACATCCGGTATTGATTCTCCAAAGCCTGGTTGGCGATAGGTAGTTGTATTACCTTCTTCGCTACTACTAATCCTAACCTAGCCTCCATTTTAAGGATCGCCCTTCCCCTTCTATTCGTATGCGTCACTCCCTATCCCGTCGCTCTCACGTTAGTCTCCTCCGGCTACTTGGTCTCCGGAAACATCCTTTATCGCGTCATCTAGTACGCCCAGTCTCATCGCGAATTGAGCAGCGGAAAGATTCAGAGACAGATCAAAGCTAAAGTAAGTAACACGACCCACCCTTACTCGCAGGGTTCTCGTTTCTCGTTCTCGTTTCCGCGATTACACGACTGAGCAGCCAAACAGTATTCGCGCCATAATCTCTTGGTCTTGCTTGCTTTTAGGGCCGCTTGAAAGACTGCGCACGTTTCGGTGCCTGAAATGTGTCTTACCTTATCGTCAGGCACGTTTCCTGGTATAGGAAGCATCTTATTTGATCAGCCGGCACAGAGCAAGCCGCTGCACAATGGGACCAAAAAAAAAAAAACTAGACAAAAATCTGCTTCCCTTCTGGTTGCGACCAAAATAACTCCTACCGCAGTGAAAATTTTCATTTCTAAGTATATTTTATGGATCTTTAATCCCCGCTGTGATACCTATTGATTTGAAAAAGTGGCATGGATGCTGAAAATTTTTAGAATCCCATCAATTTTACCGGATTCGCTGAAAAATGAACTAAAACGTTGTTCAAGCGTAGACGCAACTAATCTAACTTCTATTGCAGTAAAAATCATTGTTTTTAAGTATATTTCATACATTAATTTCTCTGTTTCAACACGCTTAAAACACGTTCTATTTCAAATTTTTGCATATTATTCGGTAAAATTGATGAAATTCTATGGGTTTTCCTCTTCCATGCCACATTTTCAAATCGAGCGTTTATGCTTTTCGGATCCACTTTTTCCCCGATAACTTGCAAAATCAGGGCGTAGGTCTTTCCCTTACCTGATTTTACGAGGATAGCATCACCGCAGCGTCTAGGGATTCTTCTGGTCGGATACGTTTGGTGAACTTTCGGCTCCCGGTCCTTCACCTTTACTTGGTCTTTTGCTTTCTTCTTTGTTTTCCAAATAGCTGCAATCTCCCAGGATTGTTGTATTCTGTTACTGCCGTCGCTAACTTTGCTCGTGGCGGGCATGAGCTGGTCTTGCTTTTTATCTTTCTTGGACAATGGTGTGCCGTCACCATCGTCTTGCGGTTCTTCCTCTCTTTTTCTTTTGATCAGCGTTCTTCTACTTCCTGCTTTGCTTAATCTCATTGGGCTAAGTTGCAGAGTGTCCTCAGTTTTATTAAGGAGCGTCAGAGCCTCTATCGTCACAGCTTCTACTATTGGGAGCGTGTTCTTGATGTCTTTGTTGACGTTCGTGTGTATCATGATAGACTTCTTCATTACCATGGTCTGCTCCTTAATCGATTCGAGTTTCTCCCGAAGCTCGTGCATAGAACTAAGTCAATCTGGAATTTCTTCTGTGCATACCTGTTCGTTTTCTTGAGGTAATTAATCCATAAATGGTTTTGCTAGGCCTAATCTACCTTTACCAAACCCGGAATATACGGACGGATTCGCCTTGGTAATACGTTCTCCAGCAATGAGGATATTCATAAAGCTTGTTTCTATGCTTGGGTTCGGATCAACTTTGTTTCTTTTCCTTTTTGTAAATGATAAAATTCAGAAATCGGTACAGCAGCATACATTTTATTAGCAGTACCTTTTAATTTTCCCTATTGCAGCTTTACATCAGTGCAAGCAACTTCCTCAATGTGGCACTGAGGAGTTTTGAAATTACATATTTTCATTATATTGTTATTAGCAGATTCAACATAATTTGGTTAGTATGCAAAAGTATCAACACACCAACTGAATGTTTGCACTTCCCGTAATACACCAGCTACACAGAAGCACACACAATTAATTAAGATTTTGCTGTTGCCTTTCTTTAAAACAACTTTTATCTCGTGTGGAGCTTCAGTTAGAGCAAATAATTTTAAACACAATGCTAAAAAATACGCCTCATTCTCATCTTTTTGTGTGATCCCACAAAAAAGCACATGGTTTGCTTTGTAAACCCGTTCACCTTCTTCATAAGGTCGTTTTCCTTTACCTACATACTCCAAAATATCACTACAATAAACAAAGTAATTATTTCTTCAATGTTTTCCTATACCTTCTTGCGTGATCACCCAAATTACAGATATTACGCAGCTTGCCACGCGGGGGCGCGGCGAAGGTCTTATCAAGGCAAATTCGTGCTCGCTTGGGGCAACACAGATTCCGACCTCTGTGTCCAATATGCACTACCTGATCAAGGTGCCGAATCGGCTAGCCTTCCACTCCTGCCTCACTGGCCACCTCGGCTGAAATGATTCAGCGGCCTTCTTCCAGGACAGCGGAAAACATCGGCTGTTCGTGGATTCCGGCTGTCCGAGTGTTCTGCGACAGGGGCCAATCAGTGCTTTCTGTATCCTAAGAATGTGCCCTTTAACAAGGTGCTAGCATCCGGGCCACATGCGCTTTGGTTATGTTAACAAGTTTGATATTTATCCCCCTCCTCCTTCCCCACCTCTTGAATGGCAGGGCTCCGGGCTGGGACCGGTTTGACGGAGAGAATAATAGGAATAATAATAATAATGATGATAATAATAATGTTGTTGTAGATTATAATAATAATAGTTAATTTTATTATTTTAATATTTAAGGCAAGCAAATTAGTATGAAGGTACATGATCGAATGCATCTTATTGAACTGGCTATAGAATATTCACTGGAAAAAAAAGATAAAACTGGTGCAGAGAAATATAAGCTTAATCAAAATCCTGTATATATTAGTGATGGCCTTGAAATACCTATGGGAACATGGATAGTAATGAATACAAAAAACGAAACAACGTTTTTTCGAGAACTCTTGGATAAAATGTTTCCTAATCTTCATCAGAGATGTCTAGGAACATATAATCTTCGAGCGACGGATGATGAAAAGCAGGCACTGCAACGATTCACAAATGATGAGCTTGTTATTATTCTAAGTAAGATTTTATTCTATTACGATAGTCAGGCTACGCACGGATACATTAATTTCACTCCCGCTGAGCTGTACGTTTCCAAACTGCTTACTCTCATAAGTATAGCACTAACACGAACTCTCTCGTGATGTCTGTCTTTCTTTTATTTATACGCGCGCGAATACTCCTTTCTCTTCATATACGAAGGTCTGGCTCGTTTCGGACCTGGCTGACGAATTGCTTGTCGCTTTCTGGATGCTAATTAACCTTATTTTTATCTCTATTCGCATGTCCAAGTCTCGTCGGAGGGCGCTTGTGTCAGCCCTGAAACGTATAATAAAGTCACGTGAATCGTGGGGGCAATTATAAATTTCGCATTAAAAATATTTTGAAAAGAATTCAAAGTCTTTTAAAGTAGTTTTTAGTCCATATTACCACTTTTAATTAATTTCCACTTGATTATTTTTTCATATAAACGCTTTGTTCACTTTGTATTAATCTAAATTGTTTTGTTTAAGATTTGCTTGTCGTCTGCTTATTATATGTTTCGTTGTTTTCTGTACCTACCGCTAGGTGTGCCGTTTTTGCTTGGACATGCGAATTAGCTGGTCTTGGATACAGACTTTGGCACATAGGCTTCTCGTGAATGGCCCGACCTATGCAACACTCCTTTACTCCTTAAGACTCTATCTGACAAAACATTGCGCTGCATTGATTGCTATCAACGAATCTATGCGGCTGTTATGTACACGTTGCAAGCACTTACCCAGTTGACGCATAATGTGCTATATTACTATAACAGACTTAGAGCTACACTGCTACATATTGTATTTATATCAAATTTGAATGTTAGCTAATTTGTGGTTATTATGTGCATAATCTGTTCATAAATTTTACAATTTAAAATAAGTTTAATAAATTTAATATATTTTACAGGTATCTACAATGATCATCTTGAAAAAAAGAAAAGGATAAGTTGCGATGAAAGAGTCAAGAAACTGAAAGCTGCTTATAATATTATATCAAAAAAATTATGTGAAGCTAAGAAAGATGACTCTGAGGACGTTGAATAAGAAGTTCTTTTAATAATTTATTTATTAATTTTTAATCTAATGACTGATTAGTTGCATATAATACGATATAAGTAACACATATGCTGTGATAATTAGTCTTCGTACATCGAACCTAGGTTTAGAAGCATGTTGTCTTCATGATTTTGTAGAAAATATCTATGAAAGAATCTTTACATCTCATTTACAATCCACATAGAATCCCTCTAATTTACGTGTATTTCAAGATGCAGGGTACCAAAGAAAGAAATTCAGCTGGAAATACATCTAATTATTTGCAACGGGGCTGTAGTGCTCACACGTCTGTACCCCAACAATTACCTAATATTTTCATAGATCGCTTTATCCTTTTACCCAGGTTCGATTTTTCAGCCAAAGTTCCTATAGTAAAATGACATTATAGTTCAAATTCACGTCTTAATTAATAAAATATTGTTACGCAACCTTGACATATATTTAGGTTAAAAATAAATATCCATGTTAAGAATAGATCGCAAATAAACAAATTATTTCAAGTTAACAATTTTTTCACTGAGTTAAATATTGACTACAATTTAACAATATTTCAGCTAGCAACTACGTTTACTATACGTTGCTGCCTCCTCATCGCAGTAAAAAGACTATTGAAGACTTGCTTTCCACAAACACAGGCACATCATTAACATATCAACGGTTAAAGGGATGTCGTCGCTAAAAACACTGTTTTTCTATTACATATAACTCTTTAAATAAAGCTTTTAATGTAAAACCGAGTCTGTATCGCTGATGTAGTGTTAGGTTTAATAAATCATTCTACCAAAAGAAATTTTAATCGGACTTGGAGTTTTTCTCAAATCTTGGAAATACTAACAGATATTTATGCGTACTTATCGCGATTACAGCGCCAACATTAAAATCTTATTCTACATAAAACTTTTTAAATAAAGCTTGCAATGAAAAACCGAGTCGGTAGCACCGTAGTGTTAAGTTTAATAAATCGTTCTACCAAAGGTAATTTTTATCGAACTTTTTGTTTTTCTAAAAGTTTGGAAATACAAAATACCCTGTGGCGGATTTGCGAAGCTTTAGCGACGACATCCCCTTAAGCGGAAGAAGACGTTAACTTAGTGCCCGCTTCAAGAAGATGCTAACGGCGCGTAGTCAAGAAGATGCTAGCTCGGCACGCGATTCGACAAAGTGCTAACTCGAAACGGTTCAGGAAGATGTTAACACGGTATGCGTTTTAAATGATAATTATTTAATACACCTTCAATGCATATTATATTTCTAAAATTCTGAGAAAGTAAAATTCATTAAACAATATAAAATAATCATTTCTTATTTTTTTCTGAATTTTGACATACAATTCATATATAAAAGGTTAAACAATCATCATTTATTTAGCGTGCTTGGTTAGTACCTTCTTCGACCGCACGCCGCATTAGCATCTTCTTGAACTGAGCCCTGTGTTGGCGTTTTCTTCCGCTCAACCGTTTTAACGACTTCAAAGATTCGTAATATCGTCCATGAGGTTAGTATAATTTTAAGACAAATTATTAGGGAGGAGGATCTATTGATTGGCTACAATCAATGGATATTTTCGTTTCGCGCCGGACCTATGTAAATGATTGCGTGTCAACGGCCTGGATTTAATATATCCGTTTTAACATAACTAGGAATTTTCAAATTAATTGCATCCAAATCATATATTGTTATAATTATTTGACGTAACAATTACTTGGTATATAATACACTATTATAATATAGTTAATTATATTATTAAAAATAGGAATGATATGATATTTAACTGCATTCATCATAAGACAACTTCTATAACGTTCAAGAAAATGAAATTTATATCATGAGAATGACCATACTAGTTTCAAAGCAAATGACTTATAAAACGTAGATCATATGATTTATAACATGATTAATCACATGAATTATCATATTCCAGCTAAAATAAAATAATTGTAAATTAACATCGTATGATTTATAACATGATTTATCGCATGAATTATCATATTCCAGCTAAAATAAAATAATTGTAAACTAACATCATATGATATATAACATGATTTATCACATGTATAATCATATTCCAGCCAAAATTAAATAATTTCAAACATACATCATATGATTTATAACATGATTTATCACATGCGAATTCGAGAAATAATCGGATATTATTATTCATATGCTGTATCATATGACTAATTATATGAAAAATTATATCAATAATCATAAGATAAAACATATCATTTTTTTCAGTAGGGTAACGCCGAATACCGCCCCAGTATGAACGGATCAGGACTCTTATCTACGTAATTTCCTGGTGGTAGAAATCTCTTTCTACCAACCACCTCCGGGGCCAAGGTGTTTGACTGACACAACAGGTGCCTGCGGATCACCCTTTTGAATTTTGAGAGGGATGGGAGATGTTTTATGCACCCAGAAATAGATTCCACAGACGCGAACCCTACGACTGAAATTATTTTAAGCCAGTGTTGATATTCGAGGACGGTATCACGAGTTCCCTGGCGTTAGTCCTGCTCAAAGTTCGAGACTGATTTTTGTCAAAGAAGGTTGAGATGTACGAAGGTTGTGTCATATTAATAGCCTTATAAAGCATTACCGCGAAAAAATATGTCCTCCTTCCCACAAGGTCAAGCTAGTCGAGTTCTCTGCAATAAGTGCTGATGTCCATATACCTTCCGACACCATACACGTACCTCACACAAGAATTCTTTAAGCGTCACAATCTCGCCTGAAGCCTGCCGGACACATCGAGATATATCACAGAAATATAGCCTAAGTAAGATATAGCCAGATCATTTGCCAGCTGTTTGCGCAGAGCCTTGGTGGTAATGGATCGAAATGATTTGAGTCTATAAAGAGCTCTATTAACCTTTCGGCTAATACGGGTGCTGATGATCGGGAGCTGCATTTCATTGAATTAAGGGAGAGCCCAACTTCGTTCGCTTTTTCCTCCGCGACCTGGAGCAGTTTTTGCTTACTCAGCCTCGTTGACGACCCGAGAAACACATCGTCCGCATACGCCAGTGCGTTCAGACAGTGTTCCCCGAGCTCATATTCGACGTCATGGGATAAAGCTTGTAGAACCCCATTCACAACCAGGCAGAAGATCAGAGAGGACAGCGGGTCTCCTTGCCGTACACCTCTCTTCACCGCGATAGAGTCTGAGCGAAGGCTCTCAACTTCAAGCACCGAACAGCTGCCGGCATATGTGCGGGCTATATACTTTACGAAGCCCGCTGGCAAGCCTACTCCTCCCAAGTCAGCGGAGATAGCATTGTGGCTCACATTGTCAAACGCTTTTCGTAGTCTCGCGATGCAACGTGAAGTTCCCGCAGGTTACTACGCGCGTCGTCCAGCAGTGTGGCCAGGCACGGTGATGTTTTCCGCACACCCGTCGTCGAGACATCGCTGTCTGGCGTCCACAAGATTTGCCTCATGCACGCACTTGACTAAAATCTTGTGCAGGTGGCAGACCGTGACCGACGCTATGCTGATAGGTCTAAACTCAGCTGGTGTCTCGCTGGACTCCTTCTTGGGGAGGAAGACTGTTCTGCTTACCAGCAGCTGTAGTGGAAACGAGAACAAGGTTGAAGAAGAGGGCCTTGACGCTTGCGAGAACTGATCTCCATTGCCCTGGGGTTAGTACTCCATCAAATCCCGGTGCCAAGAAAAGTGCGACGCAGATGTTAGTCATGTCTTGGCACGTAATCGGGTGCCACACGTACGCCAGGTCGGGATTGAGGTTCACCCGAACCCGCGGAGGGTAAGGGATGGACTTTTGAGTCAGTACAGGTTCCCAATAAGCCTTCATGTTGTTTAAGCTGGGACACCTGGACTCGTTTGGTCCATTGATCACCTCCTTGACTGCCCTGCTCATGTTCTTCTTGAACAGGTTTTGTACGTTGGCATACTCCCTTCTTCGTAGCACCTTTCTCGGCGGGAGGATGAGTTGCCGATCGCGAGGTGGTCGTCGAGGGTGCCGGCGAGGCTCAGGTGGAGGAAAGACCTTGTAAAACCATGTATAGCATTCTTCGCTGGGATCTCTTCCTGCTCTGAAGCTGCGAGCAGCCGCAACGAGCAGAGAAGACTCCCATCCTACTATTCCTTCGATGACAAGGATGAGACGCCCTATCGCCTCGGAGATACTGCTGTACATGTCACTCCACTGGCCTGACAAGGGTTGGACGAACGTCTACGCGGCGAGGTTTCTCCCGCCGCTGACGTGTACGAGGAAGCCGGTGTTGAGTCACTCTCATCAGAGGCTGCTTCCTCTTCTTGCGAAGGAGGATTAGCTGCCTCTAGGACGGCACGGTAATCCTGTATAGCTGCAGCCACTAGGGCCTTGTATGCAGGTTTGTATGCAGGATTTTTGCGTACCCCTTTGATCGCCTCATACGTGCGACCCGGGGATACCTCGTGGAGATAAAGTGTTTAGAAATGAGGTTGACACAGAGAGGATTATTATAAATGATGTAGATTTATTCGTCTACAATTGGGATTTGACACCGGGGCGGAGACCATAGCTATAGATAACCAATATGGCGCCGCCTGGCCAGAGATTAACACGGAGTTAAATGGAGCAGAGTTGTAGTTTTAACAAAAAAATGATATCCATGCAAAGTATTTGCGAATGGGCTGGTAGTAATCCTTCCCAACGAAAGTTCGTTGAAGGTGAAAGAGTTTATCAGGCGGGACACGTAATCAAGTGCGGAAAAAATCAAACCGAAAAAAGTGATGGTACCTCCAGCTTTACAGCCGTCTGCTTGCAGACGTCTAACTTAAAAGAAAATCCTCACGAAATTAACGGTCAGGTGTCAAAAACTGGTAAAATTGTACAATGCAGCTGTTCTTGCAAAGCTGGTCTAGGTGAGCAGTGCAAACATATCATTGCTGCTCTTCTATACATCTACCAGTAAGTTGGTAACTCAATGTACAATTATAGGTTATGTTAAGAATAATTCATGGTAACAACTTACATTTTTCAATTAAAAACTATATTTTTCAGAAAAGGTGATTCGTTACAAGACTTGTCGTGTACAGATATAAAATGTCAGTGGAAGCAAGTGCACACAAAAGCACTAAACAATTATAATGCAGCTCCATTGATGCAGCACTCTTGCTTTGCTAAACCTCTGGACAGAGAAAAAATAATCAGTGCTTCGACAATGAAATGCAATGTAGAATCTGAGGAAGAATTAGAGGAGAACACCGATGAAATCGGTGGAGAGCAACCAAATGAAAATATTTCAAACTTAACAGCAAAATCACCTGCAAAAAAGAAACGGAAACCTCTATCAGAAGTGCAAGTCTCAGAATCTCAGTTGGATGAGATAAAATCATTAATTTGTAAGAAACTGCCAAAGTCTGCATTAGCCAAACACACGTAAGTTAATACTATTGTCAAAATATTTTGTTCGCTTGCTCTATTCATAAATTTATTCAAGATTAATTTTTATATTACAGTCTTGGAAGGCATGATACAATTGTTGTAAAGAAAAAAAGTAAAGTGAGTCAAGTAGAAAAAGATACAATCAAGTCCATTTTAGAAGCTCAAGATAGTCAATTAATGAGAGCAATACAGATGTTTCCAGTTGATATTCTACAAAAGTGCTGCTCCAGAACTCTTGATCAGCTGTCTACAAACCTTGAAGACATATGTGAGAAGACAAAGGATTCTTATGCACATTGGATGCAAGAAAGATGCTGCCGCATAACAGGTTCTATATGTTATGGGCTATACACGTTTACCAAAAGAAAGAGAAGTGATTCTGAATGGGAAAATAAGTGCAAGAACACATTTTCACCAAAAGATTTTAAGACTGAATCTACGGAGCATGGCAAATTAGCAGAAAGTGAAGCTCGAAATGTCTTTAAAAAAAACCTAGGAGATAGTAACCTTCAAGTCATCGAAGTTGGACTTATCGTGTCTAGACTCAATCCATGGCTTGCTTACTCGCCTGATGGAATAATTCTAAATTATAACAAACCGATAGCTTTATTAGAAATAAAATGTCCTCTAAAAGGAAAAACTGAAGGTATTAGTGAGACTGTAGTTAGTCAAATAAAAAAGTGTTTAATTCAAGAAGGTGAAAATATTATAATGAAAGAAAAACATGCATATTATGGACAGATTCAGTTGGGAATGGCTGTTCTAAATCTGAATATTGCCTTTTTTGTGATATATTCTGCTTTCGACCAAAACTTATTTACGTTAAGAGTAGCAAGAAATGACACATTCATTATGACGATGCTCAAAGCTCTGAAAAAAGTGTACTTTTCTTTTAAACTTCATAATGTGTGTATTGAGAAAGAAAATTGTGATACCAGTGGGACAACGGAAACCGTTCAAGTGTTGTGATCATCACAAGTAATAATTTATTTATTAAAAACTTAAAACTGTATTTATTTAAAATATTTCCGTAGATTACAACCTGTGTTGGTTTTATATTGAAAGTGTTGAAGGGTTGCGATCATTCGAAATGACCAACTTAATGTTTATTAAAAGCTGTACTAATTTAAAATATTTATTTAGATTAAAACCTGCGTTGGTTTTATAATAAAAGTACCTGTTGTAGAGAAATAAAATTTGTTAACGGGTGAAGGTATCGTAAAAAAAGTTGCAATACAAATAAAGTTTCTACAAAAGATTATATGTCCTGTATTTTATTTCTATGTACAATTATTATAATTATTTATAGTCGTACACAAATAATTATTTGTCAAATAGTTATTAACTGTTTATTCTGAGTCCATAAATTTGTCATCGCTTAAAATTGGTGCACTCATATTAATTGTGCCACAAATTACAATAAAAATATCTTCTGCAAGAGGCACAAGCGTTGAAGGCATCACTGATCCAAGGATTTTAAAAGTCTTGATTCTTTGATTTGATCGTTCAATGTGTACACGAGCTGTGGCTATTTTAGCAGTTAACAGTGATTCTTCTTTTGTAAACTGTTTTTTGTCCTTCAAAAATGGTGGTCTAATGCATTTCCATTGATTAAGTTGACACACTTCATCGATTAAAAATCCACGGTCCACCATGACACCATCACCAGGTTGTAATAATTTCATTAGAAGACTTTCCTTAAATATATGAGAGTCCGTTGCTCTTCCACCATACACCCGACTAACAAATATAATATTACCTGCTGGCGATACACCTGTCATTACTTTAAATGTAGCGTTACCTTTGTAATGAGAGTATGTTAATATTTGACAGCAGAGATTTGCAGGGTGCTGTATAAAAATCTCTGTGCAGTCCAGAACTACTCGTACATTTTCAAAACCTTGAAAACATTTTGGCAAGTTTCTTGAAACTTCCTCTTTTGATGGCCATGGAATTGCTGCTCTTAAAGATTTGCTCAATATTTTAATCATTTCGTGGAAAATCCGTTGACAATGTTTTGACGAGTAACAGTTAAAAAGAACTGCTAAAAAACTGTATGAAATATTCTGTTTTAACTTCACGTATGTCATGATCACTCTATCTCTTGTATTCATTATCATGTTGTAATGTTCAAATTTATTATTTGACACTTTTTTTACTATTTCTACAATAGTATTTAATAGTTCAAATGACTCCAGACCCGTAACAGTACTTAGCTGGTGATCACTTTGTAAGCTTCTCATTATATTTGGCACTAAGCAATCGGTATTTACTTGTACTTCTTGATGTTTCACTGTTGGCTCTGGAGTTGAAGTTCTCACTAACATATCCTTTAAAAACTCTTGAGTCGTATCAATTTCAATGTCATCATTCACATTTTGTTCTGTCACACTTTCTTCATGAATGACTTCGTCCTCTGGCACGTCAACATTTACATTTGCTACATTGGAGCTATTTTCACTAACAACTTCACCCACTATTTGTTCTGCAATATCTTTTGATATTTCACTCATATTACTGTTATTTACACTACAACTTGTACTGCTCCGATTTTGTCGCCTTTCCAATCTTGCTTTATTTTTTTGTTTTTTTGCTTCTTCAATTTCACCACATGGTAGATTACAACAAGGAACGGCGTTTTTTTTCAGATACCGTCTACTTGCTTGAACATCTGCAACAAAAAATGTACACATTCACATAAAGTCATGTATTAAATTGTAACAAGATAACCTCACTTTTTTAAAAGAAAATAAATATTTTACCTGCAAATAAATAATCGGTCTTTTTGAAATGCAATGAGCACACTCTTGTTCTGTCACTAATGTTGTGAATTTTTAAAGCATTTTTCCATGCTATATAAATATCTTGCTTTTCGGAGTTCTCAAAAAGGTTCTGCTTGTTTACGAAGCGTTCATTCGGACGAGGGAAGCGATGGAAACTAATATCAAAATTCTTGTTTGCTCTGACAACTTGCCACTGCACAATAATCCCAATTGGTAGTTGTTTTTTTACGAGGTGTGAATTTGCCGACCTCCATCGCATTTATATTATTAATAAAAACGATAAGTTTCTCTCAAATTGCTATCTACACAATGCTTTCGCCTGGCCACGTCTACTTCCACTACTCGCCACGAGAGGTCGGGGCAAGTGTGTCAAATCCCAATATATACAGCTATGCGTCGCACACACCATGTGTATTCGGCGACGGCTCGAACACAAGAGAGCGATGTGCGAGACTCGTATAGTCTCGGCACCGCTAGTAGTCATGTGACTCACACGCATACTACGAGAGGGGATATTTGCATGTGTGCGTCCCCTCACACACTCGTTTAGCGCGCTCACTCATTCTCACGCGCTACGCACTATACCTTACTGGCTACACTTTCTGTATAGTACACTATATTTCAACATAAAGATTGAGAAATCTTTCCCGACGGACCGTAGCGATGGCTTCCTGTCTGGCAAGCAGACGGTGTTCTTCTGCCTGCCAGCGTCTCTTTGGATCCACAGGCACGATGATTTGCTCGCTGACCACCTCGAGATGGGCATGATGTCGGTGAACTCCGAGTTCAATCGCAGTGGCAAAGAAACGCGGGTTCTCGGGAGGGCAGTCTGGGCATGGAAAGCCCAACCCGACCTCGAGGGATGGTATAACAGGCAGCGGTGTCGGCTCACGGGGTGGTGATGTGGAGACCCTTGGACGGGGACCAGCTCTTACATCCGCAAACGGCGGTCGCGGGCGAAGGGGTCTCATTAGATTTGGATCGGAAGGGGGCTACCTTTCAGGTGAAGGTTGCTCGTGACCGGCGTGCGGAGGCCACGCCGGAGATTATATCTTCTTTGTTGAGAGTATATAAAAGCCGCAGGCTGTGAAGCCACGACCCCGGGGAGCAAACCGCACCCCTTCTTAAGTGAGTTTTTGTCACAAAAATTTATTTTGCATATAGAAACTTACCGCGTAGATCACTAGAATCCATGGTTGCAGTTTTCTTTTTCAATATATCGAAAGTATTCTGATTGAAGCCGTACGAGCTCTTGATAACTTTCATATAACGATTCAAAGTTTCCAAGCAAGGTAAAGCGAGTATATTGTGAGTACGCAAATAATTGTGGATTTTGCAACTTTATATGCGCAACAGCAAACACTCATAGATCCACTGATTAGTGTACCTTACACCTCTAATATCCTTTTTCTTCGATGCGTTAAAACACGCTTGCACAGCGACTTGTTGAGCTTTTAGCAATTGATCGCAAGCTTTTCGAAGAGCGTTACAATCAGCATTAGCACATTCATTTTTCAGATTCTTTACTTTTGTCTTTAGCTTATCGATCTGCGCTTTGCAATAATTGTGAAAATATGATAGTTATGTACGTGAAGTATGAAATAGTGAAATGTGTGTATGAAATACAATAAACGAACCTTTTTTGAAGCCTGCTATCACGCTTCTGAAGCCTTTGACTTCGTAAAGTGCATCGTTTTTTTCGTTCTTTTTGTTTCTGACTCATGTCGCTTGAAATAATTCGCTTTTGCGATTGCTTACGCATTAGTTTACACTCCGTACATCTTATTGCTTTGGGACCAGGTAAATATTTCGATTTATCTTTAACTACGAATCCAAGACACGTTGGGGCTCTATTATTTACAGTTGGCGAGCGAAGCAAGCAGGGGGCGAAGTCCCACTAGTTATAATTATATGTATGTTATTATAATACTTACTGTATGTACATTATATCACAATATATGTGATTCAAGACCATTATTGGTCAAAAATAATTCTTTTGAATAATATAAAAGGTATATCCCACAATGTACTGATAATATTCCTCTTAATAGATTAATAAAAAAAATGGTCGCATGCGGATTTGAACGTGTGTCAAAAATTTACTAGTCGGATAGCGTAACCACTCGGCTACGAAGAATTATATTCAGTGTGTATTGAAAGCAGCATATATTTATAAGAGAGCGTAACGTTGCAAGATTTATGTTTTAACAGCGCAATTTGTTATTATTATATTTTTTTGAGTTTAGATATTGCATTACTGCATATTATTTAAGGGTTCTAGTCTGATATCATGCTTATGAATATACTGTTTAAAAGTGATTTCAGTTCCCATAAATTTCAATAATTTAAAAAACCAAATATTTGAAAACTAAATTCAAGTTATATATTTACAACAATAATAAGCAAATATTCGCATTGCAAAATCAAATTTTAATACACAAAACAAAATTTTTATTGAATAAATTTATGTAAAGGGATTTTTGTTTTATTTTTATATCTACATATATACATTTTGTTGAATAAAATATAATTCTTTTCAGTATTTCATAACTTTTTATTAATATTTAATTAAGGGGGCAAACCACCTTTAAATCTTGAAAAATCGATTTTTTTTGTACTTGTATAGGAAATTTTCCGTAGAATACGATTCCGATGTCAGAATTTTCAAAAAAAAATTTTTCGGCAAAGTTTTATGTAAAATTCGAATATTACCTTTTTACTACATTTCAATAAAATTTGGTTATTTCCTATTTTATATTTCTATTATATTTTTTCTCTTCTAAGACCAAATGTGAAATAAATTTTGTTAAATAATATAAAAAGTAGCCATTTTTACTATTATATATATATATATTTTTATTGTTTATAATGATTTATAACACAGTTGTTTATATATAATTTTATTCGATTTTAAAACATATTATGAATGTTCAAATATTTAGATTTTTATGTAAACGTGTTATGATGGTCATGATATATATAAATGAAATAGGAATTTATTCGAAAGTTGACGCTCGAAGCGCCACCACTTTATTGGCGGATATTGGAACTCGCATGCAACTGAGATCGAACGAATTTTCGAACTACTTCACGTAGCTCAAATTTGACTCTGTTCACACAGCTTATTGGTACGTGTTGATAAACACAGCTGATACTTACACAGCTGATATTTACACGCCGATATTGCTAAAAAAAATTTGAAATTACACGATATTTGTTTGTTTCAATAGAGACAAGTTTAAACAAATTCGTATTTCAAATTTATTTGTTTGTTTACATTTGTGTGTTTTGTGGGACAATTTGTGTGTGTGTGTGTGTGTGTGTGTGTGTGTGTGGTGTGTATGTGTTGTGTGTGTGGCTGTGTGTGTGTGTGTGTGTGTTTTTTTTTTTTTTATAACGGACGTTGACGAGCGAATTGTTCAAGTGGCATACGACATCAGACCGCACGCCCATCGCTAGACATACGTATTCGGTGGGACCGCTTTACGCCGTTGATGGTTCAGTTCTTTGGGGTTGACATTGCCATACTTCCCCCGTCCACGTTAGTGATTAGGGGTTCACGGATAAACTGTCTGCCTTGTACTGCATGTCGGGCGTCTACTTGCCTACAGCTCGTCCGGTATCTTGGCAGTCTCAACCTCGCCCTACGTTCCTCTGATCAGCGGGGACGTGGCCTCACTCACCCTTACGTTCTCTGCATCGGTTTGAGGAGCACTTGTATTAGGCGGGCAGTGATCTCTATTGGTCAACTTAGTTACCTGCATTATCAGCATCGAGTCTAAGGAGCAGATAATACGGGAGAGGGAGGCTTAATAGTTCGGGATTCCGGTAGCTGGCGTCTTTGCCGTGTACCGTCATTCTAAGTTTTTTTCTTACTTGTGGCCGCGAACGAGCAAGCCTTCCGATTGGGACTGATTGAGCATCAGCCGGACTACCATTGTCGGGGCGGGACGGTTCACTTAAGACTAGTGCTATGAGAGTTTCAATAACTTTTGCGGAAACATGGACAACCAATTGTGGTGATGTGTTCGGATACTTCGAGGGTAATTCCGGGCAAGTTGGGCAGTAGATTCAGTTGTCCACTTTATGGAAACGTGCAGGTAATACATGAAGCAGCATCCCCGGCAGTACGTTGAGGTGAGATAAAAATCCAGTCGCATGATCGTTGTTTATCATATCCTTATATAGGCATTAGACGGTGTGTCCATCTGACCTTTGTGGAAGCCTCCATCTACGCTGCCATGCTTCCAGGGGTGCGTTGTCGTTCCTCACTTTTGGAATTTGTGCCTTTGCGACTAATTTCTTGAATTTCTTTCAAGCGTCTTGCGCTTTTTTGCTTGCAAGATCCCAGAGGGAGATGTCCGCCAGGCTAGATAGCAAGTAGGGTCGTTCCTGATCGCTAGTGACGCGTAGACGGCCGACGCGTTACGTTGCTGATGTTACCTCCTTTGGTATACGACTTCACGTTTGCTGCTTCATGCCAGACCGGGCGAGGCGTGTGTGATGTGTGTGCATGTGTGTGTGTGTGTGTAGTGCAGTCAAATTTGTGCAAAATGTCTTCAAGGGACAACAAGGGAAGATTTCAGAGTACCCATCCTGACCATAAGTACTCTAGGGGCAGATCTAAGAAGAGGCCAAGAGAATTTTTGACGAAGCCGGAAAATCCAGCAAAAAGGCCAAGACCCTCTACCAGTGCAAAAAAAATTGCAAGTGCAACAGTGGTCGCAGTCTCTATTAGTGATAAAAGAAATAGAATTATTGACATCAGCATTCTATTTCCTGCACTTGAGAACATTTTAGTGTGCAATCAGTGCAACGGCAAGGTGACATTTAGTGAGTCTAGTGTACAGGGCTTCGGGTTCAAAATTGACATTGTGTGTGCAAAGTGTAAGCAGATTGCATCTATAAATTCAAGTAAGAAAGTTGGACCAAAAGCGAATGCGTGGGCAGTAAACAGAAGGTCTGTTCTTGCTGCTCGTGCACTTGGCTATGGACACGCTGGTCTTTCAACATTTTCTGGCATTATGGACTTTTCAAAGCCAGTTGCTCAATCTGCTTTTGACGAAATCAACAAGCAGTTGAGCAAAGTTTGCCAGGAGGTAGCAGAAGACTCTATGAAGCGAGCCGTACTTGAAGAGAAAGAAGCTACACCACCAAACAGTGCTGGACTGGACGTTTCTGGTGATGGGTCGTGGAGGAAGAAAGGTTTTTCATCGCTGCAAGAATTGGCTACCCATAGGAAAATATAGGACTGGCAAGGTTTTAGACGTTGGACAAGTAAAAAAATAGTGTAATGGTCAAACAGTGCTAGCTAAGTGGGAAGGCAAGAAGGAATGCGAAGAATATCTGGAGTGGTACGAAGAGGCAATGACCCTTCTGCACTGCATAACCACACAAAGGTAGTGGCTGGAAAATGGAAGTGACGATGGAATATGCGAATTTTTGAACATTCAGAAAAGAACTTTAGCCGGGTACAATACACCACTACATGGGATGAGGGACTCAAAATGTATGTTTGTCGGCTGAGTGTGCGCGGCGATCGAGGTGAGAAACAAAGAGGCGATGAGTCTCCAGCGCGAACATGCTAAAGTGTGCGCGTAGCGCTCCGTGTACGAAGTAGCCACTTAGTTTATCCTCTACCTCAGGTGATACACTCGTAATTGGAGAAGACTGGAGCGCGGGGCGAGAAAGTCCGCGATTTTCCTGCGCGGACGGCACTTTGGCTAAGACCAACAGCCACTGCGTGTGTGCGGAGCATGTCGTCGGCAGATCGACTCATCTGAAGAGAAGGCAATGGATCATTGTTCTAGCGCTGTCAGAGCGGATGCGCACGGCATATTGGAAATTATAAAGCTAGATTCTTGGTACGAATAGCGAGTGTTGCAGTGCGTTTACTTCTAACCAGTTTTTCATTGTATAGAGCACATGTCGACGCGTGGTTATTTTCCCAAGAGTTTTCCCGTCGCAGGCGAAAGCGCTGAGCGAATTGCGGGAACAGTAAGGCATTGTTATGTGAAGACGCTTCGACTGCAGAGCGACGAATCGGCGCTACGGAAAAAAAGGGTACCCTTGTTTGCCGTCGCGAGTTTTACATAAGCCCGACGCTGGAGCTCGCGGCGGGTCAGTTTCCAGCAGTGAGAAACGTGGCGCGTGAATATGTCTTGGATTAACGAGGACGACGAGGCGCGATCGTTGGGTCGGCAGATTACACAATTCTCGGAGAGTGGGTGCGTCATCGTGTGGAACCACGTCGACAGCCGGCGTTGGAGGTTCGGGTTCCGATTATAGCTTCGCGGAGGGAAATTTGCGAGAGTTCAGATGGCCAATGCGGCATCTGCGATTAAGACAGCGATGAAAACAAAGACCCAGGAGGGAGGCCGCTTCGGGACTTTGCGGGCCGAGCGTCGCATCTGTGTGCCTGTAGCACGTCAGATCCGATCGCCGACACGATAAGTGCGATACTTAGAGTTATTGTATTTTTCTGGTTAGAAAATATAATCGTGCATATTTACACTAGATTATAGAGTTCGTTACTGTGTTTTTTTTCCCTCGCATAGATGTTTTTAGAGTTAGGCTTTGCCTTTCTGATAAAAAAATTAATTCCGTAATTCACTCCGCACGAAGTACGTCACTTCGCAGCGCGACAGGCTGCTCCGCACTGGCAGCCCTCAGCAGTGTTAAATCAGTGAGTGAAAAAAACCATATGGTGGATGCGAATTTGTGGTATGAGAAGACGAGAGTGTATTGCTCACGTACAGAAGAGGATGGGTACGCGTCTGAGAAACCTCAAGAAATCTCTCTCTGGAAAGAAGCTTGCTGATGGAAAAACAACGGAGGAAGAGGCAGATTAACAGCTCAAGTGATTGACAAGCTCTCCGCTTATTATGGCAAGGCGATAAGGAAGTATCCAGATTCTGTTGAAGAAATGAATAGAGAAATCTGGGCAACTTTCTTCCACATCCAATCGATTGATGAGAAGCCACAACATGATTATTGCCCTACAGGGTCACAGAGTTGGTGCACATAGCAACAATCAAGAGTTACAGGAACTAGTTTCAGACATACGAACAGCATTCCGGCTATTGTGATGGAACAAGTGCGACCAATCTACGAGGATTTAACAAAGACAGAACTTTTAGAAAGGTGCCTTGGAGGTTTTACGCAAAACTCCAATGAAAGTTTTAATAACTCTGTGTGGAAGTTAGTACCCAAGACAACTTTCAGTGTCTCGATGGTTCTCAAGATTGGTGTGTATATAGCTGTGACCTGTTTCAATGATGGACGCACAGGATTTCTCAACATTATGAGGAAGTTTGACACCAGTCCAGGATGTGCAGCAGTAGATTGGACCAGTACGAGCGATGATGCCAGACTCTTTCATGCAGAAAGAAAAACATCAAACGGTACGCTAGAGGCCCGGACTATCAGAAGAAGAGCACGAGAAGGAATCCCAGAGGAATCATATGCAGCAGGAGCCCACTAAGGTATTTATTATAAATGTATTTATTATAAATGTTAATTTTACCCGAGTATTACAATAGTTATTACAATTTTACTTAATACAATACAAGTATTACCATTTTATTAGTAAAGACCCTCTTACAGAAAAATAATAAATAAAAATACATTCTTATTGCAACTAACTTTTATTTATTATTTTTCTGTAAGAGGGTCTAATAAAATAAAAGTTAGTTGCAATAAGAATGTATTTTTATTTATTATTTTTCTGCAAGAGGGTCTTTATTAATACAATTATTTTTACTACCCGTTTATCTAACAAAATATAAATAAATATATTTTAGTTCCCTCTATAAATAATAAATATAAATAAATCTCTCTAAAATGCAAATTTTTTATTTTTTTTCTCAGAGCTGACATGAACCGTCTCTGTCAACAGTGACAGGTGAGGTACTCATGCATAGCAGACTAGAAGTATAAACAACAATGCTTTGACTATGTGACGAAAAAAAGATAAGTATGATTAACTAAGTTAAGTGTGATAAGTACAGTGTACTTAAATTTCTAATTTTTGTGTTTTTTTGCATTTCAGCTCATACAAGAAAAAAAAGAGTGGTTCGACCCAATCCGACCATAGAATATTGATGCAAACTAAAGGATACGCTTATCTACTGCATTGGAAAAAGGAGATAAGATTTTAAATAGATTAGATAAGTATTAATTTTATGTAACATAATTGTAAACTTAATTGTTAAATATCTCAAAATATTGTTTTTCTGAATTTTAGCTCACTGTCCGTAAGATTACAAGGGAACGCGTGGTTGGATTGGGCTCAGATTTTGTGGAGATGCTTGTTAGAGGAGTACTTTCAGTATGAGCGGAGGGATTTTGGATAGAAGCAGTAGAATTTATTTAACACCTATAAAAGTGATAAAATTATTGAAAAATAGGTGTAATATTGCAATTATTTAAACAAAAATATACTTCTACTATCTCAAATCAAAATCCCTCCGTTCATACTGAAAGTACACATATAAAGAGTATCTCCACAAAATTTGAGCCCAATCGAACCATGCGTACACTTGGAATCTTACGGACAGTGAAAAAAGTCATTGAATATAGTCTGGTTTGCCAGAGAGGCATATCATGTTGAAATGGGTTAAAAATTGAGATATTTAATGTTTATTGCATGTACTTTTATATGAAAAAACTCTTTTTTAATTATATTTTAAAATTAAAATCCAATGTTCAATTTTTTGTTTCAGATTTTAAAGGTGGTTTGCCCCCTTAAGAACAATTCATTGATAAATTATTATATTATAAAAAAATACGCTTTTAGTAAAAAAAAAAAAAAAAAAATTGCGCCGTGGTGGATTTAAACTCAGTTTGTTTCGAAATATCGTAGCGCAGGATTCACCGCCGACAGAGGCGCTGTTACTCACTAGGTCTCGGCAGTTCCGTCGGCTGGACTTGGCGATCTTGGCCGGAAAACGTGAGCCATTTTGTGACATGGAGTTGGGTCTCCTTCTCTCTTACTCCCTGAGCAGCAGCTATACATTGAACACAGTATACGTGTATAGGTATACGCGCGAGTATATGTATAAATATAGAGAGGGAGAGAGCTCGCTGGTGGCGTGGTACCACGGCATAATAAACAGGCTGAATTGGCTCGCTCGCGCGCTAGCTGATGACTTCATTGAACTCGCGCTATCTCGACAGGGCCCCAGGTAGGACCACCCTGAAACCGCCTCAAATTATCTCTACTCAAACAGCTCTTTCTCCTGGATGGGCCAATATTAGAGCTGCTCTAAACTCTGCTGCACCAATGATATGTGTGGCCTTATCGAGTTCAAGGAGTCAACCATTAATGAGGTGGCGTTATACGTTCACTCTCATGTCGAGGTGGAAACGGCTGTAACGAAAGGAGGAAGATCTCGTCGTTAATTTTGGACTCCGGAGGAATAATTAAACATATAAGGTCTTGGAGTTAGAGTATCTTGTTGCCATTGAGCTAGGAGAGCCTCTGATATACAAGTTAAACGACCAGCCACGAAGGTCGTCCGTGCAATCGACGGGTTCATCGACGTGGACAAGTGGAGAGAGCTCCTAAGATTTAGAAGTTAAAGACGAGCAGAGAGTGACCGCTGATCACATTATCGGTCTCGATCTTGATATGGCAGTCCAGCATGTTCTGATGGTGCAATTCGTCAATGTCCAGTATCTAGTTCATCGTTATGTGAGCTGGGGGTCCTGTACCGGGTCTTAATTCAGCGCACTCGCTCCATCTTTATACGAAATTCACACGTAGTGTATGCGACGATCTACGCAAGTTCTCGCTCATCGTCCCTGACGATCTCGTCATTTTCATCGTCCTCGGACTCGGTAAGATCGTTACCTATAAGTCGCATTTCCCAAACTGGTTCTCGGCCTGTAGAAGAAGAAGAAAGCTTCGCAGTCTTCTGCTAATTTCGGGGAAACAAGTGCTATAAGCCTGTGGAACTGTGGAAGACGAGAACAGATGAGATCTTACTTATTATATCAATTTGTGTTGCCTTTGAGTATAGTTCTGGTAATCTGGTGCAAGCCAAAATGGTCGTTGAGGTTAGAATTGCAGCCAACGGGATCTTCGTCGAACTCCAGTTAGCGAAAACTTGGCGAATGAGCTTCGATTATCCGTGGATCACGCACGCTGTCGAATCGATCTCCAATTTGATTTGCCGGTGCCTTAGTAAAAGCTTAAATAAGATTTAGTAAAAGCAAAAATATTTTTTCAAAAATAGAAAAATGGCTATAATATGGCCATAAAATGGTCAGAAACATAAAACAAATAATGACCTAAATTCAGAATTAAAAAAATATATGCATGTCAAATTTTATTACGATCCATCGCATGGTTCCAAAATTATGGCGGTATACGTACACACACACACACACACACACACACACACACACCACACACACACACCACACACACAACAGCCATCCCACGGACATTTCTAAAACGTATTGATTCCGACTCCCAAAACACTCCAAATGCGTTTCCACGAAGTATTAGCAAACGAAATTTACTATCACAAAGCTTCCTCTTGAGGAGAAGCAAGTAACATATATAGTAAAAATTGAGTTTGATAGATTGAGAATTGAAGTACTCGATAAACCGCACTGAAGCGTGGCCATGAACGTGTGACAGCCGCCCGCCATTGCAATAGCATATCTAAGCAGTATAGATATGCGCGAACGGAACACACAATACCCAGTCACTTATCTCACACACACATAGCAGCATCACTACGTATACTATAAAAGTACGCGCGTACATAACTTAGATAAATTGGAAAAGAGAACCCGTGGTATAAAGAGAAAATTTGTTTGCGTAAATAATTGTTTAATTACTATTTACTAATATAGTTCAAATTTCTTGTATTAATATATTCTATGATATTGATATATAACTTCTGAATTAATTTTAAAAAGTTTGCTTCTTTATCTAAAGTTTTAACTTCACAAATTAAAAGTGTGTGAAAAACTTTTAATGAGTGAAAGGTAATATTTTTAAAAGGAGTCTTTATGTTCATCATTCCTTTTCAAACCCTCTTAGTTGCCTACATAATAGCATACAATCATTGCACGAAATTTCATATACGACATTCGTCTCACACCATTTGTCAAGTTTATCTTTGCCTAAATTAACAATATTATTTAATTTGTTTGACATAAGAGGAACTATGGAGAAACCATACCTCTTTAAGGAAGATTTACATGAAAAAAATAACTTATCATTAAACGGAATAGAGATAACATTTTTAAAAGTAGAACTCTCATTTCTATTTTTTGAATTGCCCAAAGTGAGAAATCTAACACGATAACGAATATTACTATCAATAAAATTATCCGGATAACTATTTTCTTTTAGAATTTTCTTAACTATATTTAAATTTTCATTGTGAAATTGTTTGTGTGAGAGGAGAAGAGCTCTATCTACTAAGTTGTAAACAATATTTCGTTTTAATTGGATAGTGTGATTAGAGTTAAAATTTAAAACTCTATTGGTGTTGGTGGGTTTTTGGTACCAATTTGTAATAATATTGTTGTTATTAATTGTTAATGTTACGTCTAGAAAAGGAATTATATTATTGTTTTGTAATTCATATGTAAATTGTAAGTATTTATTGTAACTATTAAATTTGTTAACAACTATATCTAACTCATCTTCTCTCACACACAAAATAGTATCGTCGACATATCTAAAATAAAAAAGAGGAGAAATATTATAGTCATTTTTTAATTCACTTAGAACAGAAGTTTCTAAGTCTTCCATAACAATATCTGCAAACAACGGAGATATCGGAGAGCCCATGGGTGTACCAAATATTTGTCTATAAACAGTATTATTAAATTGAAAATATGTATTATCAAAAAGAAATTTAACTATGGTTCTTATGTTATTAAAAGGAATCTTTGAACGATTTTGAATGCATTGAAAACGTTTATCTAAACTGCATAAAAGTAATTCTAAAGGAATATTAGTAAACAGAGAAACTACATCAAGAGAAACCAATATATATCCATGAATATACATATTAGTCACTTTTTCTTTTAAAGCAAATCTATTATCAATGTGAGAAGTTGGATTACTAAAACAAAGTTTCAAGTTTTTATCAATGACATTGGCTAGAAAATGTGTAGGACTATTAACAGTTGAGATAATTGGTCTCAAAGGTATATCTTTTTTATGGATCTTAGGCAATCCATAAGCCCTCGGGAGAACCGTATTAGTTTGAGTTAATCTAAGCTTATCATACTTCATGTCTAAACATTCATTATCGTTCAAATCAGACAAAATATTATATACATTTTTTTGTAAAGAAACAAGAGGGTTCTTTTTTACAACTTTATAGGTTTTAGTATCACAAAGCAGACTAGACATCTTCTCAATATAATCATCACAATTAAGGCATACCGTTAAATTACCCTTATCTGCTTTCGTAAAAAATATAGATGGATTCTTAGAACAAAATTCTTTGGTTATTACTAATTTTTCATGAAATTCCTTATCAAAACTATTACGTCTTACATTATTATTGCACGCAGTTTCTACATTTTTAATGAGAATATCTCTAAGTACATATTTTACATCAGTCTCTAACATAAAAATACTATTTTCAAAATTTTTTATCGTAGTAATAATATCTTTTTTGTTAATATCACAGTTCATATTGAAATTATGGCCCATCGAAACCACATCAATCACTTCAGAAGGAATTTCAGTGTTAGAAAGGTTTATTACCCATTTTTTATTGTTACTATTTTTAACTCTGTTTTTTGACATTTTTTTATTCATTAAACTATTGTATTTTTTATGAAGAGAGTTTGTTAGCTGTAGATATATATTAGAACATTTTTTCTCTGTAGTTTCCAAAAACATGTTAAGTACGTTAACCTCAAAACGAAAAAAACGAAATACCAACGAGATCGCATTCAGTCTTTTTTTCAAAAATTCGATGTGGACAAAAATGTTGTTAATTTCTAATTTTAACAGTCTCAAACTATGACATTCTTCAAAAAGAGCAAATTTCTGCTTCCAATGATTACTTTTAAAATCAAATTTTCGTCGACAACACCTTGAAATATGTACAGGTATTAAACTTGCCTTTTTACATTTTAATAAAAAGGATAATCTGGCATTTGCCTTAGCCAACTGAGTTCTAAACTTGGACCATTTCTTCAAAATATTGCAGTGTTGACTTCCATATTTAACAAAAATATAACTATAAAAACTCAGCCTATTTTGAGTCTGGCCATTCTTCCTTTGTAGGCCGTGATTCAGGATATTGTTATTCCTCTCCATATTTCAAAACATATAGTTTTTGGGAAAACAAAGGTGGGAGGATAACCCAGGTTTTTTAATAATAAACAAAGTCCAAATAGAATTAACTGGCGACGTTTCGTCTCCGGTGAGAGACCTCTTCAAGCCTTTATTAATATAAAAAATTTAAATATAGTTAAGAAAATTCTAAAAGAAAATAGTTATCCGGATAATTTTATTGATAGTAATATTCGTTATCGTGTTAGATTTCTCACTTTGGGCAATTCAAAAAATAGAAATGAGAGTTCTACTTTTAAAAATGTTATCTCTATTCCGTTTAATGATAAGTTATTTTTTTCATGTAAATCTTCCTTAAAAAGGTATGGTTTCTCCATAGTTCCTCTTATGTCAAACAAATTAAATAATATTGTTAAGTTAGGCAAAGATAAACTTGACAAATGGTGTGAGACGAATGTCGTATATGAAATTTCGTGCAATGATTGTAATGCTACTTATGTAGGCCAAACTAAGAGGAGTTTGAAAAGGAGAATAGACGAACATAAAAAAACTCCTTTAGAAAAAATATTACCTATTCCTACTCATATAAAAGATTTTTCACACAACTTTAATTTTGATAATGTTAAAATTTTAGATAAAGAAGCAAACTATTTTAAAAGATTAATTTCAGAAAGTATATATATCAATATCAATAAGAATAATATTAATAAACAAGAAGATTTTAATACTATTAGTAAACAATACAATAAATTAAACAAATATTTACAAAAACAAGAATTTTCTACTTTATAACGGTTCTCCTTTTCAAATTTATCTAAGTTCATGTACGCGGCCGTACTTTTATATGTATACGTAGTGATGCTGTATGTGTGTGTGAGAATAAGTGAGCTCGGGTATCTTCGTGCTGTTCCGTTCGCGCATACTCTATACATGCTTAGACATATGCTATTGCCACTGACTGATTGTTCTTACGACGAGAGAGACGTATTTACGTCTCTCATTTGATGTTTTATTTAACTTAATTTTTTCATTATGGTGAGACTATGAAATATATATTTTTTGCATAAAGATGTTCTATATTTTTTCAAAATTTTCTATATGTATGATTTTTGTTTTTATATTAATAAAGGCTTGAAGAGGTCTCTCACCGGAGACGAAACGTCGCCAGTTAATTCTATTTGGACTTTGTTTATTATTAAAAAACCTGGGTTATCCTCCCACCTTTGTTTTCCCAAAAACTATATGTTTTGAAATATGGAGAGGAATAACAATATCCTATTATCAAATAATATTTTTAGTTCAAAATCAAAATCTACTCACTACTACTCGAAGCTGCCTTGGATTTATCAAAATCAATCATGGGTACACTAGAACCAGCAGTTGAAAGAGGAGTAATCCAAGGTTTCTTTGAAAATAGATCATCTAGTTGCTAAAAACAAATTGTATTTTCCATAAATATTCTAAAGTAAAAAGAAATTATTACTTTGTAAAAAGAAATTATTACTTTGTAAAAAGAAATTATTACTTTGTAAAAAGAAATTATTACGTTGTAAAAAGAAATTATTACTTTGTAAAAAGAAATTATTACTTGATTAGGAGCGAATTCATAGCCTTTTAAGCGCATTTTTGCTGATATATTGTTCCATAACTTTCGGTATGTAAGTTTTCCTGTGCTAACTGAATCATCATAATTTTTATACAAAGATAATAACAGCAAGGTTTCAGTATCAGTCCATGTGTGCTTATTTCGTAGAGTCTTGTTGC
Source organism: Pteromalus puparum (assembly GCA_012977825.3). Taxonomy (NCBI): domain Eukaryota; kingdom Metazoa; phylum Arthropoda; class Insecta; order Hymenoptera; family Pteromalidae; genus Pteromalus; species Pteromalus puparum. The sequence continues at coordinate 19,653,799 of CM053169.1, read as the reverse complement.
ACATAGAACCATCATTTTCATCTTGTTTATTGTTAGCATTATCTTCACAGCCTGATTCTTCAACTTTCACAATTTTCCCTTTCAAGCTTGCTCCAGGTTCTTTAAAATCATGTTTGTTTTCCGAATCAATTGTTAAAACTTGACTTCCGCTATTCGCAGAATGTGCACTGGATGATGCTTCACTTTTGTCCATAGAAGTTGATAAAGTATTAGTAAGTTGTTGACTCAGAACATTTTGATGTTGCTCAAGCAATGCAGCCGCAAAGGTTGGATCTGTAAAAATGGAAAATGGTTGTTTATAATAACACTAGAGACTACAATGGTTGTTTATAATAATATTAGAGACTACAAAAAGCATTCGAACTTACATTTCATTGCTTTGTCAAAGGTTTTTTTATCCACGTACAGTACATATGACTGATTATTTGATGTGTCCATTAATTCGAGTTCGAAAAACTCATTTACAGGTTTACTACCCAATCCAGTTAGATGATTCATTCAATAAATTTGTCGCAAACGTTACATCTATTGAAAAAAAGTATATAATATAATATAATAATAGTATTTAATATAATTAGTTCTATGCTTGCTTTATGTGACAATTAATGCAAAAATTTGATATATAATCTCAAGATACATAGTTTATAAATAAATTAATATATTTTAATTGATTAATAAATAATAAATTGACAAACCAGAAACTGCAGTATTATATTGTTCTTCAGTTACATATAACGTTAGTTTCTTATTTGATTTTGCATCAAATAAATCCAAGGGAACGCGATAATCATTGCCTTCTTTTTCACTCATGATGAGGCTGAAAAGTCTCTCAGCAATTCAGAATTTATTTTTCGGCTTTTCTTTATCCCTTATCCGTGAACAGCTTCAAAAAACTTAACCTCTAACCAAAATATACGGTTTGTTCGCTATAGGTGTGTTCACTTATATAGTTCTCCAGTTTCTCCAGGCCACCAACCCCACGGAACAAAAACATTTAGTATGTTTTACTGAAATTCTACTGAAGGCAATTGCGGAACGTACCCTCATTCTATTGATGTGCTGATACATTCTTCTTGCAAGATGCTGCTTGAATGAAGATTCACTATCGCATAAGATCTATACGATTGGTTTTCCTTTGTTCTATTTCCTGTGTTCATTATGTTTATAACATATATCTATTGTGTTTTGTGCAGTATAATCAGTATAATTTTGTAATCTGTTTTTTAGAGTTGTACTCTCTCTCTCTCTCTCTCTCTCTCTCTCTCTCTCTCTCTCGTCCTCTCCTCTTCTCTCTCTCTCTCTCTCTCTCTCTCTCTGGTGGTGCTGGTTGGCGTTTCAAGGTACTTCAACAGCCTCAATACGACTCTGGAGCTGGATTTATGGTATCTGATCGTGTTGCTTGGCATCTCTGGCTGATGTCATCACCAGGAGACAACCTTAGAATTACATTTGAACTTTCTGCAAGTGCTGGTTGGAGTTTCTAGCTGGCTCAATCACCTGCGAATGATCCTGGAGCTCTATTTCTACTCCCTGGTGGAAAAAATTTGTTTTGCCAAATCGTGCTGAATCGTGCCAAACTGTGCCACACAGTGCTACACTGTGCTAAATTGTGTCAAATTGTGCTACACTATGCTACAGTTGTGCCATTTCGGACATTTGGCACAGTTTGGCATAGTTTGGCATAGTTGGGCACAGATTGACACAGTTCGGCACAGTATGGCATGATTTGGCATAACTTGACACATTATGAATTTAAAAAAAAAATACTTTTCCGAAATTTTTACAGAAAAGTTAGCATAGTTTGGTACAAAATGGCACTATTTGGCACAATTTGACACAATGTGGCATAACATGGTACAATTAGGCATGTGCCGGCACATGGCATAGCTTAGCATGTTATGTCATGGTTAATTAAGCACATTTGAGTATATTTTTTATTTTTTGTAACATAAGTATTAAAACAACCATGTATTGACAAATAATTTGGTATACATTTTATTGTACAAAAATTACATAATCATACTTGTTCCGGACGTAACGAGGGGTTGTCGGGGAAGAAAGTGAGTGTAGCGCATTTATAATTATTAATTTATATTTTTTAGTTTTGCGTTAGTTTAGCGAACGTTTCTCAGCCATTCGACCCTATGAGCGCGAATTGGGGGACGATTCGTGGCGTTAGGCCAACACGGTTAGGAGTAATTTTTAATTGCTCCTAGACTGCTTAGATCTCAAATTGGGAGTTTCTCCACGGATTGCGAAGATCAACCATAGTGCGGAGCAGTCGACGGGCTGTTCTGTGACTGCCAGGCCAGTGGTCGAGTGGTGGGAGGCGTTCGCACGGGAAATGTATCCGTGTTTATATATAGATATAGAGGAGCGCTCGCACTGCTTCGAGTCCCTTCGGTGGTCTTCGGGAAAGCCCTTTGTTTTAGCGGGCCCGAGTTTTCGGCGGCGACTAATGCGCGTTACGTCAGTTGGCGGCGGCGACTCGACAGAGCAAGAGGTCGTGCAAGGACCTTTTTTGTTAGACTTCATTAATAAAGTTTGATTCAAGATCGACAATAGTTTTTATAGTTTATTTAAACCCTTGACATTAGTCTTGTCCCATACAATATTGTTATTATATATACATAGTATAATACAGATAGGTGACGACGTACCACAAAACAAAGAATTGTGCAGCTCAGTAGGTAATGGAATGCGTGGTAAGGTAGTTTTAAGATTAATGGGAAAAAAATACTGCTTTACCGACTGTATCTATTCTGGTGCAACACATTGAGCATAAGCATGTGGCGCCCTCTGAATGAAAACGTCAGCGATGCTTTATCAAATTATTGCCTAACACTAGAAGGACAAAGGATTTTCGACTACCATGTGATAAGTAAAGATAAAGGATTTTCAAGTACCGAGTAAAGTGAAGCATCGCTGACGATAGTAAGTAATATTTATTTACTACTGAACATTCTATACGAAGAAAAATGAATTGATACCAATTTTTATACATTTAGGAAAAATTACTACAGCTGTATGAATAGCGGGTTATACTCTGGTTATTAGCATTTCAAATGTATGTTATAATAATTTTTGCAACAAGTATAATACATTTTGCATCTATTTTAACAAAAATTACTATAAAATATAGTTGAAGTGTTTCTAAATGCGAGGATGTCCCGTCGTTTCTAAAACTACAGAAATTAATTTTTGTTTTTATTTTTAACTTTAGTATCATCTATAACAAAGGAATAGATTTCATTCATAAATTGATATCAATACATTTTTCTCGGTGTTGGAAGTTTAAAATATATTCTAACATAGGGGACAAAATCTTGTTTTAAACTCCCAATATAAAAAAAAAAGATATATAAGATTTCAGTAATAAATAAATGTCAGTCGGTAAAGCAAAGTAGTACTATATTCTATTGTAGATATGAATTTATCGATAAATAAAATTATTTAATTAACTTATTTTCACTGTTCTCACTGTTTCCATATACATTTTTCCTTTATTGTCTCAAATTATATATATTCAATCTAACAACTCTGTTTCGATTTGTATGTTATTATCTTCATTCATTAAAATATATCATTATTTAATATTTTACATAACCTGATTGCATTAAGCAACTAATACCAGATCTTGGTTTAACTTATTTTAGCTATCAAAGACCGTATTCTGCAGAGATGCTCTAGCATCTATATGCAGATAGGTTACATCAATATTTTCTATATTTGCATGCTTTATACTTTTTGATTTTATTTTCTTCGATATGATTGACTGTAAATGAGATAATGTTTCTTCTTCAATGATATAATTTTATATTTAATGTGTATAAGTGTGCTCTCAAAATCAAACGATAATATTTGTTTCAATATATAACTATTCAAAAAGTTGTCTTCTATGAGACATTGAACTCTTTTGCACAAGCCAAGGTAGTTAAAGCTGTTGGTACTGTATCACAATTTACTTAATAAATATTACTTTTAAAATAGTTTTGGGTACTTATGACTATTATAAAACAATCCGATAACAAGAAAAGTGCACAGTACTGTACAGCAAAGTGTCAGATGAAATTTGAGGTGAGATATTAGTGCCACCAACTTTAAAAAAACTAAATAATATTTCTTGATTGTCAGGTATGTAACTTCATGATGTAACTGTACAAGCTGCGAAAATAGTTTTTAACTAATTTACAGTAGTATTCTGCTAAGATGTTGGAACATCTTTTGGCAGCTGACAATATCGATTATGCTGTGCACTTACTAAGTTTTCGACTTTTTTCCATTATAAACAATTGTATTTAAACTAGTAACTTCAGATACATGCTCCGCGCTTAATTAATGCCATTTTTTCTCACTCTTTGTGTCAAAAATATATGTATCAACGAGATTTTGTCTGGTATTAAAAATCTAGTCCATATTACGTACACTGCAGTCATAAATTCTATCAGTGAGTAAATTTTAAAAATGAAATTGATTGTACTATTCAATATTGTAACTATTTCATAAATTTGTAAATAATGTATAATTATTATTGCATCTTTTATATTGACAGATTATAAGTGCAATTTTAATGAACCATAAAACGCGCCTTTTTATAAATTTATTACACGCCAATGGTCAAATAACTTTCAAGCTAGTACGGGTAATTCTTCTAAGAAACAAAGTAGATAGGAATAAAAATAGATCCGATTCACCTGATCTAACCATCTCCGTAGATAAAGCTTCCTCCTACTTCTTAGCTTCTTCAGGGTTCTATTTCTTGCCCAGCGTAGCGGGTCCAGCATCTTTTTCGACTTGATGTAGCTGCAATCTTCCAGAAACTTCTTCATGGCTAGTAGATATATTCATCTAAAATAAATGTAAATATTAAGATCTGAATTATACGTTATTAGATATGACGTAGAAAAACTCAGCTCAAAGTCCGGTTCCACTGTCCTCGTCAAATCATCCCCCATCAACGCTACGAAGGCAGTGCGCTTCGGCTCCGTCACCGATTCAGTCTCATTAATTTTTGCATCCTCATAGATCCTTGCTTTCGTCTGCAATGGTAGAAATAGTGACGAAAGTATCCTGCATTATGTCCGATGTCGTTCTTCGGGACTATAACCTACTTTAATCTTCACATAATTGAAATCGGATCCCTCTCGGCTGACCTTTCTGCAGGCGATCGCGAGCTCCTGGATGCGGTCGTAGCAGGCCCAGGTTGGATGCAGCGAGAACCTCTGGCTCAGCCTCTGGGCGGTCTCCTGGACCTTCTCCTTATTGGCCTTGGACTTTTGGTTCTCCAGCTCGTTCATGTCTGTGGTGAGGACGCGAATGTAGAGCTTCATCACTAGCGGCTTTATTGCGTTGCCAAACTGAAAATCAACGAGATCAATTAGTACGATAGTACGTAGTGAGCGAGACGAGACGTTAGGAGCGAATGTACTCGTGTCAGACGAGAACCTGGCAAAAAAGGTATTTTGGGAGAGCGCAGGACGAGGAAGTCTGAATGAAATGGTTCAACACGCGGCGTACGTTGTAGGTCAGATTTATTCGAAATCAGGAAGTGTCTGTGTGGAGAGAAAGAGAGCTCTGTCTCGTGTCAGGTCCGTAGACTAACTGAACTCCGAACGGTCGGCTTTTCGGTCGTTCCCTGGGTCCCTTGCTCTTAGCTGATCAGCTGACCGTCAGGGGGCTGGTGGAAAGGCGCAGGGACGCTTTCCTCTCCGCGCGTCGGGCCGTAATCCTTTTTATTGCCCTAAGCGTTCGGTCCGGCCGGTAAGCCTTTTTATGGCCCTAGATGCTCGTTCCGTCCGCTAAGACTTTTTATTGGCAGCCGACGCCGGTATACCCGCGCGTAAGCCGACCCTTCGGTGAGGCCCGGGTGATTAAGGGCCCGGAGAGGTTCGGGGAAAAACCCAAAAGCTTTCCGTTTCGTGTTCGAGCACGTCTCACTCATAAAGGCATAAACGACAGCTCCGACTGGCAATTGAGCCTAGGCGACTGCCACAGTATATATACTGGGCGCTTTAGGCGGGCTCGATTAGCTTGCGTATGATGCCGGGCAGCGTGGGCACTTGGTCCTTAGATTTTGCGTGGATCAGCGCCGAGGAGTTCAGGATCTGCTTGAGCGTGCCTGGGCCTACATCGGTGAGGGGCCTGACCATGCCCGTCGTGACGAGGTACTGGACCACCAGGCCGGCAGCCTTGTCTGAATTCCGCCAGACTTGGGCGGTGCCGTACTAGGGCAGCTTCTCGCTGCTCAGCCCCTACATCAGCTCGAAACCGTCCTTGATGTCGTTGGTACACTTGAGCTTCTAGAGGAAAACGATGTAGAAGTACATCATTTACTAGACATGACTGGGCTTGGAGAACTGGCTGAGCGAGCTCATGCAAGCCTCGATGAGGTTGACCGAATGTCCTGCAAAGAATAACACTAGTTATAACATTCAAGTTCATCACATTACCGTTCAATAACTGATTTCACTGCACCATAACCTAGATCCTTATAAACTAACCTCTATCATGCAGAGACCTGCACTGCGGACTCCCAGTGATGCATGTACAACTTTCGATTGAATGCAGAGGCTATGAAAACAGAGATAACCTCAAACTTCGAGTCTGTACTTACTCGCTGTTGATACATGCTTCTCAAAACAACAGTACTTGCGGCACTAACACTTCTATATTTGTACCTCTCTAAGCACCATGTCCAAGCACATCACGCGAGGATAAAACATTCGCAAACGGCCGACACAAAATTTATACAGCATCGTGGTCAGCAAGGCACAGCCACTTCATAACACGCACAAAAACTTGTCGTCAACCAATTACCAGATATAAGTACACTATCCTTAGTGTAACGCAGAGTGAAAGCCACGTTTATAACCTCTACACTGGTTACAACATGTCAGCTCACAGCTGCTCGGCCCGCAGGACTGACGGCGACCGCCATCTTACAAAATTGCTATGAATAGACGCGCATGCGCGCGAACAAGTCGACCACTAACTTATATCCCGTATTTTTGTCAATTCACAATTGTTAATTTTTTAAATGAAACAAAGATTTAATTCAATAATTAAATTTGAGCCAAAATTTTGGTTATCGCAGAACATGTGATAAAGTTTTCATTCCCTTCCTCGCTAGACTTACCAAACGCAATAGACTAAAAAATAGAATTCTTATTTTATAAAAAGATAATATGTTTGCAATGACATATATTAGAATGTTAATAAATAATAATGAGCAATCGTTATCATTTTTATAGAGCGTAGAAAAAGTTTTGAACGGTTTTCTCACCATCTTCCTCCCTAGGTCTGTCGCACCGACAGACTTCGATTACAAGGCAATAACGACTTTCGTTAGTTCAAATCAGACACAAATACATTATCATTAACTCTTTTAGACAATTGTTAAACAATATTTTAGAACCGTTAAATACTTTTTATCAAGAGTAGAAGAGGAATTGGACGGTTTTTTTACCGTCTTCCTCCCTAGGTCTGTCGCAGCGCCGGACCGAATTTATCAAACAATAACGCCTTTATTTAGTACAATTATGGCCCAAATACGTTACGTTAGCATTAGAAGCTTTTAGACAATTGATAAACAATAGATAAGAATTGTTAAATACTGTTATCGAGAGTAAAAGAGGAATTGGACGGTTTTTTTACCATCTTCCTCCCTAGGTCTGTCGCAGCGCCCGCGCCGGACCGAATTTATCAAACAATAACGATTTTATTTCGTAAAATTATGGCCCAAATACGTTACGTTAGCATTAGAAGCGTTTAGAGAATTGATAAACAATAGATCAGAATTGTTAAATACTGTTTATCGAGAGTAAAATAGGAATTGGACGGTTTTTTGGATGGTCAATCAATTGGAGTCTGTCGGCTGCTCTTGGTAAGTTCGGAAGCTTGAGTATACCACTCTGCTTAATATAGCTTATTAATAGTATTTTCACTCCTTGGAGTGGTTACTTACAGCGGAGAAGACCCCCCCCCCCCCAATTGGCTCTTATGCGCGAGCTAAAAATTCACAAACTTTTTGTGCTTTTTATGAGCCGGGAGGGAATTTTCCGCGAACTGTTGGCAACATAACCTCAAACTCAAGCCGCATCGATCAAGAGTCTGAGACAAGTGCAGAGATCTACCTTTTCGTCACTGAGGGAACTAAGGGGCAGAGGCGCTTCTAACAATGCTCTTGCTCAGCTCTCTATGCAGCCCACGCCTTTTCTACTGCATACTGCATCTCTCCAAGGTCTGATATATCTATGTATATATATATATATATATATATATATATATATCGCAAAATTTAGCGCAAATTCTCGCAAGTCATCAGCGTGATCGAGAATCAATATTCTGCCACAAGAGTGCTACACCATCGCATCTCGAATTTTCTCCAGCAACGGTTGGCTACACTGTTTTCGACCACGCGCATGCGCAGTCTGGTAGCTCCTACTACGCGTGAAATTTCAAATCTGCAATACCATCGAAGCTCGTATTATGTGTTTTTTATTTTTTCAAATGTATGTAATTTGAATGTCTAATTTTTTCTGATATTCCAGAAAGATTTTTCAGTATTAAAACTCTAGTACTACCTGCAACCATGGTTCGTGGCTCTTGCGAAAAATGTAAAAGAATAGCACGCGCGGGCGCTGTAATGCGTAATTGTAAAAATTGTTCTGCAACATTTCACAATGTTTGCATGAACTGGAATTTTATTGACAAAAACAATTTCTTATGTGAACCATGTAATTTAAAGAATAAGAGCAATATCTTTATACAATTGCTACAAAAGACTGCTCCTAGGCAAGACGAGGACAAAAATAAAAATAAAACTAAAACTAAGGTTGCTGATAAAGATAACAGTAATACTGATAATAGAGGTGCAAGTAAAAATAAGAATACTAGTGAAAAAGTAAAAGTGAAACATGTACAAAATGTAAATAATACTATAAATAATACTGGCGGGAACAATAATAATAATAATAGTTGCACTAGTAATACTGTTGATGTTGATACTCATAATAATACTGGAGAAAATAAGACTGAGATCTCGAATACTAATATTACGAGCATTAATGTATCCGCTAAGGAAACTCTCACTACTTCGACGCCGGCCGTCAGTAAAACAGCTGTTAGAGAGAGCATCCAAATCAATTCAATTGCGGATTTGAGTGCTCTTCGTTATTGTACGCTACCACCGTATATGCTTAACCTGTTCTCAAACCAGTTTGAACTCCTGGAAAGAACAGTAGATGATCCGAAGACTCTTCTTGTGGGGAAGCTTGATGCCATCGGCCAGAGGTCAGACCCTGCCCCAGCAGCACAGGGGGCGATTGATAGTCTGGTGGATAGAGTTTCGTCACTTGAAGCTAAAGTTGAAAAGCAGAACTCTATGCTGGAAGATCTGCGTAATGATCGTCTGCTTCTCTTACAGGAGAACAAAAAGCTTAGTGATTCACCCGCAGAAATTACGCGAGTAATGTATAAAGTAGAGACATCTGTTGAAAATGCACGAGCTCTATGTCATGATGGTGGTGGCGGTGCGATTGCGATAATAATAATAATGAGGAAATGTATCGTTCTAACGTCGATGGCGGGGCACGTGAACGCAGGGCGTCGCAGGTTGATGGCAGTGAGATTCTGATTACAAACTTTATTGATTGTAAAAATTTGAATTTTGAGAGGGCGGCTTTCGCTGTCATCAATACTGTTTTGCCCTCGTTCATTGAAGGGTCATATTGACGATTTCAGGCAGTATTTATTGGACAATACTTATGATCTTTTTGGCGTGGCGGAGACTCGTTTGGGTCCAATGATCGACAGATCTCTAGTTAATATTAAGGGCTATTCTTTGTCTACTCAGGATAGGAATGTGCGCGGAGGTGGTGTGGCCCTATACATTAAAGATAGTTTAACGTTTACGATGTTGGCTCACTCCGATACCACGTCTCCCACCAAGCCGCTGGAAACTGAATATTTAATGGGCTACGTCCGGGATGGCAAGCTGGATAGCACTTTTGTCTGCGTCGTGTATAGACCTCCAGGGGTAGCATTTTCCCCATCTTTTGTAAATGATCTTAAAAATCTTAGTGCTGACTACAGCAGTAAAATCATAATGGGGGATTTCAATGCAAATTTACTGTCTACTTCTAGAGATGCCAATTTTCTCTTTGACCTGGCAGGAGAATTGGCTTTGCGAGTTGTCGACCATGGTCCCACGAACTTTACTGTGCAGCCTGGTACTCAGATTGATGCAATCTTGACTGACATTAATGACACTATACTGACTTTTGATAATCGAGCTGCTCCTTATCATAGCAATCAGCATAACTTAATCGAGGTCACACTTGATTTATTCTCTCCGTCACTGCCCTGTGAATCTTTTACGTACAGGGCTTTCAATAAAGTTACTGCTACGGAGCTTAACGCTGTGCTTGCTGAGTGTGACTGGAGTCTGTTCGATTCATCGTCTACGGAACTAGACGTACTGTTACGCGACTTAACGGACAATGTTACTGAAGCGATTAACATCTTAGCTCCAGAAAAGACGGTTCATCCTAGGAAACGCCAACCTCCTTGGATTACCTCTAACATCGACTTACTAAGAAGAAAGCAGGACGCAGTGATGAGACGCCACAAGGGGACTGGGGACCCTTTCTTTTTGGAGGAATTCTTAAGGTTACGCAAGGAAGTGTCAGAGGCTACTGCGTATGAGCGCACAAGCTATATACATGGAAAACTGGCAGATGCACTAGACAATAATAGTAATTTTTGGAAGGAATGGCGTAATCTGGGACTTCTTCCGAAGTCGGCTAGTGGCCTCCATGGTTTTTCTTTGGATGGCCTTAATCGTCACTTTGCTGGTGTGTCTTGCTCTTCCTCTGAGAATGTGAGAGATGCCTTAAATGTTATCGAGTCAATGCCTGTTGAGGGTATCACTCTAAGTCCTGTGTCCTTATTTGATGTTATTCTGGCAATATCTCACTTTTCTTCACAGGCCAGGGGAGAGGATGGTATACCGCAGAGTGTCATCGCAAAGGCTCTTCCTACTATTGGTCCGTTTCTGGTAAAATTTTTAATCTTTCGTTTGAAAATAATACTTTTCCGGAGGCTTGGAAGAGGGCTCAATTGGTTTCTTTAAAGAAAAAGCCAACGCCCTCCTCTCCATCAGACTTTCGACCCATTGCGCTCTTGAGCTTTCTATCCAAGGTTCTGGAAAAGTTGGTGCACGACCAAATCATGGAGGCTGTTATCCAGAGGGGGGTCCTCGACCCATTACAGACTGGATTTCGTAAACACCATAGTACGACCACTGCACTGCTTAAGTTGACGGAGGACATACGAACTGGCTTTGACAAAAAACTCGTGACCATTGCCTTGCTGTTTGACTTCAGTAAGGCATTTGACACTATTTCACCGACGTTATTGCTGCGTAAGCTGGGCAGCATGGGATTTTCACGTTCGTTGCTCTGTTGGATTCACTCGTATATTTGGGAAAGAAAACAGCAAGTCACAGCAAAGAGTGGTACCTCTGAGTGGGTTACCACTAATCTTGGTGTTCCACNATGGTGTTCTACGGGGTTCCGTGCTTGGTCCCCTGCTGTTCAGTCTGTACATCAATGATATACAGGACCTGATTAACGGACGCGACGTGAGACACATTTTATACGTGGACGACCTACAGATTTACATTCAGGTACCGCTTAATTCAATTGTGGAGGGCATCTCCGGACTATCCGCGGTTGCCAGAGATGTTTCCGATTGGGCGGGGCGGTCTGGCCTCCGGCTCAACCCCTGTAAGACTCAGGCAATCTACTTTGCCACACAACATACTGTAAAGCTAATTGAAAGAATGGGGCTTGCTGGGGTTGGGCTGGGACAGAATGTCACTGTCCCATTCTCGGAGACGGTGGTCAGCCTTGGTGTTGTGTTCGATCGAATAATTTCTTGGAAGCAACATCTGGATCACGTCACTAAGAAAGTTAATAAAGTCTTATATACGTTGCGTTTCCTTCGGTCGTACACTACGGAGATGCTCAGACAGCGCATCGTTCAGGCGCTTGTCATTCCACTCTTGGATTACTGTGATATCGTACTTATAAACGCTACGAACGAACAGAGGACTAGACTGCAAAGATTGCAGAATATGTGTATCAGGTACATATTTGGATAGGGAAGGGGTGATCATGTGAGTCTTTACCGAGTGCGATTAGGCTGGATGCGCACGGACACCAGACGGTCATACTTTATGGCCGTCTTACTGTACAAAGTTCTAAACTTCCGTGCTCCGTCTTATTTGTTTGAAATGTTTGAAAAGCGCCAGCCCGATCGTCCGGCTATATCAGTTACCGGGGACCTTAAGGTTCCACTAACATACCTCAGGTCTTTCAAGGTACAAGGTGTGCGACTATGGAATTCGCTTCCATGCGGAATTAAGTATAAACCATCCCTAGCAACATTTAAGAGCGCTCTTAAAATATACTTATTGAATACCGACTGATAGTACTAGTCATTGTCTATCTTTTTTATTTTGACAAGCTGTGATATATCTACCGTGATATTTTAATGTACGTTTCAATATAATTGTAAACTGAAATGAGCGATTGTGTGCTCATGGATGCACTGTAAATTATTGAATGAGATAAGTTATTTCACTGTGATATCTAATTGGACTGACCGGCTCTATGCTACATGATGTAATTTATATAATGTATTTTTCTTTTTTTGGACCCTTGACCAAAAATAAATCAATTATATTATTATTATTTTTTTTACCGTCTTCCTCCCTAGGTCTGTCGCAGCGCCGGACCGAAATTATCAAACAATAACGGTTTTATTTCGTAAAATTATGGCACAAATACGTTACTTTAGCATTAGAAGATTTTGAGACACTTGATAAACAATAGATCAGAATTGTTAAATACTCTTTATCGAGAGTAAAAGAGGAATTGGACGGTTTTTTTACCGCCTTCCTCCCTAGGTCTGTGGCGCCGACAGACTGCTATTATGAGACCATAACGCCACTTTTTGGTTCCAATTCGGCAAAAATATATTTCGTAAGCATTAGTTTTGCATTAGAAGCTTTTAGAGAATTGATAAACAATAGATCAGAATTGTTAAATACTGTTTATTGGGAGTAAAAGAGGAATTGGACGGTTTTTTTACCATCTTCCTCCCTAGGTCTGTCGCAGCGCCAGACCGAATTTATCAAACAATAACGCTTTTATTTCGTAAAATTATGGCACAAATACGTTACTTTAGCATTAGAAGATTTTGAGACACTTGATAAACAATAGATCAGAATTGTTAAATACTCTTTATCGAGAGTAAAAGAGGAATTGGACGGTTTTTTTACCGCCTTCCTCCCTAGGTCTGTGGCGCCGACAGACTGCTATTATGAGACCATAACGCCACTTTTTGGTTCCAATTCGGCAAAAATATATTTCGTAAGCATTAGTTTTGCATTAGAAGCTTTTAGAGAATTGATAAACAATAGATCAGAATTGTTAAATACTGTTTATTGGGAGTAAAAGAGGAATTGGACGGTTTTTTTACCATCTTCCTCCCTAGGTCTGTCGCAGCGCCAGACCGAATTTATCAAACAATAACGCTTTTATTTCGTAAAATTATGGCACAAATACGTTACTTTAGCATTAGAAGATTTTGAGACACTTGATAAACAATAGATCAGAATTGTTAAATACTCTTTATCGAGAGTAAAAGAGGAATTGGACGGTTTTTTTACCGCCTTCCTCCCTAGGTCTGTGGCGCCGACAGACTGCTATTATGAGACCATAACGCCACTTTTTGGTTCCAATTCGGCAAAAATATATTTCGTAAGCATTAGTAGCTTTTAGACAATTGATAAAAAATAGATCAGAATTGTTAAATACCTCGGAGGAATACCGGGAACTGTAGAAAAAGCATACCATCGAAATCAATTCAACCAAGAAGATGTATAACCCAGCCAACTTATAAAACTTGGGGAGAAACAAAAATCCGTCTAATCCTATTTTCACTCTCTAAAAAATGATTCAACGATTCTCAAATATTGTATATCAATTCTGTACAAGTAATTATTGCTAGCGCTACGCATCTGTGCCCAATGTCGACGAGGAAAAGTCGTCATTGTCAATGAAGTGTAGGATGTCGGCAAGACGGACCCAAGAAGGAAGAAGATAAAAAAACGTCCAATCCCTGTTTTCACTCTCTTTAAAGTAATATAAGAATCTGAATTATTGTTCGTCAATTCTGTACAAGTCGTAATTGCTAGCGCTACGTACTTTTGCCGAATTTAACAATTCTGATGTATTATTTATCAATTCTCTAAAAGCTTCTAATGCTGACGTAACGTATTTGGGCCATAATTTGACAAAATAAAGGCGTTATTGTTTGATAAATTCGGTCCGGCGCTGCGACAGACCTAGGGAGGAAGACGGTAAAAAAACCGTCCAATTCCTCTTTTACTATCGATAAACAGTATTTAATAATTCTGATTTATTGTTTATCACTTGTCTAAAAGCTACTAATGCTAACGAAATGTATTTTTGTCGAATTGGAACCAAAAAGTGGCGTTATGGTCTCATAATAGCAGTCTGTCGGCGCCACAGACCTAGGGAGGAAGACGGTAAAAAAACCGTCCAATTCCTCTTTTACTCTCGATAACAGTATTTAACAATTCTTATCTATTGTTTATCAATTGTCTAAAAGCTTCTAATGCTAACGTAACGTATTTGGGCCATAATTGTACTAAATAAAGGCGTTATTGTTTGATAAATTCGGTCCGGCGCTGCGACAGACCTAGGGAGGAAGACGGTAAAAAAACCGTCCAATTCCTCTTTTACTCTCGATAACAGTATTTAACAATTCTTATCTATTGTTTATCAATTGTCTAAAAGCTTCTAATGCTAACGTAACGTATTTGGGCCATAATTGTACTAAATAAAGGCGTTATTGTTTGATAAATTCGGTCCGGCGCTGCGACAGACCTAGGGAGGAAGACGGTAAAAAAACCGTCCAATTCCTCTTTTACTCTCGATAACAGTATTTAACAATTCTTATCTATTGTTTATCAATTGTCTAAAAGCTTCTAATGCTAACGTAACGTATTTGGGCCATAATTGTACTAAATAAAGGCGTTATTGTTTGATAAATTCGGTCCGGCGCTGCGACAGACCTAGGGAGGAAGACGGTAAAAAAACCGTCCAATTCCTCTTTTACTCTCGATAACAGTATTTAACAATTCTTATCTATTGTTTATCAATTGTCTAAAAGCTTCTAATGCTAACGTAACGTATTTGGGTCATAATTGTACTAAATAAAGGCGTTATTGTTTGATAAATTCGGTTCGGCGCTGCGACAGACCTAGGGAGGAAGACGGTAAAAAAACGTCTAATTCCTCTTTTAGTCTCGATAAACAGTATTTAACTATTCTGATTTATTGTTAATTAATTGTCTAAAAGCTACTAATGCTAACGAAATGTATTTTTGTCGAATTGGAACCAAAAAGTGGCGTTATGGTCTCATAATAGCAGTCTGTCGGCGCCACAGACCTAGGGAGGAAGACGGTAAAAAAGCCGTCCAATTCCTCTTTTACTCTCGATAAAGAGTATTTAACAATTCTGATCTATTGTTTATCAAGTGTCTCAAAATCTTCTAATGCTAAAGTAACGTATTTGTGCCATAATTTTACGAAATAAAAGCGTTATTGTTTGATAAATTCGGTCTGGCGCTGCGACAGACCTAGGGAGGAAGATGGTAAAAAAACCGTCTAATTCCTCTTTTACTCTCTATAAACAATTCTAAAATATTGTTTATTAATATTTTAAAATCAACTTCTGTTAGAACAACGTATTTGTACCGAAATTACGATCACTTGTAGTTGCGAAGATCTATTCAACGTAGCCAAGTAAGTAGCGGAAGGTTACGCAAACGCCCTCTCTCGGTGGCGGTATAAATCAGTACCTAATATGGCCGACACCTCTCATCTCGGGCTCGTCTCACCTCGCGGAGTAGTTCAAAGTTTTCGGGAAATTTACTGATACTTCAGTGCCAAAATGTGATTTAGATGATTATTTAGTGTAACAGTGAGGGGGGACAACTCCCCGAAATGCTCGAAAATCAGTGGTTTTTACATGCCGGACGAAATGATGAAACCAAGCTTGTCGTCGTCTGCTTGCCAATGCTTTGACACAGCGCTTTGGCATCGCCAAGTAATTCAAGGTTTTCGTCGATTTCACTATTATAATATGTGTTTCATTACTTTGTGAATATTCTTTATTACGTAAGTGAGCGGGGACAAGTACGGATTTAGCTTAAAAAGTTCTCCAATGTTTATAAAAAGGCTAGAATGCGCGGTCGGTAACCGACGAAAATGCAGAAATAATATTTTTAGCTTATTTCGTCAAAATAAAAGTTGTCCCCTCTTCATTTCCTTACTACAAATAACTTCTTAAAGTTTCAAGTTGATTGCTTTAGTAGTTTTTGAGAAAACTTTGAATTACAAAACTGGGTATAATGACGGTAAAACAGAAATCTTTTTCTGTGTGCGGCGTCCTCTTAAATTAATTCGTGTGTCGCCTTAAAATACCTTTCACAATAGTAATAATTATAAATTGCTTACGTAATTTTAATAATATACATGGTCTGTGTAATTGAGAGTATTCTACAACATTGTCATTGATTTTTTGTTCGGCATTGACTTTCAAATGTCTTATATCAACATTATCAACAACAAAGTTACTTGCAATTTTTAGTTCATGAAAAAAAATTACTACTTTGCAGTAAGTATCACTATACTTAATTTTAAATATTATTGAAATAATTCCAAATGTCTCATAAGTAGTTTGAAAAACAGAGTTATTCGTTCGCTGACAACGCAGATATTTATTAGTTGTATAACGGTTTCCATTAAAGATTACTTTTTTAAATATTTTACATTCAGTCACAGCAGTTACGTCAACTAATTTCTGGAGAGATTCTAATTCTGTTTTTGTTAATGTGTGTACTTTGCCTTGTCCTATTAGAATACATTCTTCAACTTTACAAATATGTTTTAGTTTAGCTTTATCCAATTTATTACAATATGACTGGAATCGTTCAGAAATTAATTGATTTTGTTGTAGAAGAGGCAATTGTTGATATATTAACATTTTATAGACAATTTGTGTAGCAATACAATATTTACATTTCTTCATTCGCAGTAATAATTTATTTTCATTTTCAAACGGAAAAGTACTTGCATCTAAATATTATATTTTGTACACAGCGGCCCCCAATTTTTAACAGTTTCAGTAAGATGATTTAATAAATGTACGTTGTAATGCATGTAGTTTTTTCCGTACAGAAATTAAAAATTTACAACAAAATTTATCAACAATTTTCGAGCGTTAACTAACATTTCAGGTGTTATAGAGTCTTCTAACAAAATATTCATAGCACAAACAAACGTAGCCCAATTATTATAATATTTAGATGGAAGTAATCCATGCAGACAAATGAAGGAATAAAATATTAACCATGTTAACCATTATGACGCAGTCCAGTTCGCTCTTTCCTTGATACTTCTAGAAATTTTCGCTATACAATTCGGAGGTCTTATAGACAATAAACGCTGATCGATAATGTACAATTTATTCGGAGAGCCAACATAATATTTTTTTTTAGCATTGGTTAATATAATCGTTGTGTAAAGTTCCGTGACACCTAAAAGACACGTATGCATGAAATCAACAATCATTCCATTAACTAGATCAAAATGTTTAAGATTCATTAAATATGAAGGGCTTTTAATACCCGTAATATCTTTCAAGTTGCTGCTATGTGCAAAAATCATTTTTTGTTCTATTGATTCATCAGTTCTTGGAACAGGAGGTGGTAGTATCATAGGATACTTTCTTATACCATCAACTGATACAGTTGGATGTTCACAGTATGTGCATCCATCAGTTCCATTAAATTTTTTCATTGAAAGCATAGCACAACGGGCTACTGAATCGACGCAGCAACCGAGTGGAAATACTTTGCTGACTATTTCTTTTCCATTCAAATGCCACTTAAATCCTTCTGATGATAACTGATTGGCCTGATCAACAAAAGATTTTAAATATATATTCATGGTAGGTTCCTTTTTGGCAACACATAAACCAGCAAGTATCATATGATTTCTTCGTAGATAATCAGGTAATTCATGTATCATAATGTAGATAGGCCGAATATATATTTTTTAACAATCCGATGCTTGACAACCATCTGTATTTATTGTATAAGAGAAATTAAGCCGCGCCCAAGATTCCCCGGCTTAATTGCATCGACGGTCCGGAGACAACCACGCCCTGGGCCCTCGGTGTAGTTACGACGGGTACTGACACCTTCTATAAACAACTAATGGCACAAGCTATTAGGAGCGGAACCGCGCCGTGCTGGGGCCAGACTCGGCTAACCTAACTGTCAGGATCTCCGCCCCCTATCGAGCCTCTAGAGTTGCCGATAGAGGGCCAAAGTTAAGGTATAAAGCCCCCGGAGCGGGGGTCTAGACCGTCTGTATACTACCGATCTCGAAGCCGAGCGTTTCGCAATCTGTACGTCGTTTGAAATATACTAGCTTAACACCAGCACCTTGTGGAAGTCATTATTCCTCCCTTATACAGTCACACCGGAATACTCCGAGGAGTATTAACATTTTGGTGCCGAAACCCGGGACTTACGGGGCAATAGTGTGTGATTGTGCAGGAGGAATAAGTGCAAGCAAGCTGATACAACAGGGCGAGCTGGCCCGCAGTACCTAGTAGCTATCAACGGCGAAGTCAACGTCAAGCGAGAAGGAGCCAGGGAGAGAGCAGACACTGACGCAAGCCCCGTCCGGAACTCACCGCAGCGTCACCCCATTGCGAGGTCATCGGATTAAGAGGTGTAAACGCGATTAACTGAATTTTTAGAGTGTGTTGCAGGCATGGCACCGCGCAAAGTTGCAAAAAAGGCCGCGCCGGCGGGCTAAGCCAAAAAAGCCGCGTCAACAGGTAGAGCGAAGAAAGCCTTAGCGACGGCACCAAGTGGTCGAAAGCAGCCAGCGCGCGCTAAAGCAGTCGCTGCGATAGCCGACACCGTCGTGGAGAAAAGATCAACAGGGCCTGGACTACAGCAGGTACCAGCGAAGAGAGGGCGCAAGGCAACGCGGCCCGTCGCCGTGCCGATTGAGCAGCCGCAGCGTACGCTTTCGGACGGTCCGAACGCGATCGTAACGCACCAGCCACCGTCGACGCGCCAGAACCCACGTTCCAGGATGGAACGCGAGATATCGCCAGCCGCGCGCGACGAAACACTCCAGTCAACGACGTCTCAGCGCGGACATGCGCTATCTCGCACGACGCGCAACGGGATACCAGCAGATACGAGAGACGCGGGACGCGACGAGTGGTCCCCGTCGGCGCACCATCGTATCCGCCCGAGAACGGACCGCCAGGAGTCTCCATTTTCGGAGGAGTCTATCTACGAGGAACAAGCGCCGCGGCAGCGGCAAGCGACTACCCACCATGCTGCGACGTCATTGATGGCGAGATTGATGGTGGCGAGGGAAGTATCGGGTCAATTTTACCTCCGCTACGTACGCGACACGATATGCCTAGCGGAGCACTCAATGATTATAGCCAGGAGCTCCAGGAGCACCTGAGCGGTTTCCTAAATTTCAGCGCCAGACGAGAATGGAGCTTCGAAGACGTCAAAGCGGCGTTCCAGGCAGGGATGGCAGCGCAAGGACGTGCAATGGCACCACCGACATCGCATCGTCATTACACCAGACCGGAGGAGAACCGTTTCCCATGGGCGCCGTCGACATCGGCCGTCCCAGAGCGGCCTCGACAATACGTTGAGCGACCAACGAGGCAAGAATGCGTGTCACCTACGTGCGCAGCGTCGACAGATGCACGAGGGCGTACACCACTTCGCCCGACGTCTTCAACTGCGCGAGAACGCTCGCCATTTGGATCTCCCACGGTAGTGCATGGACGCACACCAATGCGAGCATCATCAACGACAACGCGAGAACGCTCGCCACCCCAGGCATGGCTAGCGAGCGCACTTCCAAGCGCACCACTCCAGTCGACCCCAGCGGCAGTGCGAGAACGCACGCCGCCTCCCACAGCGTCAGCTCAAGCAGAGAGGGAAGCAACATCAACATCGATCAACGGCCATCGGAGCGCAGCAAGGCGTAGAAACGTAAGCGAGTCAAATTATGCGTTGTCAACCAAACGCGGTAGGGTCCAGTTTAGCGATATTAGCCCGGAATATGGTGAGAGACAGGATGGTGGCGTGGAGAGTGCCCACGAACGCGCCCGCGGTTTTGATAGAGGCACGCGAGCGCGCTACGACGATTATTACCGGGGGAGCTCTCGAACCGAGGAACGTTATCTCAAGCGATCGAGGATACCCTAACCGCGGTCGAAGAGGCAGGGCTGAACAATCACAACGCGCAGTGGCTGGCCCGGATTACGTCGGTGAAACCACTGCCGCCATTTGCGGGGGAACCAGGAGACTGGCTCAGATTTAAGAATTCCTTCGAGACGTCGACGGCCACCTTCCAGTATACCAACGACGATAACGTCTCGCGTTTAGGAGATGCACTAAAGGGCGCGCGGCGGCGGCTGTGAAACCTCTTTTCATGGCGCGTTGTCGCGCGGAGGACATCGTGCGCACTTTAGAAATGCGTTTCGGCAATACGAATAGGATATTGGAAAACATCATCACCGAAATCTGAGATCTACCGAACGTGGCAGAACGTAGAATCACGTTCGTGGAGTTCGCCATACGTCTCCGCGCCTCCGCGCTAGCAGTAAAGGCATTAGACACCGACGAGGGCTACTTGAAGAACCTAGAGCTGGTTAACGGAGTTCTTCGGAAGCTACCCGAAACCCTAGCCTACAACTACGGGAACTACGCGATAAATGAGGGGAGAAACATGCCCGCGCTTTTGCGTATCGCGGAATACGTTTACAGGGAGGCGAATATGAAGATTTTAGCGGGCGTTGGCACTCTCGACGCGGTCGATCCACCACGGCACTCAAGAAACTCGAGTCAAAACGTGCGCCACCGGGATAGAGGAGTATACGTAACTCAAGTGAATGATGCGAGAGTGAATGAAAAGAACGACATGTACTGTGCGATTTGCCAACGAAAAAGCCATTGTACAGAAAAGTGCGCGGCGTTCGAGAGAATGTCGATCAACGAGAGATGGCGCGCAGCGAGAACCAGCCGATTGTGCTTTATTTGTCTCACGGGGGGACACGCGCAAAACAATTGCAAAAAGCCGGCGTGCGACAAGTGTGGTCGGTCCCATCACCTGCTACTACACCCCTTCAAGTCATCGGATCAAAATAAAGCTCCTAACAAAGGGCGCAGTTCGGTTAATACCTTTCAGAGTAGCGTCGAGACAGTAGCACATGTAGATCAGCAAGAATGACTGTATGGTCGGTCGCTGTTAAAATTCATTCCACTTAGAATTTTCGGACCACGCGGATCAAAGTTGATTTTCGCCTTACTAGACGACGGGTCCACCATCTCAATAATAAATTCAAAGTTAATTGACGAACATGGGATAAAAAGTACGTTAACGTATATTTGAAGGGCGTGGGAGGTGAGGATGCGACCACATTATGCACTGGCGAGAGCAATTTAGAAATACGCGTAGAGAATGCAAGTCATTTTATAAGAAACGTGTTAGTCGTTAAGAATTTAGAACTTCCTTCGCAGTGTGTAACTAAGGAGATTGTCAATCTTTATGCGGCGAAAACGGGCATTAGAATAGATGAATACGAAGCAGTACCGGATCTACTAATAGGGCAAGACAACGTTAAACTGATTCTAACACGTGAATTTAAGGAAGTAGAGAAAAACGCATTAATAGTATCGCGATGTTCGCTCGGGTGGACGATCCACAGTTATCATAATATAAACAATTTAACGTGCGCAGTTTTTAGGGAAGGCACCCGAGGTAAAAAGTTCGGAGATCTCGCTACACGATCAAAGTCTAGACAAATTGATTCAGGATTATTTTGACATCGACGGACTATAGGAATAAGCACACGGGTAAAGGCCACTCGCGAAGAACGGCGCGCGTTAGAAATTCTAGACAAAACCAGCTTTCACGACGGTAAAGAATGGGAAGTCGGTTTGCTATGGAAAGACGACGATGTTATACCCGATGACGGTCGTCCCCTCGCTTTCCATCGGTTGATTCTCCAGGAAAAGCGAATCGATCGCGACAACGCGTACGGAAGTCTGTATTACAAAGAAATGACCAGGGCTATTGAGAAAGAGTTCGCTAAAAAAGCGATCACCAAACCGACGAGTCGAAGAGTTAGGTTTCTACCGCATTTTGGGATCTGCCATGTAAACAAGCCGAATAAAATACGGGTGATCTTTGAACTAGAAGCAGAATACGAACGAAAAAGCTTTAACAAATACCTGTTAGCGGGCCCGGATCTCTTAACGTCCTTACTATCAGTGCTAATGCGTTTCAGGCAGTTTAGGTACGCGATCAAGGCCGACATCCGAGATATGTTCTTAAAAATTAAAATACGCGAGGAGGACCAAGATGCGCAACGTTTTCTATGGAGAGGCGCGAACCGAACGGACGAACCGGAAGAATACATTTTCACATCACTTTTATTTGGAGCAAAATCATCTCCCTGCACGGCTATATACATTAAGAACAAAAACGCGTCTCAATACCTATCTTGTTTCTCCGCGACCGCGAATAGTTTAATAGACAATTGTTATATGTTGTTTATGTATAATGTTGCGAGACCATAGCAGAAGCTGCGAAAAGAGTAGAGCAAGCCATAGTCATAAACGAATTCGCTAACTGGGAGATGCACGGTTGGGCTAGCAACGCGCCGGAAGTTCTGGAAAGTTTGGGCACTAATAATGAATC
This sequence comes from Pteromalus puparum, assembly GCA_012977825.3. NCBI lineage: Eukaryota > Metazoa > Arthropoda > Insecta > Hymenoptera > Pteromalidae > Pteromalus > Pteromalus puparum. Next base: position 19,630,884 of record CM053169.1, on the reverse strand, counting down.
AAATTGCTTAGTAAAAGAAAACGTAAATGAGCCTACCAGTGAAAAGATTCTCGGTCTCAAGTGGTCAAATCTCTCAGACGAATTGATGTTCAACTTTACTCACGAGAAGATAAGAGCCGATCTTTATAGCGGAGCTAAGAAACCGACGAAACGAGAATTTTTAGGGATAATAATGTCTATATTCGATCCTCTTGGGTTCTTAACTCCGTTTACCATTCAATCGCGAATCTTAATGCAGGAAATTTAGAATAGTAAGATAGGATGGGACGAGGCCTTAAAAGACGCGGAATTCTTACACTGGAAGCAGTGGCTACGAGGGTTGGAAAAGGTAAAAGCATGTAGCATTCCGCGGTGTTATCAAGATCCAAATTGTCAAGTCAGAGCAGCTGAACTACACGTTTTCTGTGATGCGAGCACGAAAGCATACGCGTCGGTAGCGTATTGGCGGTTTCCATTAAGTAACGATTCCTTTCACGTCTCTGTTATCCTTCTTAAAAAAAGTGATGGCCTTAGATCTGAAGCATTTGTTATGAAGCATTTAATACGAGCTTCTGATTGGTCGCCAAGATACGCGAACGAGATTGGTCGTCTGGTTTATAGGAATATAGGAATAGGATGAGAAATGAAAGAACGTGAACTTTTCAATTTTGAATATAGACTCTAGACTCTGAAATTAAAATTTTTAATGGTTCTTTTTAATTATTTTTTAGATTAAATGCAATTACATGTAATTTTGTTGTTTTTTATTTAACTCTCTAAACAATTTTTATCAAAGTTTTTTTGGACGTGTTTTATAGCTGCGTGAACGAACCCGTTTCTCAATTATTGCTGCGCGAACGAACCCGTTTCTCAATTCCATATTGCATACTCCATGGATAGTTCAGTTTTATAACACCTAACCTTCATAAACTTGGTGACCGCCGACGTGCTCAGACGCGCATCTACATCCAAGGCTTTCACACGTGCTTCAACATTGAAAATCGAATCGAGGTTATCACCATCAATCCGTACAAGGTGAGTTATAAAATAATTATTAAATTATGCAAACGATACATACGAAGTCGTAAGTATCAATATTTTCGTTTTTCGCGATAGTTTTATATGTGAAATTAGCCTCTCACTGACGGGATATTAAGTGCACGTGCATGTGTTTTATTATCCGGGTTCGCACGTTTAGCTAGATTCTTTCAATCTCTTTTTTTTCTTCAAAAAATAAAAAATAATAAAATTACGACTGCAAATATATTTTTATTTTTCATGTTATTCAGTTTTTCCGATATTTCATCATTTTTGTCCAGACTAACCTCTCTTTTTTCATGCTTTTCTGATAATTTATAATTTTTCCACAGGCGAACCTTAAAATGGATGTAGAAGAGGTGAATTATTCTTTGGACGAGGATTTCGGCGAGCTGACAGATAAAGACAAGACTGTGTAAGTTTTTAGCATTTCTTTGTCAATGTATTATCTTTTTTCATGCTTTATTTATATTCTATTTATTGTAATGTTTTCAGTGAGTTGGTTAGCTATGTTTGCTTCGTTGAAGCTCCAACCAAAGTTAAAGGATATGATTTATTTAAGTTTGGTCTTACAAACGGATCAAAAAAAATCATGTGTCTCATGTGCAGTAAGGATTTGATCGATGCGCATCAAGTAAACATTGTCCCCAATAAGGTATTTATTTTGGTTCTGCATTTAATTCATTTTTTAACTTTTAAAACAAAATAAAATACTAATCATTATTATTTACAGATCATTCACTTGGATGGAGCCCATTGCAAGGCATCGAAGTTTCCTAAGGTACTCAAACAAGCAGGTTATTTAGCCTTGGAAATTATTATACAGAACTCGACAGTCATCAGGTACTTTGGGATGCACGGAGTGGACCAATTTGTTCCTATAATACCCCCAATAAGAGATGTCGACTTTGAAACCATTATCGATACCGAAGGAAAGATCTGTAAGCATACCATATTTTATTTTATATACATTTTTTATACTATACAATAATTTTAAATTCCATTTATGGCATCAATCTGTTATGATGAATACTTTTGTTTTATTTTCACAGCAATAGATGGGTACATTTAAAACCGAATTTGCAGCAATTCCAAGCAGATATCAAAATTCAACATATGGATGTGGTTCTATAACTGATGGAATCTTCAAAATAACAGTAAACATCGCCAACTTCCAGCCACTTGCTTTAACAAAAGGAACGGCTGTAAATGTGATTGGAGAAATTAATCTATCGAGTAAAAATTATTTTCATTGCTATCATTATATTATTATATTATAAATTATAGTTTTATTAATTTACATTTTTTTACAATTTCAGCTGGACTTCTTACTATAAATTGCCAGAACTCAAGCGATGTTCAATTAAGAGAGGACATTGGACCGTTAACTGATCAACAATTGCGGCGAGGAACAAGAATCCACAAACGAAGATTGGAATAGATCTTCAAGAATTTTTAATCTTTTGTGTTTTAACTGATTCCATTTTATCGTTTTTCATAATTTCAACTTTTTAAAGATTGTTCTATCTATCAAGTATTACAGAGTAACGTACAAACTTAATTTTAATAATTTATATTATATTAGTTACTTTTTACTTCCAATTTAAAGTTTCAAAAACTTTATAGACAGTTGACAAATGAGTCAATTAAATACTAGACTAATCATAGACTTTAAAAGTAGAAAAATATTATAAGAAAGCTTATAAGACTGTCTATAGATAAGATAGTATACGTAGCTACTATAACATGTGTTCGTTATGGTTGTGCTGTGCAAATTTTACAAAGTAATGTTGCAGTATTCAAAATAGAATATGAAGAAAATTATATTATGCTAATGTTACAGTCAATACTACATAATTTTATATTATGCGTTTAGGATAATAATACTGTGATGTGCTGTTAACTGATGTGATTGTATTGTGTACATTTTACAAAAGAATGTTTGTATAAAAAAGAGTACACGTACGAATTTTGGTAAAATGAAAGCTAGAAAAATAACTAGACTTCGGCTATCACAAAAAAAATACCATTGTTCTATATAATACTAAGCTAAGCAAGAGACTAAATATGATGTGCGATTGTAAATTGTAAAAGCATGATTAGAGTGTACGAAAGCATACGAATTATTTCGAGTTCACTATTTCATATTACAAATTTCGAGTATAAACATAATTTTAAAAATAATATATAACAGAATCAAAACTAAAGCAGACATACATTTGTGCAAAATGTGATAAATAAATTTTTACAATTAGAAAATTGCTTTACAATTAGATTTGCTTCGTACTACTCTCAAATTCATGCTTAGCAATCAACATTTTTTTAATGAATGTACTTTAATATTTAAAATGCTATTTTTGTAACGTTGGAAAAATAAATTGTTCACATATTTTGCAGTTTTATTCATTTTTTAAAAATAAAATTTACTTTTTTATGAACAATATTATTATATATCGAAAAGATCTTATTCTAAATAAATAAATTAATACTATCAATTACCTGAAAGATCATTTTTATTAATTCTCAAATGTTCATTGACTAGAATTACTTTTGTATAGTACAAGTATTTTTCCATGTATGTATGCACGCGTGAAAAATCAATACTGCTGTCATGGCTAATGGCGGTGAACGCCGCACTATGGGCCCAAATGAGAAAATTTGTGTCAAAATAAAATTGCGCCTCGTATAAGTGACTTACGGTCCTGATTTTTTTTTTAAAATGTTGGTGGACTGATGCAGATTAATGAAAAATTATTGACAAAGCCATAATATGTCCGCCCTCACGTGGGTATAACCTCCAAGATTCGAAAAATCAAGTAGAATCCACATGTCAATTGACATATGTGAGAATTATTGCAGATTGAACACTTGGAGTGCAGAACATGATTTCTAGCATGTAATTTTATTTTCTCCTCGCCTTGAGAAACTATCATAACCTCAAATAGGTATTTTACTTTTATAATACAGGAATTTTCGTCATATGAATTGATATGTAAAATGTTAATGAGGTAATAAATACCTATAGTGGATATCATATTTTTAATGGAATAATCTGATTTTCCCATTTTGTCGAAAACCGATCATAACCTCTACTCGAAGTATTTTTTCTATTATGACGTGTAAATTCCCATCATATTCACTAATATTCTAGGTAATTTAACAGGAAATTAAGATCTGAAGTTCAGCTACTATTTTGTCCAATAATTTAACACTCATTGTGTCCAAAAACTGTCATAACCTCAAATACAACTATATTTTCTGTTTTAAAACGTAAACTTTCGTAGCATGAAGTAATATTATTAATCTTTATCAGGAAATAAATACTGAAGGAGCTGCAAATACATCCTAAGCAATCAACTTATTTCCCATTTGGTCGAAAAAATTGCCATAACCTCAAAACAGAAACTTTTACAGATTACAATCGAACGTTGTAATATCCTCTGACATATTAATGATTTACAAAAGTACATTGAGGATACATCATTTTGCTTAAGCATTTAAAAAATCCCTCCCCTTCCCTCTCTCTCTCTCTCTCTCTCTCTCTCTCTCTCTCTCTCTCTTAATTTCCCTCTATCTATCTATCTCTCTATCACTCTCTCTTCCTCTCCCTCTGCCTCTTCCTCTCCCTCTCCCTCTCCATCTTCCTCTCCCGCTATCTGTCTCTCTCTATCTCCCTCTAACTTTCTCCCTCTCTAACTCTCTCCCTCTATCTGTCTATCTCACTCTGTCTCTGTCTCTCTCTCTCAATCTATCTATCTCTCTATCTCTCTCACTCTCCCTCTCTCACTCCATCTTCCACTCCCTCTAACTCACTATCTCTTTATCTGTCCCTCTCCATCTCCCTCTTTCTATCTCTCTCTCTCTCTCTCTCCCTAACTCTCTCTATCTCTCTATCACCCTCTCCCTCTAATTCTCTCTCTTTCTCCCTCTCTTCCCCTCTCTCCCTCTCTTGTCCCTGTTTCGTTGAATCATTGCAGTTTTTCCATCTGCCACATGATTCAGATCCACCTGATCATCAAATCGGACTTTTGTTCGTTAGAGACATCACTATAAAATAAAAAGAGGAGTGTTAATAAAACCCAGTATTAAATTATAGCCTTAGAAAGCCACACACTAATTTAGAAATTTACTGTCTAAGGAACAAAATGAGTGGTCTTCAAGTCTAATTCGATCATCATGTGGATTAGCATGACACGACAGCTAGAAAAACTGCAGTATTTCTATGTGCCTATGTAAACTCTTTTAACCCCAAAAAATTAAATTATTTCCTAATTTTATTTTATATGTTACAAAAATGGATCTCATATAAAGTTATTACAGAAAATTAACCTACTTTACATTAAAACGTAATGATAAGTTTATCATAATTTTAAGGTGGTTATGTCCCCTTAAACGTTTGAATTGTTACAATCTTATTGTAGCTGTCAAGCAATATTGTTTGTATGATTTGATCTCAATATAATTGAACAGTTCCATGCAGGTATTATCCTTAATTTATTGCAGTACGGATGTAATATATTTTATTCTTATTATTTATGAGAAATAATATTACGTTTTAAAAATAAACGTTTTTGGAACTCTGCTTTTTCAATCTATTTGAGATAGAAATGAACTTCTCTACTATCTTCTAGTTAACATAGTAAACTCGACATTTTCTTCCTTTATTTTAAACAATATGGAATCATTTACACGATTTCTAGATTGATTTTAAATAATTATTAAATCATATTAAATATTAAGTGATGTTAAATAATCTGTTGTTTTAAAAAAATATTNCAAATTCGCGATTCCAAATGAAATGAGTGAAATATAACAAAAGTAGACGTTTTTGCAATCAGAGAAGACCAGAGCACCATTGCTATGATCAGCAGGTACTCGTCAAGCCTATGAGCCGTAATCATAATCACGTATTTTTTGCAAAAGTTGTAAAATACGAACGTGCTCCTGACAGTCCTGTAAGCATCAGCTGATCACTCGGCTGCCGCCCAGTAACTAACCTCTGACAGAGATGGCGCCAGGAGAAACTCATGTACCACATTTCGAGACTGCAACTACTTCGAAGTTGCCAATGTTTTTGCTTCCTGTTATACATTACATATGCAAGTGTTTTTAATACACTAAGGCAAGATACCTGAACAAGGCAGATATTCTATGTTATACTTTGGTTCAGGCACATATTGTTTCGGTCAACCGAATGAAGTTCAAGCGTGAAAGTGACAGCTGAATTGCTGAATAGCTGATCACTCGTTTTCCGTACCGTATGACAATGCGCATATAATACGATAGACATTACAGGACCTGTTACAAGAAGAAGAAAAAGGGACCTATATAAGAGACGTAACGAAGTCTCCTAATGGGTTTATTTTAATAAATATTAATAGTCTGATAAATCCATAAGACGTAGGAACACTTGTAGGGATCAATAGGCCAATGTTATATATTGCATTGCGAAAAAGCCACACTGCACTGCACATCGAAGACCAGAATTTGTGCAGCCTTAACGTGCATTTAGAAGAAGCTCCGAAATTGTGGTTAGTCATTCATCGGACTGACAGAAGTAATTTGACAGAAAAATTTAAAGAGCATTTGCAAGAAAATTTGAAGGTTTCGGTGTGTCCTCAGGAACTGGAGCACAAATTTTATACGATATCTCCGTCATTGCTAAAGAAATGGGGTATTCCGTATAAAATTGTTGTGCAAAATCCAGGCGACCTATTTTTTATTCGCAGTGGTACCTACCATACCGTTGTGAATATGGGGCGCAGCGTTGCGGAAGCAGTGAACATAGGCAGTGATCTATGGCAGGCTGTCTATGATCCACCTGTTTGTCGCTGCAAAGATAATAAACCTAATCCTGTTGAAAAAGACAGAACGATTGTTTATAGTATCAAGAGGTTGAATAGAAAACTGCACGAGTGCCTTGAAAGTGACAACTGCAACAAGCTTTTTCGGTCAAAAAGCGAACTTGCTAAGCATAAGAAAAGGGTGCATGGAGTTGTTGAGCAATCGTTTACATGCGATGAATGCAAAAAAGAATTTGCCAAAAAAAGTAATTTGATTCGTCACATAGAGGTGCACGATTCTTCTAAAAAAATCTGCAATATATGCCATAAACAATTTCGCAACATTAAAAAACATAAGCAGGATGTCCACTCTAACGACAGACAAAGATGTAATAAATGTAGTAAATACATTCGACATGGTTCAATGGAACGACACGTTGCTGGTTGTAAACCAGTCTGTCCTCATTGCAACAAAATATTAACATCTACGAGATATTTGAAACAGCATCTGCACCAAAAACATCCATAGAATAAAAAAGAATTTATTTTATTTTCTATGTATATAAATTATATTGTTTTTTAGGTATAAATAAATTATATTCCCCTTCTTATGTATTATAAATAACATTTTTTATGTACAATAAATTGCAAATAACATGTAAAATAACAATATTATTTTTTTATATCTTCTTTTCATTCTATCAATTTCCCAAGTTACTGCCATCCAAAAAATTGCGATCTTTCCAAATTTAAATATGTATAGCCTATTTTTTAGATCGATGTTCAATTATTTTATTTATTGTTATACATTGATAGCATTTTTGCATATACGGAACAAAATCTTATTTCAATAGTTATAAACTGAAATACGTGAAAATACTTTTCATCAACACAAAATACATGACAGTTGGCTCCGATCATAGCTTATTTTCTCCCCTTGTTGCACAATGTACTATTTTATCAATATTAACTTCAAATTCGAAAGCAGACGTAAGTCATTAATTAAATAGGAATCCTCTAAATTTACACTAAAAATACCTCTGGGCAAGCACTGCACGAGCCAGTTCCATGCCGGTGATTACGAGCTACCCCTGCCCAAAATTTGTAATCCTGTTGTCCGAAGCCAAACACATGCCTGGTAGAGGCGCATCGAATGCGCAAAAGGTTAAAAGAGGTTCTTTATACAGTCTACTAAAGTGCAACGTTGTGCGTATCTACAGGCGAACAGTTTTGCTATTCGAAAAGTCTCCCTCCCCTCCCGTTGCTTAGTGAACAGCAACGCAGAGGTTTCGGGTCACTAGAGCCGGAAATTTTTTATTTCACGGCACTATAATGGGGGCGGGGGGGGGGGGGCGCAAGTTTCTGGCGAATCGCGCAGCAGATAAAGATATTTTCAGTTTCAACTTTCCGTTGAGCTTCTAAAAATTTAACGAATTAGATTCTATAGCGGGAGTAAATGTGTCAACGCCGTGCGTTGCTCTCCCTCCGTAAACTCAAATTTCCTCTACTGCTTCTCATCAAGGGTATACATATTTCGGCAAAATTTCGTTGGATAATAAAGCAGGATCGTTTCTGCAGTGCATCGAGAACTTATGTGCAATTTTTCATTATGAAATTGCGAAAAAACGAGCGAAGTACAGCCTACGGGGGAAGAGTAAGCGATCAACGTCGCACGTCGCTCTCCCTCCGTAGACTCAATTTCCTTTCCTGTTTGTTCTCCATGCAGTCTCGGCAAAATTCTTGAAAACGTATTCAGTATTATCTATATGTTGATTGTATTGCTTTTTTTATTAATTTTACGAATTCGGTTTTCCCCAAAAATAGTATTCTTTATTAATATAGCTGCTTATTGTATAAAAATCAAAATGGTTTTTGCAATTTTGATCATGTTATTTCTTTTTAGCAAAATCTAACTTTTAGCGGTTAGATTGTCCAGTGACTACTTGAACATTTTGCAATAATATTTTTTCTTTCAAGTACAGCACCTTTTTAGTAAGGGAATCGTGAACGTTACGGTTGGTATGCATGTTATTGGCAATTGCTGGTAATGTTGGTTCAGACACGATTTAGGTACGCTGAACCGGATAGCGTATAGCTTGGGCGCTGCTGTGGAGGTCTGTAAGTGTCAGTGGCGTATAAGAGCCTGCGTGTGTTTTTAAGGTTAGTTTTTTTGCGTCTAACCGTTTTTTGTATTTGTTGTGTTTACACGTTGATAAAGTTCATAGCACAACAAAATTTGCACGCAAATATGAACATTATAAGATTTGGAAATGCAAATGGTGTTTAGTGAAGTAAAGTGAAGTTTGACGTTTAGTGAAGTGACCTTTGTGTGCAAGCTAACAATGTATATTGCAGTTCATTTTCTATCTTGAATATTGACTGTTCGCATTTCATACTTCAGCATTTTAGAGGGTTAGAAAATGTTTTTGTATAATTATCAGATGAATCTTACAATTAGTGAAAGTTTTATTGAATGCGATGAAAATAGATAAATATAATTATGCAACAGTACATATAAGATAGGTTATGTTACGTTTCAGTCACAACGTAAGTAGCATTTGCATAATGATTAGTGAATTAGTTTATTGATTCATTAATTATTATAATGTGATAATTATTGCATGTTATAATCCTTTATAATTGAAAAACAAAATTGCATGTTGCTAAGCGATCATATAATAATGACACAAATATATTGCACATAAATATGGAACATAAAAATGTGTCTTTATTAATAAATATACATACACTATCAATATTCATACAGAAAATTTGAAGAATTATATTTTTTATTCTTATATGCACGCACGCACATTTGTGTTAATTGCATTTGCAAAAAAATACTTAAAAACAGCGTGAAATAATTGTCTATGTGTAATGAAAAAATAATAATAAATAAAAGATGTAACAACAGTTACGTATTGCAAAGAGAAATTTGCTTTAAAAATTAAAGTACAAAACTTCATGATAACGTGTGCATATTCGCATGATATGTTATGATATGGTTGCCGTTGCATGAAATATCTGGTACTATGAATAATAAGCATAACCCCAATTGGGAAAAATATTTAGTATATAAATAAATTGCATGCATGTAAAAACGTTAATACTTATTATTATAATATTTTGCATGATAGTAAAACAACTGAAGAGTATACTGAAGTATACCAATGTAGCTACCGATAGCTACAGAAAATGTATTTACGTATACATTCATTTATTGTAACAAATTATGTCAAAAAATGGTGTACATTGTTAAAATGTACTTGATAAATATGATCATTACATTATCCAATATAATATCCAAGTAACGTACTTCACGTTTCATATAAAAATTTTCTATTCGTATGTACGATATACACTTGAATTGTACAAAATATTCTTCAACAAAATATAATTGTACATATAAATTATATTTTAAATTAAAAAGATTAACTACGTCAATAGCTGAGGTTCCATAATATGATATCGCAATTATTTTCAAAGGTCAGTAAATAATTGTATACTTATATGATATTCAGTACGTGAATATGTCTCATGATACTGAAGATATGTTAATATTATCGTTAATTTTTGTCTATAATTAATTACTGAATAAAGTTTATAATAGTGGCATGTCTTATTTTTATTATTTGAATTATTGTGTACAAAAGTTCAATATGTATTGTGCGAAAGGGATTGAATTTTCTGAGCAAGTGCAAAGTAACCTCAAAAAATTGCAAATAATCATTAAATATCCAGGGTTTTACATAATTATTGAAATTAAACACTCAGATAATATCAAATCTTTAATATATTATATTTATATTATTGAATTTTTTAAACACTTTAATTGAATTCCAGCTTTATAAAGATGAATCTTCGATATCATTTTTATTAGAATCGAACTTGTTTAAATAAAATAATACGATGTTCGGCTGTGATGCAAATGCTTTGCCTATTCATTTGGCAATACAAAATCAAAAGAAATTTTTGTAGTCCCGGTCGCTTACATTATTTTTATTTTAGTTAAATACAATTACAGCAATTCGATCTGTTGTACTCCCAAGCTGGATTACGTAGGCTGTGACGTCAGAAGTAAAAAAGCCTTCTTAGTGTCGCATGAGATGCTTATTACGCCAGCTGATGTGTCAAAGGTTAGATACTGACCAAAGCATAAGATATCATATCTGTGTTGTTCAGGTGTGACAATAATCACTTTGCTGTCTTGCGTTAGTGTAATAAAAACACTTGCGTATATATAATGTAAAAAAAGAAGCAAAAACGTTGGATTAGTTGCTGTCTCAAAATGTGGTAAATTCAACTGTGTAAAATAACAATTACTGAATTTTAGGAGAACAATTTATTTATTTATACATGCAAAATGAATTTTAAAATCTTGTTTGAGTGTTTTCTACAAAGTCAGCATATTTCAAAACGGGGTTTTACGTTAGCTTCTTTTCAGTTAGCATGGTTTTCCTCTCAGCAATCGGTACAATGCTGTATCGATGGCACGCGTGCAGGATACGGCACGTGCTGCATGCCGGCTGATGCTGATATACCGAGTATCTGGGTGGTGGGTGGTTATATATAATACAGGGAAAATGCAGATAATCTTTCATGATTTTGCAAACAATGAATTTATTTTGGTTTGAAGTATAGCGCGTGCGAATATCGTGGAATTATATTCCTGTGGCGCCATCTCTGTCAGAAATTACGTACTGTACGGAAAACGAGTGATCAGCTATTCAGCAATTCAGCTGTCACTTTCACGCTTGAACTTCATTCGGTTGACCGAAACAATATGTGCCTGAACCAAAGTATAACATAGAATATCTGCCTTGTTCAGGTATCTTGCCTTAGTGTATTAAAAACACTTGCATATGTAATGTATAACAGGAAGCAAAAACATTGGCAACTTCGAAGTAGTTGCAGTCTCGAAATGTGGTATATGAGTTTCTCCTGGCGCCATCTCTGTCAGAGGTTAGTTACTGGGCGGCAGCCGAGTGATCAGCTGATGCTTACAGGACTGTCAGGAGCACGTTCGTATTTTACAACTTTTGCAAAAAATACGTGATTATGATTACGGCTCATAGGCTTGACGAGTACCTGCTGATCATAGCAATGGTGCTCTGGTCTTCTCTGATTGCAAAAACGTCTACTTTTGTTATATTTCACTCATTTCATTTGGAATCGCGAATTTGCCACCTGACGCCAGCGCCATCGGCGACTTTCGGAAACTCTGGCTCCGACATCCCCTTAAGTATCAACATTGTTAACTTTATATTGTCTAGAATCTGTTTTATATGGGAATAACAATGCCTCAGTTCTTACGAAGACTAGCAGAAGTCCAAAAAGGCCTATCTTAATTTAGAATTGTTATTGATTGGATATTTTATTGAATTACGATTGATTAGTAATATATAGCGAGAAGCACTGGACAATAACCCTACCGGGATAAGAGCACGCTTCAAGCGCATTCGTTCCTCTTATCTTCGTAGACTATTTTCTCGCCAATTTGACCCTAAACTTAGGTTTTGCGGATATACACTTCCTTCAAATTGTTATTCAAAGAAGAGTGCATATGTGTGACGCGTTATCAATTTTTACCAACGATTGATTGGTAATATATAGCGAGAAAGAGTGGACAATAACCCTACCGGGATAAGAGCTCGATCCAAGCTAATTCGTTCCTCTTATCCTCGTAGACTATTTTCTCGCATTAATTACCCTAATTTCTGGTTTTGCAGGTATAAACTTGCTTCAAATTGTTATTAAAAGAAGAGTGCATACGTGTGACGTGCTATCAATTTTTACCAACGATTGATTCGTAATATATAGCGAGAAACACTGGAAAATAACCCTACCGGGATAAGAGCACGCTTCAAGCGCATTCGTTCCTCTTATCTTCGTAGACTATTTTCTCGCACTTTTTACACGAAACCACCTAAAATGTGGTTTTGAGTATAAAGGCTTACTTGAAATTTCTATTAAACAAGAGTGCGTACGACTTATTAATTTTAATTAATGATTGATAATATATAGCAATGAATACTGAACGAAGACCCTACCGGGATAAGATCACTGTCCAAGCACATTCGTTGCTCTTATTCCCATATACTGTTATTTTGACCTTCTGACGTAAGTCTTATGAAAAATGTTACTGAAGATGTGGAACAGCCGTAGATTTTTTATCTGAAGAATGATTTTAGTATAAAACAATCTGTATTTCGTATACGTATAGCTGTTTAGAGTAGCTGATATCTATTTTTTCCTCAATTGAAATTATGAGCAGTGCAGCGCGTGATGATCATAAACTTAGTATGATTATCAAAACGATATTGAAATTTTACAAAATTAAATTTATAAATAAACTCTCTACCTATGCAGTCATAATTTTTTAAGTGACGCGCTAGTATTTGTTAGCTCACGGTGTGAAATTCACAAGTAGCGCCATCTAAGCGTCAGTATTATATCCATATATTTTCATGGCGTCAGTCAGCTCGTCCACCTCGCGTCGTATTTCTCGTTGTTTGCAATTATTGTTTATTTATGAAGACTTTTCAATGTTCTTACCGGTTCATTATCATATCAGACATTTGCGTCCACGAAGGTTTGTAGTGTGCAGTGCTTTGTTTTACTAATATCGACGAATGTTGAATCTGAGTGCTACGCTGGGACTCCGCTCC
>CM053169.1:19536372-19617391 GCA_012977825.3 Pteromalus puparum | reverse complement strand
CCTGTTAAATTACCTAGAATATTAGTGAATATGATGGGAATTTACACGTCATAATAGAAAAAATACTTCGAGTAGAGGTTATGATCGGTTTTCGACAAAATGGGAAAATCAGATTATTCCATTAAAAATATGATATCCACTATAGGTATTTATTACCTCATTAACATTTTACATATCAGTTCATATGACGAAAATTCCTGTATTATAAAAGTAAAATACCTATTTGAGGTTATGATAGTTTCTCAAGGCGAGGAGAAAATAAAATTACATGCTAGAAATCATGTTCTGCACTCCAAGTGTTCAATCTGCAATAATTCTCACATATGTCAATTGACATGTGGATTCTACTTGATTTTTCGAATCTTGGAGGTTATACCCACGTGAGGGCGGACATATTATGGCTTTGTCAATAATTTTTCATTAATCTGCATCAGTCCACTAACATTTAAAAAAAAAATCAGGACCGTAAGTCACTTATATAAGGCGCAATTTTATTTTGACACAAATTTTCTCATTTGGGCCCATAGTGCGGCGCCATCGCTGTGGCCACGGGGTGCGACGAACAAGATACCAAAGTGCACCTCTTCGAACCAAACTCGAGAGAGCAGAGGGTGGCAGTGGTCGAAATGGACCAGACCAAGGCCACAGCCCTGCTCAATATAGGCAAGATCCGTATCGGGTGGGTCAACTGCCGGGTGCGGGTTCGAGCGACCGCCACGCGATACTACCGGTGCCTCGGATACGGTCACGTTAATGTGATTCAATGCTCTGTGCCGGCTCAAGAAATTAAGTGTTTCTTGTATACAGAAGCAAAGGTGCCTTGCGATAGGACGGCGCATGCTCCAGGAACCGGAGCGTGCACGGTCTTCCGCAACGCTCTAAACGCGGCTAGGACCCAAAAATAATGGCGCGAATACTGCAAGGTAATCTGCAAAGGAGCAGGCTGGCTCACGATCTCCTACCGCAGTTCATCGCAGAGGAGAGTGTGGATATCCTCCTCATAAGTGAGCAGTATATGGACCGAGATGCACCTGGCTGGGTGTCCAACGGTGCAAAAACTGCCGCTGTCTGGGTGCCCAGGCGGGGAATCGCGGATGCGGTAACCGGAGACGATTACGTGCGGGTGAGGGTGGGTCGCGTCACTTACTTCAGCGTGTATCTGTCACCGAACCTAACTGCAGCCGACTTCGCGACAAGGTTAGGGGCCCTAGAAGACGCGATAAAAGACGTTCCTGGGGACCTAGTAGTCGGGGGCGACTTTAACGCGCGAGCGACAGAGTGGGGCATGCCACAGACGAATAGGAGAGGTAGGGCGATACTTGAGATGGCAGCAAGGATAGGACTGGTAGTTGCGAACGAGGGAAATACAGCTACCTACCGCAGACCAGGTTTCGGGGAGTCGATACCGGATGTAACTTTCGCTGGGGAAAGTACGATCCGCAAGATAAGGGGCTGGCACGTTACGGAAGAATTTACTGCTAGCGACCACCAGTACATTCTTTTTAATATCGAGGAAGAACGCGCGGAGAGGCGAAGTAGCGGAAACAGCCGGGAACCACGATGGAACACTCGACGTCTTAATCGGGAGGCGCTTACGGAGGTGATTCGAAGCGCAGAATTACCTTCTAATGGGCTTCCGGACGAACTAGGCGGACGTGAGAAAGCCGAAATCCTAGTAGAACGCACTACTAGGCTAATCACCGAGATGTGCGACGCAACGATGCCCCGAGTATCCACCGGCCACCTCAGACGTCCGGTTTACTGGTGGACGGGCGAAATCGCTGAGCTTAGAAAGCAAAGCCTTCGAGCCAGAAGAAGAGCTCAAAGGGCCCATAACCGCCCAACGGCTCAAGAACTTGCTCGCGGGTACGACGAGGCGAAGAAGAGACTCCGAGACGCAATCAAAGAAAGTAAGCGCCGCTGCTGGTACAAGATCCTAGATGATGTAGAGAACGATCCGTTCGGCGAGGGATACGCGATCGTCACGCGAAAAATAGGAGAAATGGGGCGAATGGAACCGATGGCGGCAGAGGCGATCGAGAAGATAATTGACAAGCTGTTTCCCACCCATCCCACCCGACCTCAATTAGAAATGACGGACGAACTGACGGATGAGATACCCCTTTTTAGCGAAGGCGAACTTATCGCGGCAACTTCTTCCCTGAAGAGCGGTAAGGCTCCGGGACTGGATGGCATTCCCGCGGAAATACTTAAGGCCGTTGCCAAACAACGGCCTGAGCTGCTCCTGGAAATGTACAATCAGTGCCTGGTGCAGGGCGTGTTCAGTCCGCGGTGGAAAAGGGCTAGGCTAGTCTTAATTGAAAAAGCTAAAGGTCAGGCGGGCGCGAAGCCATCGTACAGGCCGTTGAGCCTGCTCGACACTATGGGAAAGACAGGCGAATCGCTAATAAAACCGCGAATATTAAGCGCCGTCAGGGAGGCGGGAGACCTTTCAGACAAGCAATACGGCTTCAGAAAGGGACGCTCAACAATCGGCGCGATCAGAGAAGTAACGGACACGGTCAAGAAAACGGATGAAGCGTGTCATGCGGCCAGGCCATTGGTCTTGCTCGTGACACTAGACGTGAAAAACGCGTTCAATTCGGCTAGATGGGTCGACATTTTGGATTCTCTGCGATCGTTTGGGGTGCCTTGGTACATCATGCGACTCGTAGAGGATTATCTGAGGGAGCGCACGATCGAATACGAAACCGTGGAGGGACGTAAGAGCAGGCCCATAACGGCAGGGGTGGCGCAGGGTTCAATCTTGGGACCGGACTTCTGGGGCATTCTGTACGATGGGTTACTCAGAGTAGAAGTACCGGAGGATGTTAAACTCGTCGGGTACGCGGACGACGTAGCGGCAGTTATAATAGCTAGAAATGTGGAGATCGCGCAGGGCAAATTGAACGCGGTAATGGCCCGGGTGCTAAAATGGATGACCGACCACGGACTACAGCTAGCACTCGAAAAGACGGAGATAGTTCTCTTGACTAGGAAGCGTGTCTCGACCATCATACCGATGCGCGTCGGAGACGTAACAATAACGACGAAGCCGACAGCCAAGTACCTGGGGGTAACCCTAGATACGAAGCTGAACTACGGGGCGCATTTAGACAGCGTATGCGAAAAGGCGGCGATTAGGGTGGCGCAGCTTAGTCGATTAATGGCCAACGTGCGCGGGCCTAGGCCGGCAGTCAGACGACTTAATGGCAACCACAAAGTCTATTCTTTTATACGGAGCGGAGGTGTGGGCCGATGCCATGCAGAAGAAAAAGTATCGTAAGCAAATAACGGCGGTGCAACGAAGAGGGGCGCTTCGGATCGCGTGCTCGTACCGAACGGTATCCGGGGACGCGGCAATGGTTATCGCNGCGGAGCGCATTTAGACAGCGTATGCGAAAAGGCGGCGATTAGGGTGGCGCAGCTTAGTCGATTAATGGCCAACGTGCGCGGGCCTAGACCGGCAGTCAGACGACTCTTAATGGCAACCACAAATTCTATTCTTTTATACGGAGCGGAGGTGTGGGCCGATGCCATGCAGAAGAAAAAGTATCGTAAGCAGGTAATGGCGGTGCAACGAAGAGGGGCGCTTCGGATCGCGTGCTCGTACCGAACGGTATCCGGGGACGCGTCAATGGTTATCGCGGGGGTGATTCCCGTGGATCTGCTTGCAATTCAACGCAAGCGGATCTACAAGAGTCTCCGGGAATCGGCTAGGGTGGAAATCCGAACCGAGGAACGCGATAGGACGATGCGGAAATGGCAGGAGCGATGGAGTGAATGCCGCCATGCGAAATGGACGAAATCATTGATTAAGGAGGTAGGCCCGTGGGTAGGCAGAAGATGGGGGGAGGTCAATTTTTATCTCACCCAATTTCTTTCCGGACACGGCTACTTCAGGAGTTACCTGTCCGCGATGAACAACGTAGCGACACCGGGTTGCAAATACTGCGGTGACAAACGGGACGACGTGAGACACACGTTTTTTGACTGCCCTTGGTGGGCTGATAGGCGTAGAATCTTAGAGGCGACGGTAGGGGCATTTACGCCCGACACAGTAGTGAAAACGATGCTTGCTAGCAAGCAGAATTGGGACGACATAACGGCGTTCGTAAAGACGGTTCTCCGCACGAAAAATAGTGACGGGTGCTTAGCTGACTAGACGACGATAGATGACCATAGGTCGTAACAAGACAGGCGACCCCCCGAAGGAATGCGAAAGCGGCTACCGGGGGGATTCTCGCGGCCATATGAGAGGTGGAGTTTTAGTGGGTATGCCTGGCGTCTGTCCCGCGCCAGGAGAGTCCCACACACGGGGAGTCCCGCACGGCTCCTGCCATGGTGCATTAAGCATTTCTCCAACTCTCCGGATAAACAAAAAAANATGGATATAGCCAAAACTGAAGGAATGTGCTTTGTATAGCTAATAAAACAGACAGACGTCTCAGTGTTTTTTCCCACAGTGCCTATATAAGTTTGTGAAACCATTCAGATAACTTTTTCATATTAGGTAAGACTGGATAACGTTATTTTATAGTATACTTCACATCCACTCGTCTCTTGACTTTTATTTCTTTTATAAATAACTTTTTCAAACTTGAATTTAATGCGGGGCACAGTTCACTTTGTAGTGACAATTAATACAAGCAATCCAGATTAAAGATTACTGAAAATGTATAAATGTCTTGAAAATTTTTATATTACATTTGAAAGTAATAAGCAAGAATGGAGGTTTTATATAAGAATAAAACATTATTATTGTGATAAATGTAGAGAACAAAATTTGATAAGATTTCACTTCACTCAATTTAAAAACCGCTGCCAAGTCCTTGGCACTTAGCTTCCTCCTATTCCATTTTTTGTTATTGTTTTAAGTATAATAGTATATTGTGCTAATAATAGTGTATAATGCATTTTGGTGGATGCATTTTTGTGCATCAACTAGCCGTGGATTATTCGTTATTTGACGCACGTCAATGACAATGTATAGTCATTATTAATTATATTAGCATCACAAATGTACTAAAGAAAAAGTAAGGAAAATCTGCGATGTGCATGCTGCTGAGAGCAGCTGTTTGATGTCCCAAGGATTAATGCGCTTGGAAAATTTTTTGCGCGCATCATCCAAGATTTGTAACCTTTATTATATTTATTATAAGTTGTTTAAAATAAGTAAAATTTATAAATTTCACATAATAAGGGCCAGTACTGGTGTTACCATCGGAATGATAACACGAAAACTCTGGCCCTTAGCACCAACATTTTTATTTTTTAACATTTAAAAAATTTTTCATTTAAATTAAATGAATGAAAGACAAAAATTTTGGTGCTCACAGCAGTGTTATCATCCTGATGGTAACACCAGTACTGGCCCTCATTATATGAAATTTATAAATTTTACTTATTTTAAACAACTTATAATAAATATAATAAAGGTTATAAATTTTTAATGATTATCAGCTGATTATCATCAACATTTTATCTCTTATAAACGCATATTTATAACCATCGCTTTAATAAAAATATTAAGCTGAAATCACCTGATAATCAGCTGACGTTTTGAAGCTCATTTCAGTTCTCCCACAGTCGCCTTTTAGACCCTCGTAATCGTTTTCTATATTCCCACAGTCGCCTTTTTGACCCTCGTAATCATTCTGTACATACCCACAGTTGCCTTTTAGTACCTCCTAATCATTTTCTGTATTCCCACAGTCGCCTTTGGGACTCTATAGTTGTTTTTTTATAAGCCTTTAATAGCCTTACTGACATTTGTGAATGTTTTCTATATTCCCACAGTTTGGCAATGTAAATTATACAATAATCAAAGATTAAAACTCATAGAAGATTTAAAGAAAGACAAGCTTCAACTACCGCAATGCGTAGAATCGCTAGTAGCCGAACCTAACTTTAGCGCCATCAGGAAAATAATAGCGTTTATCAAAGAATGTAACCTAACAATTTAAGACTTTGTAAATAACTGTAGACTAAATCACCTTTGTAAAATTGTATATACATATACACAACTCTGTTCAGCTGAAATAAGCCTTATATAAGGCTTAAAATGCTTAATAAAAAAAAAAAAATATATATTCCCACAGTAGCCTTTTTGCTTTTGTTTTCTATATTCCCATAATCACCTTTTAACATTTTAAAGCTCATTTCAGTACTCCCACAGTCGCCTTCTCCTTCTAAATCTCTCACTCTGCCTATTTAATGCATTAGTAAACTTTCCACCACTTACTTTGACACCCCACCCTTATTTTATCTTACATACCTCCCTACTGCAAAATCTCACATGAGATCACCGGAGGTGAAGCCTGGGAGTTGCGTTTTCTATATTCCCACAGTCGTCTTTTTGACCCTTGTAATCATGCTGTACATACCCACAGTCGCCTTTTAGTACCTCGTAATCGTTTTCTACATACCCACAGCTGCCTTTTATACCCTTGACATTGTTTTCTATACTCCTAGAATCGCGTATTAGAATTTCAAAGCTCATTTCAGTACTCCCACAGTCGCTTTTTAGACCCTCGTAATCGTTTTCTACATACCCACAGCTGCCTTTTATACCCTTGACGTTGTTTTCTATACTCCTAGAATCGCCTATTAGAATTTCAAAGCTCATTTCAGTACTCCCACAGTCGCCTTTTAGACCCTCGTAATCGTTTTCTGTATTCCCACAGTCGCCTTTTTGACCCTCGCAACGTTTTCTACATACCCACAGCCGCCTTTTAGACCCGTGAAGTTATTTTTTATACTCCTATAATCACTTTTTAACATTTTAAAGCTCATTTCAGTACTCCCACGGTGGCCTTTTAGACCCTCGTAATCGTTTTCTGTATTCCATAGCCGCTTTTTTTACCTTTGCAATAGATTTCTACATACCCACAGCCGCCTTTTAGACCCTTTACGTTGTTTTCTATACTCCCATAATCGCCTATTAAAATTTTAAAGCTCTTTTTAGTACTCTCATAGTCGCTTTTTAGACCCTCGTAATCGTTCTCTGTATTCCCACAGTCGCCTTTTTGACTCTCGCAATCGTTTTCTATATTCCCATAGTCGTCTTTTTGACCCTCGCAATCGTTTTCTACATACCCACAGCCGCCTTTTATACCCTTGACGTGGTTTTCTATACTCTCAGAATCGCCTATTAGAATTTAAAAGCTCATTTCAGTACTCCCACAGTCGCCTTTTACTAAGCTTTAATTATCAAATTATATGGTTTAACAAAAATAATAATGTTCAGTCACACAGAGTATACAGGGTGAGAGTTGAAGAATTTGAATCTTAATATCTTTTAAACTAAAAGGTTTCATAAGCTACAAAAAGAACCTAGCCGAAGTGATCAAAAGATCAATCTTTTCCTAAAATTTCAACTCAATTTAAACCTTTTTACTCCCGTAATCGTACGACATAAAAAAACCATTTTTTTTAGTTTTTGATTTTTATCTCAAAAACTAGTCGCTAAAATTGCTTAAAATTTTTACAACTAGTAGATATTGTTGTTTTTTATTGTCATACATTTTTACAAAACATTTAACTATTTATTTTTTAAGTTATATATGTTTATCGAAAAATTACCTTTTATATCATAAAAAATGAACAGATCAGTCAATCTAGAAAATCTTGCGGGAAAAAGTAGACAAATTTATGTCCTTTTAGATACACTATTGTTGAATATATTGTATAAATCATATCATTATAAAAAAGCAAAAATATTTTTTCAAAAATAGAAAAATTGCTATAATATGGCCATAAAATGGTCAGAATCATAAAACAAAAAATGACCTAAATTCAGAATTAGAAAAAATATATTCATGTCAAATTTTATTACGATCCGTCGCATGGTTCCAAAAGAAAATTTTACTATTACAAAGCTTCCTCTTGAGGAGGAAACAAAATTAATAATCGCTTTCTTATTTAAAAATAAATGTAAGCTTGTGGGTTACCAAGCTTGGCTTTGTCACTTGTTGACATGTGAGTGAGAGCCCGTATGTAATAAGACTCCGAGCCGTTAGGATCGTTATAAGTGAGGTTACTGAAACTGATGTACTTAAAGGTTTGCTATCGGCAATTGTATATATTCAGGTTAGTCTTAAGTTTATACGTTCACTGTAATATTTTTAGCCTTTACTAATTTGTACATAATGTTAATATTACAGTTATTTTTATTACATCATACAGTGTTGATTTCTAACCTAAAACTCCACTCCATAGAATTTCCTTGAGCAGTGGCTTACATAAATCTAATTATTATATAACCTAATTCTTAAAATTACAAAAAGAACTTGCTAAATAAATAATTTAAAATAACAATTATCTCTGTCAACAATAGTCAGATTTTTGGCAGTGTAACACCAAAAATGTTCAAATTAGACTTTTCAGCTCTTAATTCAAATTTAAATTCTAATAATGTATAAATAAAATTTCGCGCCACAATACAGCAGACAAAAAAGCAACTAATTTGTTTGTAACAAAGAATAGAAAGATAGGAATGATAAATTAAGATATAGTTGCCCTCGGTTATGTACTTATTTATCATTTTACAAAGTTTGAAGTTTATATATAAATATCTCGCGGAATGGCATTTGACAAATGTCTGACAATCATGTAATTCATTGGTGTCTGAGGGAGGTAAATCAATTAAATTGGCTTCACCAAAATCACACAATGAGGAAGTTTGCCCTGCAAGCTGGATTCAGATGGTGCCAGTACGTGTCTGGACTGTCATGGCCGCCGCCCCTATAACATGATATGCTGAATGCATAGCCGTGCTAGTCAACCGCGTACTTACTCATGAGCCTAGTACAGAGAGCGTGGAGGGGGATCGTCATTTAAACCAATATGATTTTTCGCATAATTATACCGCAAATTTTGCAAAATCCAAGGTATTTTTAGAATCCGCAATAAAATTGCAAACGTTTTGTGCTGTTCTTATGCCAATATGCATTTTGCCTATTCGTATTATAAAAAAACTCCACGAGTATGCGGCAGACTACGGCAGACTATAAGCACAGCTATGTATTCAGCATATAATGTTACAGGTACGGCGGCCATGACAGTCCAGACGCGTACTGGCGCCCTCTGGTTCGAGCTTGCAATGCAAACATCCTCATATCAAGTGCAGATGAATCTGTCAAATTATTTTCAGTATTGACATTTTTTTTACTGTACTCTTGAAAGCATTTATCTAATTTTTCTTTCTTTTTTAAAAAAATTAAGAATCTTACAAAGTAGTACTATGATCCTTCGCATAATACTGCATTGATTGATCTAGATGAAATTTTGTAGGTATATTCTAAATAGTATTTACAAAACTAGTATCGAGACTAGTGTGCATTTTCTTGTTTAACTTTTTTGGTATTTTTATAACAAATTAAATTAATAAAAAATAGTATAATATATTACATGTGTACCAAGAGCGTAAACTGGGCTTTTCAAATAAATTAACGTTTCTAAAATTAACTTTAGTCTTACTTAATATACTTACATTTCCTATAAAAAAATTTATTATGATTTTGGAAAAGGAAATTTTTTTTATCAGGGATTACGATATCGATAATGTTGGTAGCAAGCGTTGCTTTCTATACCGGAAACCAACGTTCAAATTTTCAAATTAAGTGAGCGCGCCACTAGTCGACGACAAAGCTGAAGCTACCCGCCATACAGAGCCCGCCAGATAGTGCCGTATAAAATGCGAAGGAGCCCCACAACACATTTTCGTCGGTCAGAAATTATTATAACTTCTTATAAAATTATAATTGATCGACGAAACTTTCGTGCATGAGGGCTCCTGACTTAAACATTTTTTTAATCGTCTAAAATGAAGGCATCGAAAATTGCGTCAGGTTAAAGTGGTTTGGGGGTATCACCTGGCGGGGCAGGGAGATAACTAAGAGGGGCTTCCCCTCGCACCGCGCACCGGCTCCCATCGCACCGCGCACCTCCTCGCGCAGCCAACAAGCTTGAAGTTTTCTTTACGTTATGCTCTATTAGATTTAGATGTAGATTTAGATAATTTTTATTCCTGTACATTATGTTGTACAAATAATTAATTATAGTAATAAGTAAAATAGCGATTCATTGATGAAAGGGTGATGAATGCGTGTGAGAGTAATAGAGGCGAGAATTACTGAGAAACCAAATGGTAAGACGAGCTGAAATTGTGCGCACAACTTTTTAAAAATTTCAACTATACGTTTCATACTTTTTTATTTCATTCTTTGCGTTTGTACAACATCGCACTCTATGTCAATCGATTGTTTGACCGCGTCCTATAAGAGCCCGCGTATAACCTGCAAACTTTGACATCGAATATTATCAAATATGAATGGTAACAGATATCGGAAAATTTCAGGAACGTTGTATACACTGTAAGTAAACATATTTTCTGACTTTCACTTTATTCTCTACGCTTTCGCAAAACCCCTGAACCTCCGCAACGCACGCAGTTCAAACGCCTAGTTGTCATAAAAAAAAAAAATAATAAATAAATAATAGTATATTACCCCGGTTGAAAAAATATATATAATTTTAATATGTGCTTTTATCATGTGTTAAAAACATATGATTTTATTATATGTTTTTGGTGTTTCAATTCATCACATAACAAAATCATATAATAAAATCATATAATGTATTATATGATAAATTATATGCATAAATTATATGATTACTACAGTTTATGCATTGTACTTTGCAGCTGTGTTGAAAATAATGATTTACGTAACATGAATTTCATGTTCATATGAACAAATTAAAATTCATATTCCGAGAGGGTTAAATAAGAATATTTTTTTTTATATTTTATTACAACCTTTGGACAAAATAAATGGATGATAATATTTTTTTATTTATTTTATTTCAAATTTTGTACAAAATAAATTGATGAAAATATATCAATGAAATTAAAATTTTTTGTACATATATATTCAGTAATAGTACAAATTCGAACAGCGCATAAGTATTTATGAATATTATTTTCAATAAAAACACAGACTCTCTGGATACTATTTGTTTCAACCACACTTATATTTTTAGATATTTCAACAATTCTTTTCATTGAAACACATGGTTCGAAACAGATTTCAGTGCTAATAAAATTACATAAGGCGTATTCCTTCATTTTTACTTCGTCGACTACAAATTCAATAATACGTACATACCGATTATCATTACAAAGTGCAAAAGAGTTATTTGATCTGATCAATCGTCCTCGACATGAGGTGTAGAGACATCTGTCTTTAACCATTTTTCGTAAGTTACAGTTTCATCAGATAATTGTAATTCTCTAATCCACCTTGATTTTGTACGACGATACTTTCCAAAATATCTTGAGTTTGTTAACTTTAATGTATTTTTGCTTTCCTTTTTATCTAAATAATTCATAAATCCATTAACAGCAGAATCCGGCCTTGAAAATATATGATCTCTTAAAATAATGTCAGCTTGAGCCATTGCTACTGATCTGCATAATTGATAAACGACGCCTTTTGCAGCATGAACTTTTCGTACTAAATTTCCATTGCCATTCTCAAAACAGTAACCATTATGGCTCCACAATGGTCCCCAATTTGCAACACTTTGTGCTATATGTAACAGTTGGTGAACATTGTATGTCATAGCCGCTTGTGTATAGTACAATTCGGTGTAAGCAACAAACTTTTGTAGTAAATTATCAGCATGTCTGATTTCTATTTGAGATATTACATTTCTATTGAGTATATGAAATGCCTCGACTAGCAGTGACCAGTGTTGGACATAAATTACCATATGCGGAATAGTTATGAGAATTGGTAAACTATAGTATAGAATCCAGTTTTTGAATTCTCTTGCCTTCAGCCAACTTCTTTCTTTCATCGATCGAGACAATCTGACAATTTGGTTCGGTGCTTTTATTTTTAACACTAAATCATCAATTAAATTTATCTCGTCACTAGATAAGGAAAATGGCATGTTATTTGTGTCGAACCAATATTTTGCAAATTGTTCAGCTATACCTAAACAGATGCAATGCATGCTGTCTGGTACAAAGCCTGAAATTACATTAAAAGCACTCAAATTAACTAGAATGGATGGCTTCTTAATTCCGAAAACAGAATTTGCAGAACGTATGCTTAATTGCATATTTTGCAATGTATCTTCTTCAGTTCTGTGCAAGGGTGCCTCATCAAGTAACACGTATTTAACGCAACCACCTCTGTTACTGCGAATGTATACGCCTGGATGCAGACACCAGTGACATCCGAAATATCCATTATACTGCACCATGCCTACCATCGGAGATCTCGCTACAGAATCTACGCAGCAACATATCACATGGATGTAAAATCGACTTTCTACGCCATTAATTTTACACACAATACCTTCGTTAGCTAAGTTATTCATATATAATACGTAAGGTTTCAAAAAAATATTCATGTCCGGCTTATCCTTTCCAAACCAAATTCCGCACGTAATTGGTTTGTTGTATCTTACTTCAAATGGCATTTCGTTGACAATCATTTGTATAGGCCACATGGAGAATTTTGAGCTTTCAAATATGGGCGAGCCGTCGCTATTAAAAGATGTCGTTACAGAATTCATTATTTTATGTGCAGGCAGTGACATTATGAATTCTTTGCACAAAATACCATCAGTGAAATCTTCAAAGATTTCTGAATTTCTTAATCTTTTATAGAAAATCGATTGTAATTTCGTAAAATTCTGTTTTATTAATAACTCAACTTCGTTATTAACGTTGAAGATGGCAAAAAAATGGTTATATGTAGGATCTTTCAATAAAATTATCCGATTACAAAATCTACAAGTAACTCACTCGATGATCGGAAATTCGAGAAAATTTTTGAACATATCTTTTACACTCAGGACAAACGGCATGATAATCTATTCCAGTTTCAACATTATAAAGTTGATCAACAAGATATCGAGTATCAGGTAAAATTCTTTTACCAAGAAAACAGTTGATCATCTTACACGAATCGACAATTTCGCTTTGAGAAGAGTCAAACGAAATTCCAAATTTTAAAATAACAAGCAGCATTTCCAATTTACTTACAACTAAGCCATCAACTTTTTCGTTGGCTTCATCACTATTGAACTCTTTCCTTAATTTTTCAAAATTAAGGTTATTTTCGATCAAATCGTATTGGTTGTTGTAAATCCAGTGTTCATTTTCACCATCGTAATCATCCTCATCTTCGTCGCTGTATTCTTCTTCACTTATCCCTGAATGCTGCAAATTACATTAATGATATAATATCTTACAATGCTATTACTATTATTTGTAATAAAAAAATTAAAAAAATTAAAATTCTCTAAAATCAAACATACGACAAAATGTATGAAATTTTTTAGACTCTTTTTAATAGCTATGAAACTAGAAATCAAAAGTTATTGATTGATACGGTTTTTGACATCGTATCATTATAATGAGCTAATTGCATATTTTGACCAAATCACCGATACAAAGCAAAATTATAAAATTTTATATAAATTAATTAACAAGTTGCAATAAATATTGTAACAGGTTATTACCAAGTTACAGTACGACTGATCATCAGCTATTTATCAGCTGAAAAGCGTGTATTCACGCAAAGTTATTAATATATCAATGGGATCGAAACCACAAACTTAATTCATCATCCCTTCGCTTTATGAAAACTCAACAAACTTTACAAACATCATAGAATATGTGCAAAGGGGTCATGTACCAAATTTCAGTTTTGTACTTCACATCCATGTAGAGATAATAACTTTTTAAACAAAATTTTTTCTTTTTTTTACAATATTTCAATATTGTTTTACTATTCAGACCACAAACTTAATACATGACCCATGTACATGTTAATACATGGCACATGTACTATAATTTTTGTACAGTTTGGTAACATTACAGGCAGCGGATGATGAAGTTTGCTCTGGAATAGGCACGCTAACGACGTTTTTCAATAGCAAAATGGACCTTGCGCTTTGTGGAAACTCATCAAAGTTTACAAACATCGTAGAATATGTGCCAAGGGGTCATGTACCGAATTTCAGTTTTGTACTTCACATCCATATAGAGATAATAACTTTTTAAACAAAATTTTGTTCTTTTTTTTCAATATTTTAAAATTGTTTCACCATTCAGACCACAAACTTAATACATGACCCCTTGGCACATATTCTATGATGTTTGTAAACTTTGGTGAGTTTTCACAAAGCGCAAGGTCCATTTTGCTATTGAAAAACGACGTTACCGTGTCTGTTCCAGAGCAAACTTCATCATCCGCTGTCTGTAAACTTACCAAACTTTACAAAAATCATAGTACATATGCCAAGGGGTCATGTATCGAGTTTCAGTTTTGTACTTCACATCCATGTAGAGATAATACTTTTTAAACAAAATTTTGTCTTTTTTTTCAATATTGTTAATATTGTTTCAATATTGTTAATATTGTTTCACCATTCAGACCAGAAACTTAATACATGACCCCTTGGCACATGTACAATGATTTTTATAAAGTTTGGTAAGTTTACAGACAGCGGATCATTAAGTTTGCTCTGGAAGAGACACGCTAACGTCGTTTTGCAATAGGAAAATGGACCTTGCGCTTTATGAAAACTCAACAAACTTTACAAATAGCATAGTATATGTGCCAAGGGGTCATGTACCGAGTTTTAATTTCGTACATTGCATCAGTATATAGATAATAACATTTTGAAGAAAAAAACACACCTGTTCTGATGATGATGTTGACGTATGAGGTGAATGATTGTACGCATTATTGTGTAAATTGGCATCGTTCGCTAAATCATTAGCACGTTCACCTTCCATTAATGAATTTTGATTCCCATCGTCATATAACAATGATTCATGGTCATCCTCGTCATTAACTCTGTCTGTTGTATCAGTTGTGTCCTCGTTATTACTGTTTGTTGAATTGGATGTCTCCTCATTGTTAAAACTATTTCTTGAACCGGATTTTTCGGAATCAGTAACTTGATTACCACGAAGTAATTCCTACATAACAGAAAGAACATAATACCATTACGACAAAATAAAAATGCTATTTAAAAAACGTAAAAGCAATGATTGCTTATTTCATTACTAATTAGACTGAGCATGCACACTGATATACAAGTATGTAATGATAACTTAATTTTTATAAAAGAAAAACAAATGCTTACGTGCCAGTGTTGATCTAATTCACCGTCTGTATCTGTACTGTCATTAAAGCTGATTTCGTTTTCTTCTGCGTTTCATTTTAAACGATACTTAGTTGTTCTCGGGATTTCTTTACTCGCATTTTCGATGTAATTACCGTAATTCATTTTACAAAGAATGTCACACAGCTTATGTTGAACATAAATTCAAACTTTTTTACATTTGCTATAAAAGAATAAAATTGATTACAGCTCACTACAGGGACATATAACTTCTAACGAAAAGCCATATAACCTCTCAACTGTTGGCTTTGATTTCAATCCCGCATAGCTTGTTTCCATGTATAATGTGGTGTGTTAGAAAAACACACCCTATACGCACTTCAGCTCACAAGGCATGTGAGCTGTCTGCAACGGCCAGCCTGTATAATTGCGCGAGGAGCCTATGATTCTTCAAGGAAGAAAAAACCGCTGCCAATTCTTTGGCACGTAGCTTCCTTCAACCTTATGTATCGCTTTAATATCTAAATTGTTTTTATTTCATATATAATTCTATAAAGTTTTTATGCTTTTTCGTTTGATGGATAAAATTATTTCGAAATAATTATATTACATAATCAATGCGTAACTGAAAATATTGTTTGTACAATTTGGTTGCGTTAAAATTTATAATGATCAGGGCGGAAATTATTGGCATAAAATAGTATATTGTATATTGCAACTAGGGGGGAAAATTGGCTTTTTCTGGCGAAGGTGATATTTTGAGCACGAGTCGGGCACGAGTACTCAAAATATCACCCGAGTCTGAAAAAGCCACTCCCCCCTTGTTGAACACCGTACTTTTCATGATACGTGCATGAATAGACCCTTTTTTAAGCATGCAAAAGGAGTAGGAAATTGAGAACTCTTTGACGCATAGCATATTTTCAAAAATTTTGAAAAATTTCAAAATTTTTAATTGCCGTAGACTACTTAAAATTAAAGTAGTCTATAGAATAACATTCGATAATCATGATGTTTTAACGAAAAGTTCAAAATTTAGTTTCCGAGATATAATGATAAGGATATAGTTCGCGGAACGTATCTAAAATCACCAGTGATCGAAAAATCGCCATGAATATACGCACATGCGTAACTGAAAATCTTATTTTTAACGAATTAATAAAACAAAAACAGCAAAAAACGAGTCTAAGTATAGATTAAAATCCATTAATGGAAACTGAGATCGAAGCGATACAGTTTTCAGTTATATAGAGTATACAGGGTAAGAAAACAAAATTTTGAAGCTTAATATCTTTAAAACTAACTGGTATCATAAACAACCCAAAGAAAGAGATAAAGGTGCTATATAATGCTAACTAAATCCAAAATTTTAAATTGATTATTGCCTTTTTACTCCAGTTATCGCATCACGTAGAAAAAACGACTCATAGTATACAGGGTGAAAAAACAAAAGTTTGAAGCTCAATATCTTTGAAACTAACTGGTTTTATAAAAATCCCAAAGAAAGGGATCATTGTGCTATATAATGCTAACTAAATCCAAAATTTGAACTTGATTATTGCCTTTTTACTCCAGTTATCGCGTCACGTAGAAAAACGATTTTTTTCAGTTTTTGATGTTTTTCTCAGGATCTGCCCCATGAAATGACTTAAAATTTAAGTGGTATATAGTTCTAATTACCTTCAATAATCATATATTTTTTTAGAATGATTCGCTATTTAGTTTTTGAGTTATAACGATTTAAAAAAATTGCACTGTATGGTGTATAATAAAAGAACGACGAACGATAATATAAATTTTTCACGGTAAAAACATAGGCAATTTTATTCTCTTTCAGGTACATATTAAGCAATTTACTTTTATTAACTTTTCCGATAACTTTGTTGGCAAAAACTGAAATCTCAAAACTAAAAAATCACTATAAAAAAAAAACGCGTATATAAATTGTAAAAACGGACTTTCGTCCCACTATCTTCTAGCAAAAACAAAGAAAATGAGACTTGGTGGGTTAAAATCCACCAAGTAGAAGCTGAGAAACAGGCGTATACATACGCACACACACACACACACACACACACACACACACACACACATCCGTACGGACATTTTCTAAAAACACCATTTTTCGACTAAAAATTCATCAAAACACACTTCCCACATGTTTTTACACAAACTCCAAAAATTACTATTACAAGGCTTCCTTAGGAAGGAAGCAAAAAATTTGCAATTACACTGTCGTCGTCACGTGCCTTCCCGCGATTGTCTTCTTCCGGCTCGCGCCATGTGCGTTTTTGTCTCCGTAACCCGTAACAGTGCAAAAATGTGATTTTTTCGATGAATTTCTTGTTCGTTTAGTCTCAATTTTTGGCATATGTATAACACCTCATCCAAATCCAACCACTCTCGAAGGTATGTGTACAAGTATGAATAAATATGGCATTTTATTTTATACTAAGTCAATGAAATTAACAATCAGAAACATGAATATCTAAAGCTAGCTAACCTCAAATAATATTTGTTAAGAGATTGTTTTGAATATTAAAATATTGAATTGATGATTTTTATTTTTATTTATAATTTGTTGAGCATATACATTATTTTATGACTAATTTAGTTACATTTATTATATAATATAGCATGTATAATATATGTATTAGTACATTACGATACGAGTGCGCAAAGTATCGTATACTACTTTTCCTACTGATGTGCCCAATGTTCAATTTTGCAGACGCATACGCGTGAAAAGTGTCACTATCCCAGACGCTAAGAAGAGCATAGGTGAAGCAGCCGAGCGTGCGGGGAAGTAGCTGAGCGTGGGGAAGTCAAACTAGTGTGCGCACATGCGCGAGCGGGTTTGTGCACGAGCGAAGCGAGTGACACAAAGGAGCCGCGCATGCACGCACACTCGTTTTACATTCCCGCACGCTCAACTCCATTCCCGCACGCTCAGCTACATACTAGCTGAGATGAGCGTGCTGGAAAGTGACACTTTGCACACGCATATGCGTTCGCAAAATCGAACTTTGTGCACGTAAGTAGGAAAATGTATATAATACATGTATATTATATATATATGTATAATATTCACATTTGTAATTGCAATTTATTTTCAGATCATGAGTGGTAGCAAGGATAAATTAGTTTATGCCGCCGTGCACTTTTTCGACAATACAATAAAAAAAAAACCGTCATATATGTTGACACAAGCTATATTAAGGACTTCGATGCAAGTGATCCGGATCTTTTAAAGAAACCTCATTATGTGAAGAAGATTGGTGAAATTACAGGAGAAGAAATCTATAAACCGGTTCAAGTTCATGATTTCGCTGGTAAGTAAATAAAATCATTTTTTATCACTGTAATCAAATATAATCTTATATCTATTTTGCTTTCGTAAAACAAGACTTTTAAATAAAATCTAATTTGATCGCTTGCTAAAGATTTTTATAATATACATGACTGTATTGGTCTTGCGGAACAAAATTATTCATTACATACATTTTTGTATGTTATATTTCTAAAAAAAAAGTAGATAGTAATTAAGTGCATAAAAATTTACAGATACCATTGAGGAGCTGGAGAATCGAGGCAAAAGACACGTGTACCATAAAGTACGTTATAGTGATGCTGCAAGACAGCTGCAATCAGAAAATCGAAAGGAATCAGAAAATACTGCGAAGCCGGTATGTCACTAAATCTAAGGCATGGATAATGTTACGGTCGCGAGCATCCCCAAAGCTGTTTGCTCGGTGGCCAAGTTTAGCCTATTGGAAAAAGCGCTGGTTTTATCAAAATCCCAAAGAAAGGGATCATTGTGCTATATAATGCTAACTAAATCCAAAATTTGAACTTGATTATTGCCTTTTTACTCCAGTTATCGCGTCACGTAGAAAAACGATTTTTTTCAGTTTTTGATGTTTTTCTCAGGATCTGCCCCGCGAAATGACTTAAAATTTAAGTGGTATATAGTTCTAATTACCTTCAATAATCATATATTTTTTTAGAATGATTCGCTATTTAGTTTTTGAGTTATAACGATTTAAAAAAATTGCACTGTATGGTGTATAATAAAAGAACGACGAACGATAATATAAATTTTTCACGGTAAAAACATAGGCAATTTTATTCTCTTTCAGGTACATATTAAGCAATTTACTTTTATTAACTTTTCCGATAACTTTGTTGGCAAAAACTGAAATCTCAAAACTAAAAAATCACTATAAAAAAAAAACGCGTATATAAATTGTAAAAACGGACTTTCGTCCCACTATCTTCTAGCAAAAACAAAGAAAATGAGACTTGGTGGGTTAAAAGCCACCAAGTAGAAGCTGAGAAACAGCCGTATACATACGCGCTCACACACACACACACACACATCCGTACGGACATTTTCTAAAAACACCATTTTTCGACTAAAAATTCATCAAAACACACTTCTCACATGTTTTTACACAAACTCCAAAAATTACTATTACAAGGCTTCCTTAGGAAGGAAGCAAAATATCTCAAGCCGAGGATCGTAATCGTTACAAAAACAAATGGAAATTGGACTTGGGAGTATACATAAACTATTTGATGGCTAAATCTCGTAAGGACTACAGTTCAAGCGATTCGAACACAAATTCAGAATCTGAATCGAACAATAATTCAAGCTCGAGGTCTTCCGCTTCTTCAGGAAAGAAAAACGATGGATCATCTTCTGAATAAACTTAGTTAAAGTAACCGTTACTAGTCTTTTATACTACTTAAGTATGTTCATTTATTATTTTTATCAATTAATTACTTTAGTTTCAATTACTTAATACTATTTGTACGTACGTACTAGAACATTTTATGAAAGTTTCATAAATAATGTAATGTTTTACTGGAGCATAATTTTATATTTTTATTTTATTTTATTTTAACACCAACCAATACTGATTATATGACTCATCATATAATTTTATCATATGATTTTGTTACATGATGAATTGAAACACCAAAAACATATAATAAAATCATATGTTTTTAACACATGATAAAAGCACATATTAAAATTATATATATTTTTTCAACCGGGACGATACAAGTTACCTAAGTGGTACTTTATTACACAGCGCGTGGTTAGTGCCCGAGCGTAGCGAGGGCGATACTGCAGCTCCGTGTAATAAAATGCCAACTTACGTTACAAGTATCGTATACTATTTTATAGCATCTGCCTGAGTTAGGTCACGCAGTGCTATAAGCACAGTTTAAATAAATGTAAAAACGTTTTTCACTATATCACAGCGCCAAGTTAAGAAGTGCGAAACTTTTCCTGAATTTTCCAGAAGCTATTATGTCTCTCACGCGTATCAGGATGGGACGATATCATATTTCGCTAGTGAATTAGTTACGGGCACTTCGTGATTTTCGAGCCGCGCTCTGTATGTTTTGGTTTACGTGAAAGTTCGTCTGTAAGTCGTGCGCCTACGATAAGATTCCACAGATAAGGGTATCTTGTTTGTAGTGCTCTTTAAGACAATAATTATGACGCTGGGGTTTTGGATATTTGTATTTTTAAGAAAAATTGTACAGTACGGGAAAAGAGCTTTAATATAAGAAACAAATCGTTAAAAATAATTGCTTAGGTAAAAACTTGTCAACGTTTCAAAAAAATCATGAATCTAGGTTGTAGCTAACAACATTTACTACATTTATGAACTTTTTCTAATTCCCGGATAGCCTGCCAGGTCTCCCAGGGAGCGATTTTTCAATGTTTTCCGGCGTCACGCCGGATTTAGCAAATGCTCAATTTGTTACTAATTTTTGGATGCGCGTGCCGCATACAAACCGATAGTAGCTTACAGCTGGAGGTTTTTACTACGCGTTTTAACTGTTTCTATCGACTGGGAAACCCAGCGGGTTTTCTTGATGGCACGTAGTAAATTCTGGAGTTGTCCAAAATACATGTTGGACATATGTTTTGACGTGTTTCTAGTACAACATATTGTTTTTTTAAATGGATTTTGATTTACCTACTTATTTTTATTTATTTATTTTTTTTTTGACATTGCGTGAAACAAACTCGTTTTTCATTTTGTCGATTTTCTTCAAAATTTTGTACAGTTCATTATCTTCCCGGTAAAACGTTCGATAATAATTGTTTTTAATTAATTTTATCACTATACTCGATGTTGATACATTGTCACAATTAATCATTGAAATACGGCAAAGATATGTGCACCGACAAAAAATAAACGAATTAGATCAACTTTCCCATAACAGTGTAAGGAACTAAAAGCATTGTTTCCATCGTCAACAGAATAATGTATTTGATTTTTTATAACTACATGTTTTGGTGTTTTTTAACCATTTTTCCTTTATCTTATCCATAACAATATATATTAATCCTGGTGGGAGGTATTTCAATTAAATTTTTTTCTTTCAGTTTAGAAATGTGCACCGTCCTTCGAATATCGATTACGAGAAATTATTGAAATCGATCGATCTTGAAAACTGCTCAATTGCAAACGATTATCTCGAGAAAAAATGTGAAAAAGTGTATATGTTTATAGTATGTATAGAGCGACTTGCGTTCGAGCGGTTAGTTCGTGCCGCCGCCGCTAGGCGGCTACTCGTTTGCTTCTCCCGTACTAGAAGTAGGCGTCCGGGAGGGATATAGGTGAGCGATCACATTCTCTTATTGCGCGTTCTCACACACAATGACTAGAGCGGGAGGCCAAGTCATTGTGTCGTGAGCGTTCCCTTACTGTCGACAACCTGTGCGGGAGGCCGAGTTGCCGAGCAGTAAGTTCGCTCGAAAACCTGCATGCGTCGCGTACGCTAACGATTTCCATCGTGAAATGTTATAATTCACCCGTATAAAAGACGGAAGTTAAGTTCATTTTGTTTGTTTGTCGGCACGCATCGTTCCTGCGGATATAGTGCGTCGCGTACGCATCAGTATTGTAATTCGCTCGGGCGATAGCGAACAAAGCCATTTTTTATTTCTGTATTATTAGCGTACTCAAGGAAGTAACTGATAATTAAACATTTAAGTCAGCGCATTGTTGAACTTGGTTATACAACAATTGAAAGAATTATTGTTAAGTTGAATAAACGGTATATTTTTATATTATTTTTAATCACAAATAATTGAGTTGTAACTTGAGAAACCCTATCCTTTCATCCATATCGAGTAGCCTTTTAAATAAAATCAGCGGTGTTTTAAGTTTGGCACGTAAAATACAAACATTTTGGTCCTTCGAGCCGGATATTCGATTGAGTGATAAGGGTCTCGTTTCTCAAGTCGAAGTAAAGTGCAAATTGTAATAATCGTAAAAATGCCGTCTATCGAAACTCAAGAAAGAAGATTCCTCCGAATCAAAAACTCGTTTACTAATTTCAAAAAACTCGGATCAACGCTCATGACAAAGGGGGCTTGTTTGACGCGTCTCAAACAGCTTCGTTTAATCTGGGCGGATTTCAAACGCGATCACGAAAAGTTGGAAGTCGCTACAGACGAAGAATATTTCAAAGAAGATGTAATTTCTCAAGCCTATGAGGCTTATCTCGTAAGCTCGGGCCTGTATCAAGATTACATCCTGCGACTCGATGCAGAGGATGCACGCCGAGCAGTGACCCCTGGAATGCAAGATGCTTTGACTTCCATGGAAATCAACCGCGCTAAATTACCGCAAATAGAACTCGAGCAGTTTGATGGTGAACACTCCAAATGGGTGCAATTTCGTGATACGTTCAAGGAGATGGTTGTGGCGCGTCCGAACCTCCCGAACGTGTATAAAATGAATTATCTGCGTAAATCACTAATCGGTGATGCAGCTGAATTGATAGCCGACATCCCGGCAAGCGGCGATAATTTCTCCGAAGCATGGAAAGCCGTAGTTAGCCATTACGATAACAAGCGGTTACTCGTGAACAAATTAGTGGCTAAACTCATGACTCTGGCACCAATGGCATCGGATGCCGCATCTGAATTGAATCACGTGTACAATCACGTAAAGAACGTCCTACAAGCTTTGAAAGCTTTAGGTAGCCCAGTAGACTACTGGGATCATTTCATTGTTTTTCTCGTAAACAGCAAGCTCACCTGGAAACTACAAGCTAAATGGGAAGATTCTCTGTCGCAATCTGGAAGACCCACTGAACCTGCCTCTTTCGCGGACATGCTTAAGTTTCTTGAAGCGGAAAGGAACGCGCTAACACTCCTTGAGAGCACACGTGCATATGTAAAGCAAGGAAAGAAAGACGTAACGGCGAGGAATGACAAGACTCGACAGAACAAGGATAAAAAACTTGCTGCTCACGTACAACACGAAGGCAAAGGTAATGAGTGCGCTTGCTGCGGCAGTGCTCACTTTATCACTCAATGCGAGGTTTTTCAGTCGAAGTCACCCTCTGAGCGGAAACAGATCGCGATGCAAAAGCATCTCTGCTTTAGATGTCTAGGAAAACACCCACAAGCCAACTGTAAGACAACGAAGAGTTGCTTCGTATGTCGTCGGCATCATCATACGTATCTGCACGTTGACGAAGAAAGTAAGACTTGCAACGTGACTGAATCGAAACAGGAGTCGACCAAACAAGGATTGATCGATCCACCAAATAGTAGTAATGCACACATGACTGTGCTAAGTGTGAAAAGCATGGGTCGTGAACCTTTGCTCGCTACGGCAAGAGTAGCGGTCTACGCTACAGATGGCCAAGTTTTATTGGCACGTGCACTTGTCGATCAGTGTGCGCAATCGTCCTTTATTACAGAAGAGCTGTGTCAACGACTGAAGCTACGTAAACAACGCGTGCATCTGCCGATCGCTGGCATAGGGAAGCGGGAGCTACTTTGCCAAGCTGTTGTCGAAGTTACAATTAGACCGCATTTTGTGTCTGCGTTCTTGTGCACATTTAAGGCATATGTATTGCCGTGCATTACGGCCTATGAGCCTGCGTTTATCTCCCACATCAATTTGGACTATGTGGGGGATATAAAACTAGCCGATCCAGCTTTTGATCAGGCCGGAAAAATAGATATTCTGTTGGGTACGGAAGTACACGCATTCATTGTACGTGAAGGGATCCGACGGGGTCCACTCCACATGCCGATTGCCACTAATACTGCTCTCGGCTGGATTCTCTCTGGAGCACTACCTGCAAATAGTCCTACGTTACACATTCATTGTCAAGTAAATAACGATCTTGAGCACACTTTACGTAAATTCTGGGAAATCGAGGAACCTCCTAAGCTTTCTGTTTTCTCCAAGGAAGATGTTGCGTGTGAAGAACATTATATTAAACACACGCGTCGTTTGAGCAATGGTATATATCAAGTGAGATTGCCATTTCGTGAAGAAGTTCCTGATGATTGGGGAAATTCATTTCATATAGCTAAGAATTGTCTAATCGCTCTGGAAAGACGCTTTACTAAAAGCCCCGAATTGAGGCTCGAATATGCAGCTGCTCTGCAAAACATGATCGACGCTAAACAAGTCGTCAAAATAGAAATCAACCCGAATAATCTCTCGCACCACTACTTCCTGCCACATCACGCTGTTATCAAGGAAAGCAGTAATACGACGCATTTACGTCCTGTTTTTAATGCCTCTGCCCGTAATTCTGACGGGCTCTCTCTGAATGATCTATTATGGACTGGACCTAATCTCCTTCCAGATCTAGTATTCACCTTGGCACGTTGGCGATGCTATAGGTATGCATTCGTTGCCGACGTATCCAAAATGTATCTGCAAATTGCTCTCCATCCTAAAGACTGGCGTCATCAGACCATTCTGTGGCGAAGCGATCAGCGAAAGGAGATCAACGCTTTCGCGCTCACCAC
This sequence comes from Pteromalus puparum, assembly GCA_012977825.3. Lineage (NCBI taxonomy): Eukaryota > Metazoa > Arthropoda > Insecta > Hymenoptera > Pteromalidae > Pteromalus > Pteromalus puparum. Next base: position 19,592,424 of record CM053169.1, on the reverse strand, counting down.
AGTGACCTTTGGCTGCAGATCATCGTCTTTTCTAGCTAGTAGAACTTTAAGACAATTGGCGCATGATGAAGGCACTGATTACCCTCTTGCTGTGCCTATAATACGAGAAGAGATGTATATGGACGATGTTCTCTCCGGCGCGGAAGAAATCGAGTCAGCCATGGAAAAGCGGTCCCAACTATCAACTCTTATGTCGCGAGGGAATTTTAGGCTCGCTAAATGGATGGCGAATGATAAACGTTTGCTTATTGGCATACCGCTAGAAGCTATCGCTACCGAGTCGACTCTAAAGGTCGGTCTTGGATTTTCTGTACTCGGGTTAGTTTGGGAGCCCGACGGAGATGTTTTTCGTTTCAACGTCGCCCTCAAATCCGTCGATACTCCTGTTACAAGAAGAAAAGTATTGTCAAGCATCGCTGGGATGTTTGATCCGAGCGGTTGGATCGCTCCGATAATTATTCGCTTAAAGGTGTTCATGCAATCATTGTGGACGGTTGCAAAGGGCTGGGACGACACACTACCCATTAAGTCGAGTGAAGAATGGTTACAGTTGCACGAGGACCTTTCGGCACTGGATCAAATCCGTATACCTCGATCGATCAATGCGCGCAGCGGAGATATCGTTGAGCTCCACGGCTTCGCCGACGCATCCAAGGTCGCTTACGCAGCTGTGCTATACGTACGGGTACTTACTCAAGACGCAGCTCATGTGACACTATTGGGCGCAAAAACTAAGGTTGCCCCTCTTAAGACGCTTTCGATCCCACGGCTGGAATTATGTGCAGCGCATCTGCTCGCAAAATTAGTCGTCGGATTTCGTGATATAACTCGGTTTACAGGAGCAAAAATCCATTTGTGGTCTGATTCTAAGAATACGCTCAATTGGATCCACAGCCTTCCTGCTAAATGGCCAACCTTCGTGGCCAATCGCTGCGGTGAAATCGCTACACTGGTTCCCGAGGCCAGATGGCATCACGTACGGACCATGCTGAATCCCGCTGACATCGCTTCACGGGGCTGTAATGTGCACGAATTAATGACTCCCACTCTCTGGTGGAATGGTCCGTCATTCCTTACGGATTCCGTCGCGCCGTGGCCCGACTCCGAAAATATTATATCTCCTGATGAATCTGTCAAGTTGCCTGATTCAGATTGTGTCATTACGGCGCTACACGTGACACTCGATATCTCTTGTCCCTTTTTGGATAATTACTCAACACTTTCGCGCTCGCTGAGGATAACGGTATACGCCGTGCGCTTTATTAAGAAAATCACGGCCAGAACTACCAAGAGGTTGAGCACCCTAATGCAAAATGCTCCCCCGCCCTGCGTACGAATATCGCTGCTTGATTTGAATCATGCTTTATTGCTGTTATGCCGCGTTACGCAAAACCAGTATTACGCTGCAGAAATAGCTATTCTTAAGGAAGAAAAGATACTTCCCAAGAAGAGCGCTCTCTCCACTTTATCTCCGATTTATCAAGACGGATTCATCAGGGTGGGCGGCAGACTTCGTCACTCTTTATTGGATGAGGATGAAAAATTCCCCCTTATTTTACCGGCGAACGCCCGCCTCACTGAGCTACTCATCGACTACTTCCACCGATTGACGCTACATGGAGGAAATCAAACGGTCATGGCTCATGTTCGCCGACGATTTTGGATACCTAAGCTCCGACAACGAGTTAAAACGCACATCTCTAGGTGCGTGAGATGTTTGAGGTTTAGCGCCAATACTTTGTCGCAAAAAATGGCTGATTTGCCCCCTGCGCGGGTGCGAATCTCGCGACCTTTCGCGCGGACCGGATTGGATTATGCCGGCCCGTATACTCTACGAACATGTAAGACTAGAGGCTATAAAACATATAAGGGGTACATCGTTGTATTTGTCTGTATGGCTACCAAAGCCGCACATTTGGAGGTAGTATCCTCTTACGATAGTGCCGCCTTTCTTTCGGCTTTTCGTCGATTCGTCTCGCGACGAGGCCCCTGCGCCGAAATATATAGCGACCAAGGCACCAACTTTGTTGGTGCGAATTCCGAATTACGACGCATGTTTAAACAGCATTCCGAATTTTACGATGAGACTACCCACGCTCTGTCCAATGCATACGGTACTGTATGGAAATTCAATCCACCCGGAGCGCCACATTTCGGCGGACTTTGGGAAGCGTGTGTGCGCGCCGTGAAATTCCATCTGAAAAGGATCATAGGTGAAACGATCCTTACCTTTGAAGAGTTTACGACCCTTCTTTCTCAAATCGAGGCCCAGCTGAACTCCAGGCCTTTAATCCCTCTCTCTGATGATGCATCTGAGTCATTGGCACTCACTCCGGCGCATTTCCTGATAGGAGAGCCGTCTCTACTGCTCGCAGAGCCATGTGTCGTCGAGGAAAAAATTGCACCATTGGAGCGCTGGAAACACGTCACTCGACTTATGCAATCATTTTGGCAAAAGTGGTCACGTGAGTATTTGCAAACTTTGCAGAAGAGGCATAAGTGGAATAGCGAGCAACCAAATATAACCGAAGGAGATGTTGTTCTAATAAAAAATGAAAACACCCCTCCTTCGCAATGGCCCTTGGCAGTGGTAGTAGAGGTCCACGTTGGATCGGACGGATTGGCAAGAGTTGCTACATTAAAAACCAACAAGTCCAAGCTACAACGCCCGATCGTCAAGCTGATCAAGCTGCTGGATAGCGACCGCTAGATAGCGAGTTCTAACTCGCGAGTAAAATCTGCTCTTGGGATATTAAAATAGAGCGACACCCGCGGCTCGTCTTCAGATTGACATGATGATTACTTGTGCCAGTACGTCTACTCAAGTCAGCGACGAATTGCTCGCCTCCGGAAAGCTCGAGGTCCGTGATCGGATAGAGATTTCCCAGGTATCACGTCTACCTGTATCAAGCGGTTTTCGTCAACGTTCTTCGCATGGTGTCAAGCGAACGAGAAATAAATTCGTACAAGTAAACGGAGATGAATTGCTTCCGATTACATCGCCTTCTCCACCTGCGCCACCGGCAACACCAGAAGAGTCTTCAGCTTCAGCTGCCTCTACGAAGCCTCATGTGAAACGGGTGCAACATAACTATGTACCCAGTTATCGGCAGTTGTTGGCTATACAACAGCACAAGAAACTTATGCGGGACCGAGCACGTCGTGAGGCCAGGTTGAACAGATATCGTGGAGTTGCAACTCGAAGATCCCCTGTTCCGGACATCTTTGCGAAGACACTCAAGGTATCCGATGCAGAATACGAAGAGTGGTTGCGACTACCGGCGTAAATATTATTTTATTTTGTTATTGTTTTTTAATTTTTTTTTTTTTTGAGTTTAGATTTATTGTTAGTTTAGTTTGGAAATCCGCTTGGCGTATTTGGTGGGCGGAATGTTTATAGTATGTATAGAGCGACTCGCGTTCGAGCGGTTAGTTCGTGCCGCCGCCGCTAGGCGGCTACTCGTTTGCTTCTCCCGTACTAGAAGTAGGCGTCCGGGAGGGATATAGGCGAGCGATCGCATTCTCTTATTGCGCGTTCTCACACACAATGACTAGAGCGGGAGGCCAAGTCATTGTGTCGTGAGCGTTCCCTTACTGTCGACAACCTGTGCGGGAGGCCGAGTTGCCGAGCAGTAAGTTCGCTCGAAAACCTTCATGCGTCGCGTACGCTAACGATTTCCATCGTGAAATGTTATAATTCACCCGTATAAAAGACGGAAGTTAAGTTCATTTTGTTTGTTTGTCGGCACGCATCGTTCCTGCGGATATAGTGCGTCGCGTACGTATCAGTATTGTAATTCGCTCGGGCGATAGCGAACAAAGCCATTTTTTATTTCTGTATTATTAGCGTACTCAAGGAAGTAACTGATAATTAAACATTTAAGTCAGCGCATTGTTGAACTTGGTTATACAACAATTGAAAGAATTATTGTTAAGTTGAATAAACGGTATATTTTTATATTATTTTTAATCACAAATAATTGAGTTGTAACTTGAGAAACCCTATCCTTTCATCCATATCGAGTAGCCTTTTAAATAAAATCAGCGGTGTTTTTAGTTTGGCACGTAAAATACAAACAGTATACAATGTATTCAGATACCGCAACTAGCGATGAAGAAAAGCGAATTCAGATACAAAGCATTATAGACGCAGATGACATCACATACCCTGAACAAGTCACCGATGAGGACGTGCAACAAATCTGGGAACAGCTGCTTACCAACACTGGCAAGGAAACGTATGTCAGAGACATTTCGGAACCTCCTGCCGGTTTCGAGTTTAAGCTAAAGAACATTAATTCTCACATATTCAAGGAATCCATGAATCTTGTATTGCCAGGAATTAATACTCCCATGTTGTATGTAGGCTCCAAAGGAAGCCATACACCATGGCACATCGAGGATCAGAATACCGGCAGTATAAGTTTTCATTGGCAAGGAGCACCGAAGATTTGGCTCATTGTAGACAATAGTATGAGAGATGTATTGACTCAGGAATTTGCCTGTCACGTCAAAACAAATTCCTCTGAAAAATGTCCCCAAGCATTGGAGCATAAGTTCTACACACTTGATCCAAAGCTGTTAACCGAGTGGGGCATTCCGTACGCCATCGTGCTTCAATGTCCTGGGGATCTCTTTTTCATAAGGAGCGGTACATACCATACCGTTGTTAATATGGGCAGAAACATCGCCGAGGCAGTTAACGTGGACAGTGACTTATGGAACTGCTCATATGATACGCCGGCTTGCGATTGCGAAAATAATCGCCGCAGAAATATTGAAAAAAATAGAGCTATTCCATAGCAAAGGCAAGAGTGTTACAAGTTTGTCAAATGGAAAACTGCAACTTAGGATTTACCACCAAAAAAGATTTACGATCCCACCAAAAGAATGTACACAACTATTCCAATGTTTTCGTGTGCGAAGTATGCGAAACAAATTTTCAACGAAAGTATCACCTAATTCGTCATTTGGAATCACACATTGGAAGCAATAAACAGCATTTGCAACAAAGAATTTGTTGACCTCACAGCACACAAAAGAGATGTGCACAGTAACGATCGGCCGTATTCCCCAAAGTGTGGAAAACAGATAAGAAGAAAGGGGTTTGACAGACACATAAGTACTTGCATGCCATCCTGTACCGTTTGCAAAAAAACCTGTAAAAGTACATCGTATTTAAAGCAGCATATGAAAAAGATGCATTAGAATATTTTTTCGATACAGTGTGCGTGCTGTTTATATGCTGTATTATATGCTGCATTTATATACTGTTTGAATATTTATTTGCATGAACATGTTGTATTTATAAAATTTTAATTCTGATATTGTTTATATTTTATTTGACTACCCAATTCCAATCAATAATTTTTTAACTAAACAATGAAAAACATACATAGATGTTTTGCCTTTATAATGAATCAATCATTCTTTTTTATTTTACCATTCTATTAATTATAGTCATTTGCATATGATTTAACTTTCTTTAGCATATTTCCTCTTTGGGAATAACAAAATTTATGATTAATAAATTCAGTAATTTATGAGAGAAAAATAAGAGCATCAGATATCGCAGTTGCACGACCCTCACACCTGAGCATGCATGAGAAGCACTCAAGATCGGCCGTAGTATTTAACGTAATGGGTAAATGGATAATTGTTTATATGCTACTGAATGCTCAAAATATGTATGATAAGCTGTTTCTTGAAGCTGGACTATCGGAGCCAGAACGTCGATCATATCGTCGGTCCCTACGAAGACCAGCACAGCCCAGATTCTTATCGAAGAGTAGCACGATTCATTCTCGACGCGAAGAGTAGCACAGTTTAGCTTCTCTCCGCGAAGAGTAGCACAGATCAACTTATGCCGCGAAGAGTAGCACAGCTCAACTTGTGCCGCGAAGAGTAGCACTGATACCGCGAACTATTTATTCCTTAAAATGTCATTAACAAGAGCTAGTTAATATAAACATCTACAATATCAGGATTAAAGTAAAAATAATAAAAAATAATTTATATTAATAAATAAAATATTTATTTATTTTTATATATTTATAATCGAGTTATAAAACTCGTGGTATTTTGATGGTACAAGGCGTTTAGTTACCATCGCCTCAAGGTCAGCTTTTTTCTTTTCACTTAGTGCTATTTTTGCAGTGTAAGCTTTTGGAAATTTATATTTTTTTATATTTTTCCATTTAAACTTTTTTTTTAACAAATCAGTGTGATCGAGCCAGTCGAAACAGGCTACCATGTTGTGTAAATATAGAAGTATCATGTTTTCTTAATGATTCATGATGGTTAAAGAATATCGTTACTAGCATTAATGAAATTGCTTCCTCCAGAAGAGGAACTTTTGTAATAGTAACATTTTCAGATTTGCTAATACTTCGTGGAAACGCATTTGGAGGTGTTTGGAGTACGAATCATACGTTTTTAGAAAATGTCCGTGCGGATGGCTGTGTGTGTGTGTGTGTGTGTGTGTGTGTGTGTGTGTGTGTGTGTGTGTGTGTATGTACTTATTCCGCCATAATTTTGGAACCATGCGACGGATCGTAAAGTAAAATTGACATGCATATATTTTTTCTAATTCTGATTTAGGTCATTTTGTTTTATGATTCTGACCATTTTATGGCCATATTATCGCCATTTTTCTATTTTTGAAAAAAATATTTTTGCTTTTTATATAATGATAGATTTTTATACATATATTCAACAATAGTGTATCTAAAGAACATAAATTTTCTACTTTTCCCGCAAGATTTTCTAGATTGACTGATCTGTTTATTTTTATGATATATAGAAGTAATTTTTTGAAAAACATATATATCACAAAATAAATAGTTAATGTTTTAAAAATTTCACGACAATAAAAAAACAACGATATCTACAGTTGTACAAATTTTAAGCAATTTTGGCGACTAGTTTTGAATAAAAATCAAAAACTAAAAAAAATGTTTTTTTCATGTCGTACGATTACGGGAGTAAAAAGGTTTAAATTGAGTTGAAATTTTAGGAAAGATTGATCTTTTGATCACTTCTGGCCTAGGTTCTTTTTGTAGCTTCATGAAACTTTTAGTTTAAAAGATATTAAGATTCAAATTCCTTCAACTCTCACCGGGTATACTCTGTGTGACTGGACATTGATTATTTTTGTTAAACCATATAATTTGATAATTAAAGCTTAGTATATTTTGAGAGTTTTCGTGGTTTTATAAAAGGTCCGTGCAGATGGTTTTTTATGTGTGTTTGTGTGTGGTGCGTACGTATACTGTTATAATTCTGGAACTTCGTGATCGATCGTATAAAGATTGGACGTGCATATATGTTTTCTGATTCTGAATTCGAGTAAATTTTCTTTTAAGATTTAGACTATTTTTATGACCATTTCATGGTCATTTTTTCGATTTTTGAAAAAAAATTTTTGCTTTTTATTATGATATGATTTATATCAATATATTCAACATAGTGTACCTAAAAGACTGCTACCCACAAGGTTGAAATATGTTTTCGCTTCTCCGAGAGCCCGCGGTCTCTCGCTTAAGAGAGCTGGGCTTCGTCCGAGCGATCTCGGGTGAGCCCTTCGCCAGGAGCTATGAATATAGAGAAACCGTATTAGCGTAGGGTCTAATAAGGCGACTGGTGGAGTACTGAAAATGAGCTCTTTAAAGTTTAAAGGCGATGATCGGGAGTAAGATACCAACGTCAAGGGTCTGAAAGGCGGCTGTGGGTATGTAGAAATCGTGAAAAATAATTAATCAAAAAAATGAAGCCACCCGCAATTTTATAATTTGCAGTTGTTAATGTTATTAACGATTCCGCAATTACTGGTATTTTTTTATTACGATATATGTAAGATATTTTAGGAGTTCACGGAGCTCTATCCTTTCGATATCCACCTTAACCCCCACTCCCCTGATACCCCTCCCCTACAAGTGTCTTCCTAACCTATCCTTTTAGTATCGAATAGTAGCGAATATTTAAATCAAAGAATGAGTTGATTGTCCCATGTAATTATCTTCCACTAGCAGAATAGGAGGAAGCTAAGTGCCAATGACTTGGCAGCGGTTTTTTTTAATATATAAGAAAACAACGACAACTATTATTCAATATATTATAACGTTTATAATTTAATTATTAATTGTAATAAATTATGATCAACGGTTATAGAATTAATTCATTCTGTAATTTAGAATCGTCAATAAATTATTAGAAAAATAAATCTCAAGTTTTTCCTCTTGCGATGATAATCACCTCATGACGTAATTTACATATTATATATATATATATATATTAGTATTGCGACGCTGTGCCTCCCAACACAGGTGCGCAACACCTAGCGCCTCCGCGTGCACTAGGATTTCTTTATTTCGCGGGATTTTACACGTGATCGCCGACGTATAGGAGTACGCTGGTGAGAGGTGGGAAACAGGAAAGAAGTCAAACACAAACAACACTTTATTCACTTTTCTGCACATGTATTTCGCCCAACCCTTCCCTACAACATGGTGGCCTTAGCCGCCCATGCAAGGTAGCCACGCAGGGCCCGCAGACTCCGAACACTCCTCATAGACTCGCACACTCCGCACACACACACTCTGCCACGCTATAGTCCTGAGGCTCTCACCTCTGAACACCCTCTCTCTCTCTCTCTCTCTCTCTCTCGCTCCCTCCCTTGGCTCTCCGTAAGTACTAAACGCCTTCACTCGACACTCCTCTTTCGAACTGCTATTCTGCTGCTTTCTGCCTTCGGGCGTGTTTTTTTTACAGTTCGTTGCACGCTCCTTATTGCAACCTTCAGCCTGTCATAATTTTCGCTGGAGGCTGCACTCACCACACGCTGTTAACTCAACTGCAACTTTCGCACTAAACTCTAACCTCAAATTGTTTCGCTTGGCTTGGCTTCGCTTTTCTCTTGCTCTTCCTGCATCTCTACTCTCCAATCAGCACACGAGGCGACATCTCACGAGACGACGGGGAAGATCTACGTCAGTCAACATCTACACGGGTCGGTGCGTTTCTCTGTCTCTTCTTTCTCCTCATATTCTCCTCCAACTGCCATTTGGTGAGGAGCTCAGCATTCATTTCTCTGTCGGTAACTTCCAACTACGATCATCTACTCCAACGCTCTACATTATCGACTGCCAGTAAGTTGCCGGCAAGAATGAGTGTAACAGGAGAGAAGGTTACGGAGGCGTACCAAACCATCTGCGAACACTGCAACAGGCCTATACAAACCAAGGACCCGAAGCAGTGCGAGGTTTGTCGCAACTCCTTCCACACACGTTGCGTAACCTTTCGATCTGTGGTGTTGAAAGGCGTCCCGACGCTCGCGTGTGCAACGTGTGCTGACTTAAACACCAGAGCCAAGCTAGACGCTTCACTCAACGCCAGCACGTTGCAGAGGACTGGCAAGAGGGCCAAAGCAACATCAGCGCCCTCTTCGACTAGCACCTCGCGCAACCAATCGCCGGTGCGTCCATCAGCAACTTCCTCTGCAAGGAAGGACGTCACTCTGCAGGAGATCCTTGCAGCAATAAAGGACGTCCGCGCGAGGCAAGATGAAGCGGCGATGTCTTTGAGAGATAATTCCACCAAACTCTCGGGGTTAGAGACGAGGTTGGGCCTACTGGAGCACCGACTCATCGCCCTGGACGACCTGCCCTTGCTCCAAACTCGCATAGCAAATGCAGAGCAGACGATCCTGGAGCTAAGGGCACAAGTTGAAGATCTGTCGTCCAGGCCCCCTCCTGCGCAGACCCCTCATCACATCTCGTCCGACAACGTTTCCCCTTCTAACAATGTCCCCTCGGAAATTGCCAGTCTCCGAAGGGAGCTGCTGAAGATCAAGCAGCAGCAGGGGAACAACAACAACAACGTCGTTGTTCTGACAGGGCTGCGCTACACGAGGGAAACATCCATTGACCTGCTGGCCTTCGCTGTGGTGTCTGCCCTTGACCCCACGGTCCTCAAAAGGGACATAGCCGGGGCAAGGATCATGGGAAGAGTGAATGAGGCCGCTGACACCCAGGCTACTGACAGCAGACTTCCACCGATTGCTGTCACCCTCTCTTCTCATGCTCTCGCTCGCTCAACCATCAGAGCGAAGATAAAGAAGGGCAAGCTGCACACGGCGGAGCTCGACGTAGGTATCCTGGAGGAGGCAAAGGCCCCAAACCATCAGGGGCTAATCAACGTCAACGAGCTGCTTCCTCCAGAGATACATAAACTGCGCGTCAGGACCAGACAGGAGGTCAAGAGTAGGCCCGGATGGAGGTCCTACGTCAGGGACGGTACAATCTTCGTCCGGTCCCCCAACAACTCGGACAGGGCCACCATCGTCAGCAGTGAGGAAGACCTGGACGCTTTTTTAGCCAGGATCCCTCCAGCCAGCACCAACAGCAGCAGCAACAACAACAACAACAGCACCATCATCCACTGAAGACGACGCTCTCACACACTCACATCATTCGTCCTTCGCCACCATCATCGTCATCTAAATCAACATCAACATCATCCAAGGTAACTCTGTCCGAGGGACTAAGGGCCTGCCATTTCAATGCTAACTCTCTCACGGGTCACATTGAGATGGTAAGGCTCTTTTTGTCTACTCGTCCCTTCTTTCACGTAATTGCTGTAACTGAGACCTGGTTAGACGACAAAATCAAAACCATCCCTTTACTGGACAACTACATTCTACTCAGACGAGACAGAAACCGGAATGGTGGAGGTGTGGCCCTCTACATACACAACTCTCTCACAGCTAAAATCATCACTTCATCCGACGGCACTTGGTTGGGCAGGCCAGGGAAGCCTGAGTATCTCTTCTGTGAGGTCTCAGCGAGGGGAGTTAACCCTATCTTTGTCGGCGTTGTTTATCGACCACCCCATGCCCCTTTCATCCAGGGCAGTGACTTTATGGAAAAACTAACCACGCACATGCACTGTTACTCTACTAAACTTGTCATGGGTGATTTCAACGCTGATCAGCTCTCCTCTTCTGAGGATGCCAATTTCATCAGGTCATTCATAGATGAGAACTCACTTCTGTCGGTTCCCTATGGTGCAACGCACCACAAACAGGACTCCGACACCTGGCTTGACCTCTGCTTAATTGACGAGCAGGATCGCCTTCTCGCACACTGGAAGACCGACACTCCATTTATTAACGGACATGATCTTATAACGGCCACACTTGACGTACAGATGCCACTTCACGTACCTCAAACTTACTCTTACAGAAACTACAAAGGCATCTGCGCCGAGAAGCTAAGGGACTTCTTGGGTGCGTGCGACTGGTCATTGCTCGCTACATCATCACTTGACGACTACATCACACTGTTGAACGCTAACTTGACTAACGCCATAAATCATCTCGCCCCATTACGAACAGTGACCCCACGAAAGAAACGTCACCCGTGGTTCACCACGGCTCTTCGTGACCTAGTGAAAGAGCGGGACAGACTCTATCGACGTTTTTACAGATCGCGTCTCCCCTCAGACCTACTAATCTATAAATTAGTTAGGGATGACGCTCATCGGCAGGTCGAGGATGCCAGGCTGAATTATTACTATTCACGCTTGGCGTCTCTGACTGACGCCGGTGAGATCTGGAGAGAGCTACAGAGACTTGGAATCACCACCTCCAGGGAATCACCTCCCTCTCGTTTCTCTACTGAAGACCTCAACAGGCACTTTAGCGGAATTTCCACCGATCCGCTGGCCCCTGACGTTGCGGACTATCTGCTAGGGCTCGAGAGTCTGAACACCCCCGCACACTTTAACTTCAGGGAGATAACGGAATCGGACGTTTTAGCTGCGATAATGCACTTTGACTCCCAGGCAAGAGGCAGCGATGGCATTCCACAGGGCATAATTCAGAAGGCATTGCCAGTACTCGCTCCCTTTCTCTGTAGAATTTTCAACCTGTCCCTGAGCGAGTCATGCTTCCCCTCTGTCTGGAAAAAGTCTCTAGTGCATGCGCTAAACAAAGTCAGTTCCCCAACATCTCTTACTGACTATCGTCCGATCTCCCTTTTATGTTTTCTGTCAAAGGCACTGGAATGGCTGGTACACAAACAAATATCTGAATATCTGGAATCGAGGCTCTGCCTTGATGATCTACAAACCGGTTTTCGCTCCGGACACAGTACTCAGTCAGGCCTGATAAAGTTGACCGACGATATCAGGCTAGGGATAAACAAAAAGATGGTTACACTTCTCCTCCTCTTCGATTTCAGTAAGGCGTTTGATACTGTGTGTCACGTCAAACTTCTCTCTAAACTAACCTCCTTCGGTTTCTCGAAACAGGTCATCCGCTGGCTTGCTTCATACCTTACGGGCAGAGAGCAGGCTGTCATTGGTGATAAGGGCGAGCTCTCCACCTTTCGCCCTCTCAACACGGGAGTCCCACAGGGGTCCGTCCTGGGCCCCCTGCTATTCTCGTTATACATCAATGACATCGGCTTCTGCCTTGACTCAGACACCTATCACCTCATTTATGCGGATGACCTCCAGATCTACTGTCAATGCCCCCTCGAGGAGCTGGACTCCTGTTCCGTTAGGATGACAGCTAATGCCGAGAGGATTTCAGGCTGGGCAGCACAAAATTTCCTGAAGTTAAACGCCAGCAAAACTCAGGCGATCGTCCTGGGCTCCCCATACTACATAAACGCTTTACCAACTGTAGCTAACACCTACATAAACATAGGAGGAGTCCGGGTCGAGTATCAATCATCCGTGCGCAGTCTCGGGTTATTGCTAGATTCGAAGCTAACCTGGAAAGAGCATGTCAAGCAAATATGTAAACGTGCTCACTCTTTAATGTATCGTCTAAACTTCTTTCGAAAAAGCACTAACCTTAGACTGCGCAAACATCTTGTGCAGGCTCTCCTGTTTCCCATCATTGACTATTGCTCACTGGTATACTGCGACTTGACTAAAGAACTAGACCTCAAACTACAGAGACTGGTAAATACAGGAATTCGTTACATCTATGGTGTAAGAAGGGATGAGCACATCACTCCTTACAGGCGTGAGCTCGGCTGGCTCACCACCGCCGGACGTAGGAAGTACTTCATGGCTTGTTTTCTAAGAAAACTATTTAATACTGCTGTACCATCCTACATCTTAGCCTATTTTAACTTCCACGTCGCCCTCCGCCCAGTGAGGGGTGAAGTGAGTCCTCTAGACATCCCCCCCTTCGCCACAGAGACGCTGAGGAAATCATTCCACATCAGCGCCTCATATCTCTGGAATTCCCTACCATCTCACTTACGTAACAATAGCTCAATTTCTTGTTTCAAGGCGCAGGCTAGACAATACTTTTTCGCTCAAGAAGAACCGAATGGAAACAACTGAGCTCGCAACATTCTCTCACACACTTTCACAAACAATAGTAACTATCACACAAACACCTCATGCATAACTTTTCGCTATCTCATCTCACCACCATTATTTAACATACTTCATATCATCTATCGCTCAAACCTATAATTAATCTGTAAATATTTTCTATAATATTATTTGTACAATATAATGTACAGCAATAAACACTTAAAATCTAAAAAATCTAAATCTCTCTCTCTCTCTCACGTACCCGCGCTAGTCCCCAAGCCGTAGCCGGTGACGTCACGCAACTCTCCGTCTCTCTCGCACACACGCACGCGCCAGCCGCACGGCCGGCTCTCCCTCGTCTCGTTCCCTCTCTCTCTCTCTCTCTCTCTCTGGTTCTTCGCTACTCCGCGCGCAGGCTATGCCCGACGTTGACGGCAAGCCCGTCCTGCTGCTACACACGCACAGCGTTCCCGCGCTTTCTTCGCGTCTTTGCTCTCTCACACACACACACACTCGCGAGCACTGGCTCGGCGCCTCGCGCAGATGACGTCGTGGTGTGCGCCCGCACCACACACCGACACTCTTGTCTCTCTCTCTCTCGCTCTCTCTCCCAAATGCAAGGTAGCCTCGCTGGCCTCGCGGCCGCTGGTTTCCCGCTTCCTCTCGTCCTCTGTCTCTCTTACTCTCTCACTCTCTCTCTCTCTCTCTCGTAGACTCGACGACGGCGGCCTTCCTCTCGTTCCGTCGTCCTTCCTCTCGTGCCTGCTCGACGGCGGATGGCGACGGGATGGCAAAGGCTCTCCTGCCGACGTCCTTCCTCCCGTTCTGGCTCCCTTCCTCTCGTGCCTGCTCGACGGAAGATGGCAGCCGGGCGGTGAAGACTCTGGATTGCAGCAGTGGCGGGCGGCTGGATGGTCGTCTCCGGGGATGGACTCCTTCCTCGGGATGGCGGTCCAGGTCGTGATGCTGCTGCTGCTCTCCTCACACACTCTCTCTCCACACACTCGCACACTTAACACTCGCGTGCGATTCTCTCTCTCGTCGACGTGTCGCGTCGACGGGATCCAGACGAGAACTGCCGAGTCACGCTGCGTTCGCGCGCTCGGCGACACTCTCCCGGCCGTTAGGGCCCGGCCGATAACGTAGTCCGATTGGCCAAGCGTGGCGCGAGACGGGCGTTTGGTTGCTTGTCTCGCGCCAGCTCGGACCGGCGAACTTCTTCCCAGAGCTCACGACGGCTGGCAATTTCCGCGAATTCCCGGGACGTAGCTCACGTCCGAGAAACGCGGGCTTCGCACACGCCGACTGTCTCTTTCTCGGCCTTATGCGTTAAGGAGAATTTGCCGCGCAAAACAGCGACACACGTTTTGCGTGGCTGCGACGTTTGCAACGTCGCAGTATATAAATAAACGATAATTGCCAAATCCCTATAATAACTCGCGGAGAGAACCTGAGGCATAAGTTGATCGGTGCTACTCTTCGCGGCATAAGTTGAGCTGTGCTACTTTTCGCGGCATAAGTTGATCTGTGCTACTCTTCGCGGAGCGAATCGGTTCTGTGCCACTCTTCGCGGCGAGAATGAACCGTGCTACCCTTCGATAAGAATCTGGGCTGTGCTGGTCTTCGTAGGGACCGACGATATAGACGACTATCTCACCGCAAAACATATTTTTCGCAATAAATAATTAATAAAGTTCAAACGGCCCAAATACGTTGTGTTCCGCGGTGCCTTTCATGATAGGGAATAATATGCAATCATCAAATTAACATTTGGTGGTTTATTTTTTATAAACAATGTAAACTACGACGCGAGGTGGAGGGATGCCTTAAGCTGGCATGCGGATTTTAGAATTGCTCAATATGGATAAATAAAGCACTGCACAGCACAAACTTTTGTGTTCCGCGGTGCCTATCACTTTTTAAAACTTGTGTAGATTTTCAGTTACGCATGTGGTTTTTAGGCACGACCGCGACACGGAAGTGCCTTATAGTTTCGTGTCCGAAAAATGTGTGAGATGCGATATCTCACGCAGTTTTCGACCGATCGGGCTGAAATTTTAGGAGTCTCCTCACGCAAAAACTAAAAAACTATTTTTTTTTATCCCGATCCTCTACGTAATTTTGAAATGCAAGCACAATTTGTTCGATTTTTACGCGTATTTTTATATAAAAATTTTGGTGTTACACATCTCTGAGAGACTTTAGTCGATAAGGCTAAAACTTTGTGTGCAAACTCCCCTCACCTCCAGAACCTCGTGGTTCTATTTTCAGCTTAATTCCGCACATATACGCAGAATGCGACCACCTCCAAAAATCGCTAAAAACGGTTTTTTGGCTGTAAATCGAATTCTAAGCATTCTAAAAAAAAAAGTTAAATGGAAAAGTTGTAGATCTTTCAAAAATACAACTTTTTTCCATTTACGAAAAATCATGAAAATGCTTAGAATGTTTGGGACAGCAATATGTCGCGGAAAGAGGCAGGCGAGTTGAGAAAAGACAGGACCCTTTCTTGGGGTTCCGGACTCAGGTAGGAACTGAGGCGGCAGCGCTAGGAAGGGGAGAGGGCGTAGGTAGTGGGCCGGGAGGAGCAGGGAGAGAAAAAAGGCAGTGACGCGTAGGAACCGGACAGAGCAGGGTCGGAGGACAGGGCCAAGGTGGCGGGTTCGAAAAAGAGCGTCGGCTTGAAGCGGAATGGAAAACGCGGATATGGGCGAATGTTAAACCGCGGGAAGCAGTAAAATAGAAGCGAAGCGCATGGCAGAGCCGAAAAGTGATTTTAACAAAAGTTAATAAAGTGTTATCAAAGAAATAAAGAGTTCTCATTTGCCACCCCATCCTATATCCCGTTCATAGAACTCGAGTTAACAGCCAAAAATCGATTTTTTACAGCTAAAAAACCAATTATTTTCCATAAAACTTTTCGTATTTACGTTTTACACGAAAATGTTAAATGTAAAAGTTGTAAACATTTTAAAAATACAACTTTTTACCGTGGCAAACATTTTTTTAACACTTTTTTTGACATACAAACACCCTAAAAGCGATTTTTAGATACATAGATACAATAATAACTTGAGTGTAACATGCCCCATCCAACCCAAATATTTTCAGCAATTTTCCTATATTATTAAAAGCTGAAAATTACTTTTTGGTCTGTAACGGTTCGACTTTCCCCGTGTGTTGAGTAGTCGGCCGGACGCCAGGATTTGGTTAGGGGAAAGGTTAATTGAAGAGACTTGTTTATGCAATTAATAATAATAAATATATATTCTAATAATTAAGTTAACAAGGTGATAGTTCAAATATGNAAGAGACTTGTTTATGAAATTAATAATAATAAAGATATATTCTAATAATTAAGTTAACAAGGTGATAGTTCAAATATGAGTCTCCATCTATAACGGAAATCGAAATCGCGGTGGTTTAGAATATTTCGCATTCACAATCGGTTTAGCTTAATCTATAGCGGTTTACGGTACATTAACACGACGTAGTCGGAGTTACGTGGTTTCGGTGCGGTTATCGGTTTTACGGACGCGGTATCGGAGTTTCGGACGGTCAAACGGGTTCGGGTTAACGACGGATTTTCGGAGGTTAGGTTTCCCTCGAGTCCATGGAGTCGTGAGCGCACGGCCCTACGGATCGAGGTCGCTCGTCTCGTTCTTCCCCTGGTCCTGTGTGCTCACAGTGACCAGGCGAATCCCGAGCGGTCGGCGGGTGGTCGGTTTTCTACAGGCAGGAGTTGGCCGGTGCTTCACCAGGACGTGTGCGCACGACCTGGGGAATCGTCGGCGGGGCTTAAGTTATTTTCTCNGTAGGTGCGTTCGCGGCGCGCCGTTCACGCCGCCTGGCGCGTCGCCACTGAGTTACTAGTAGAATCTCGCACTCGTGCGGACTGGCCTTTCGGTTGGTGCGCGCGCGCGCTCACCTCGCTTCGTGCGGACCCGCCTTTGTTCGCTGCGCGCGCGCGCTCGCTGGCGTCAGCTGGTTTACTCGGCGCCGTGTTTGTTGATCTCGTGTGCGAGACTTATGTCTCGTCACATCTCCCCCTCTCTTCGGAGCGTGAAATTTCGCGGATAGCAAATTTTATGCTATTACAGATAAAAGAAGAGAAAAAAAAAACATTAACGAAAGAAAAACGGAACTTACAATAAGTGTCTGCTCGGTCGCAGGCTGCATACATATTTTCTCTTATACTACAGTCTACTCTCAAATACTACCAGTTTCCTAAAGTTAAATGATACCTACTACGAACTTCTTATTATGACTATTATGGACTTAAACGCTAAGTTATGTCGCTACCTTCTTCGTCTTCGTCGATGCTGCTTCTTACTCCTTCGTCGGTGCAAGGTTTAAGGTCCTTGACGTGTATATGCTTGATGTTGCGCCCTTTGTCGTCCTGAAGGTCGAAGATCACCGGTGACACCTGTTTCTTGACAGATAGCGGTTTCGAGTATTTCGGGGCTAACTTGGCATTGCGTGCGTCGGCTTTACTGGACAAAGTTACTAATTTCCTGACTACCTTGTCACCCACCTTTGGCCTCCATTCTCTTCGCCGAAGGTTGTAATGTTTCTGTTGCTTTTCGAACTGCCGAGCCATTTGCGTCTTTGCTAATTCAATTGCATCTCGTATATGCTGGATTCTGCTAGACAGAGATGTTGTATGTTGGGAGCCTACTTTCTGGAGAAGGCTTCCTGGCGTTCTAAACTCTCTACCAGTGTTTAGATATGCCGGAGTGTAGCCGGTTGCCGTGCTACAGGCGGTATTGTAAGCGAATTCCAGTTCGCACAAATTCTCATCCCACTTTTTGTGGTGTTTTCCGACGTACTGGGCAATCATCGTCTTTACTACTCTGTTGGTTCGTTCAACTGGGTTACATTGGGGACTGTACGGCGGGGTTTTCCGGTGCTGCACCCCGTTTTCCTTCAGGAATCCTGTGAACTCTTTGCTGACGAATTGTCGACCATTATCGCTTACCAGCGCGTTTGGACAGCCATGGCGGAAGAAGATTTTCTCCTTTACGTGTCGGATTATGGCTCGGCTATCGGCTTTCTTCAGCGCTGCTAACTCTACCCACTTGGTGAACCTGTCCTGCATTACCAGTAGCCAAATGTTTCCCTTGCTGGACCGTGGCTGTGGTCCGACGAGATCGATCGAGACCATTTCCCATGGTTGTTCGACGTTGGTTGCGTGCATAGTCCCCGCTTTCGTCTGTTGCTGCGCCTTGTATGATTGGCAGTTCTGGCAGCTACGTACATATCGAGCGCCCTCTTGCAACATACCTGGCCAGTAATAGCTTCGTGCTAAACGCTGAAGCGTTTTGGCCACTCCTAAATGTCCTGCGGTCATGCTATCGTGGCATTCTTTTAGAATGATGGTTCGTTTGTCGGTGGGTATGCAGATTTTCCAATCCTCGGTTGCATCGGTGTCGTTAAAATCTAGCGTGTGAAGGATATGACGGTGTAAGACTCCGTTTTTTATGCAGTATTCCGGGTAACTCTTTGGGTCTTGTTGCACGGCGTTCAGTTTTTTTGTGTACCATGTGCACTTCGTTTTAATGTCGATCTTGCACACGGTTACTGGTTGTCTGGAGAGGGCATCTGCGACGGTGTTGTCCTTCCCTCTGCGGTACCTGACTTCGTAGTCCCATTGAGCCAGTTCCATGGCCCATCGCGCTAGTCTGCCGGACGGGTTATCGATTTTCTCCAGCCATTTGAGGGATTGGTGATCTGTTAGAACGATGAAATGATAGCCCTCGAGGTATTCTCGGAATTTCCAGATTCCCCATTTTATGGCTAGACACTCTTTTTCGGTTGCTGAGTAGTTCCGCTCGGCCTGGTTCAATGATCGGCTGGCGTAGGCAATCACTCGTTCCTTTCCGTCCTCTTCCTGCGTCAGTACGGCCCCTAGTCCTTCGTTGCTGGCGTCTGTCTGCAGTATAAAAGTTTTATTGAAGTCCGGGCATGCCAGCACTGGAGCGCGTACAAGGTCTTCCTTGAGTGCTTCGAACGCTTCTTGCTGGTCGGAGCCCCATTCCCATTTTACTTTCTTTTTCAGGAGCCTATTGAGAGGGGCTGTTTTCTTCGCTACTTGTGGTATAAATCTCCTGTACCAGGAGATTAACCCGGAAAATCGACGTAGTTCCTTGAGGTTCGTTGGTGGTTGTAGCTCCGTGATTGCTTTTACTTTCTCTGGATCCGTGTGCAGCCCGTCTTCGTTTACCACGTGTCCCAGGTACTTCAGTTGCTTTCGGCAGAAATGGCTTTTCTCCCAGTTCGGTTTCAGTTTGGCTTCCCGTAGACGGCGCAATGTTTCACTAATCAGTTGCAGGTGGTGCTCGAAATCTTCTGTCACTATTACTATGTCGTCGAGGTAGCAGAATACATTCGGTTCTAGATCTGGGGTTATAACCGCGTTCATCAAGCGCATGAAGGCTGCTGGTGCCGAATGTAATCCGAACGGTAATACTTTGAACTGCATTAAACCCCGTCCGGGAACCGTAAAGGCGGTGTACTGTTTGCTCTCTTCCGCTAGAGGTATTTGCCAGTACCCATTTTTCAAATCGATGGTGGTCAGGTATTTCGCTCCTCGAAGTTTGTTCAATGTTGCGTGGACCTGTGGGAGCGGGTGTGCGTCTTTTATACTGACTTTATTGATGCCTTGAAAATTTATGCAGAAGCGTCGCTTCCCATCTTTTTTCTTTGCAAGCACTATATTGGAGCTCCAAGCGCTATCCGATGGCTCAATTATGTCTTCTCGTAACATTTCCTCGACCGCGTCGTCGATGATTTGCTGCATAGCGGGGTTTCGTGGCCAGTAGCGCTGCTTAATTGGATTTGAATCCACCAGTTTTATCTGGTACTTAATCAGTGGTGTGGGGCCCTGTATGTCCTTGAATAACTCCTTCTCGTACCGGATGAGCTCATCCACCCGTGTTTGTTGTTTTTCGGTGATTTCTCGGATACCGGTGTCGCTTATTGACAATATTGAAGTCTGAGTTTGGCTCGGTTGGAGTTCCCTTCCTGCTATGAACAGCCGGATGTTCAGTTTTCTTAAAGCGTCCATTCCTAGTAGCATTTCGTGGCGTAGTCCCTTCATGATTATAAACTTGTTCCTGAAATTATTGCCGAGGATTGTCACTTCACCCTCCACGTAGTCCGTTAGTTCGGTGGTTGAGCCGTCCGCTAGTGTGGCGATAGTCTCCTGCTTTCCGTGCCGCCAACAATTGTTTAGGCCGATCATGGCTGTTTCCGGGGTTACAAAAGAACTCACAGCCCCCGGGTCGACCAGGGCTCGTATCATGTTTCGATCTATTTGCACCTCTATGAGGTATCGGCCGTCGTGGGACGGCCTCCCGCCACCTTGGAGCCGTCCCTTCGCGCGTTTCCCGAGCGGTCCGGGAATCCATGGCAGTCACGGGTTAGAACGCCATCTTTGCCGCATACAGAACAGAATTTGCGAGGCTGGTTTTTGCATGTGACGCGGGTGTGGCCGCGTTGCTTACAGCGCCAACAACACTCCGCTCGGTCATAGTATTCACTGGTTGCGCTATTCTTTCTGGTGTCTGTGCTGTTGATAGCCGTTTTTCGCTCTTGATCGCGTATCTTACTCGCGATCTCCTCGTATTCCTCGACTCGTTGAATTAAGTTCGGTACATCTTTGATCTCTTCCCTACGTACCCTTAGTTGTAGTTCCGGTTTCATGTTATAGTATAAGTTGTCGAGGTGTTCTTCCGGTGTGTATCCTCCTCTTCTTCTCATCAATGTCGTTAACGCGTTACAGTATGCGCGTATAGTTTCGTTCGGTTTTTGTATTCTTTCGGCGATTTGTCTGGTTAAGTTTCGTCGTTCTCCATTTGACAGGTAAAAATTTCTGAGCCTCTCCTCCAGCGCCTCCCAGGTCTCACAGTCGTTTGCGTAGTTCCTCCGCCATTGAAGCGCTTCACCTCGGAGAAGTTCCGGTGCCCCTTGGAGCAGCTGTGCGCTCGTAAAGCCGTAGGACTCCTGCAGCTCCCGAACTCTTTCGAGGAATGTATACACGTCTTTCCCCTCGAAGTGGCAGTTCCATTTGCGTATCTGGTCGAGGACCTTGTTCTCGCTAGGTGGGTGTTCCGGCGTGTACTCGGTTGGGGTGGACGTGTCTACTCGGCGAGTTTCCTCGAGCGTCCGCTGGATAATCTCTGAGCGTTCTGTCTCTAGATCCTGTTTTAAATCTACTTCTTCGTCGTAATCAGCGGGGTCCTCTTGTTTCGTGTCGAATTCTTGTGGAGATTTCCGGACGTAACGGACTAGCCGCTGGCGAAGCTCCACTACCGTTCCCTCGGTATCAAGATTCTTTCCTTCTAGTTCGGCGATCAGTTGCGCCTTATTCAGGCGGTAAACCCAGCTTACCTTCATCGTGCACGAAAAAAAAAAAAAAATTTTCCCGGTTTTCTTACTTCTGTGAGTCTCTTTTACAATTGCGCGCGAGTAGTAGGCGAAATATTCCAAAACGGTCCCTGTCCGAGCGCCATGTAACGGTTCGACTTTCCCCGTGTGTTGAGTAGTCGGCCGGACGCCAGGATTTGGTTAGGGGAAAGGTTAATTGAAGAGACTTGTTTATGCAATTAATAATAATAAAGATATATTCTAATAATTAAGTTAACAAGGTGATAATTCAAATATGAGTCTCCATCTGTAACAGAAATCGAAATCGCGGTGGTTTAGAATATTTCGCCTTCACAATCGGTTTAGCTTAATCTATAGCGGTTTACGGTACATTAACACGACGTAGTCGGAGTTACGTGGGTTCGGTGCGGTTATCGGTTTTACGGACGCGGTATCGGAGTTTCGGACGGTGAAACGGGTTCGGGTTAACGACGGGTTTTCGGAGGTTAGGTTTCCCTCGAGTCCATGGAGTCGTGAGCGCACGGCCCTACGGATCGAGGTCGCTCGTCTCGTTCTTCCCCTGGTCCTGTGTGCTCACAGTGACCAGGCGAATCCCGAGCGGTCGGCGGGTGGTCGGTTTTGTACAGGCAGGAGTTGGCCGGTGCTTCACCAGGACGTGTGCGCACGACCTGGGGAATCGTCGGCGGGGCTTTAGTTATTTTCTCAGCCCCGTGTGCTCACGGTGGCCGGGAAAACAACCAGTCCCTTGGGACGGGTGTTCAGGAGCAGGTGGCAACGTCGAGTATCGGCTACGTGTGCTCACGTAGACGAGACTCGGCGCTGTTCGGCTACTCCTGGTTGTCTCGTGTGCGCACGACGGCAACTCGGAGTTTCGGGTTCGCCAACAGTGTCGTCACGTGTGCTCACGAGCCGACGTTGTTGGCGTCGGTCTAGCTCTAGCTGTTCCTCTCGGTAACGTGTGCGCACGATGCCGCTAGGAGTTCAGCTCGAGTAGAACTGCCTCGCTATGCCGCGCGGCCCGCCTTATATAGGTGTGTTCGCGGCGCGCCGCTCGCGCCGCCTGGCGCGTCGCCGCTGAGTTACTAGTAGAATCTCACGCTCGTGCGGACTGGCCTTTCGGTTGGTGCGCGCGCGCGCTCACCTCGCTTCGTGCGGACTCGCCTTTGTTCGCTGCGCGCGCGCGTTCGCTGGCGTCAGCTGGTTTACTTGGCGCCGTGTTTGTTGATCTCGTGTGCGAGACTTATGTCTCGTCACAGGTCTTTATCTCGTACATATATACAAGATGAAACCACTTATTTAGTGAAAATTCAAAGAAGTACATACTATGCAAACTATGCATACTACGCAAATTATGTCTTTTAAGTTCAATCAGTACAATTCACTTCCAAAATTCGAGTGTATTATTACTGAACTAGAAAAACCTCAACTCAATAATAAGAAAATTTACTTAGATTGAAGAAAAGCTCTAAGCAGCTTACTACATCCCTCTAAAATATGCTGAATTCTCTATCTCACGTATTAAAAAGTTAAGTATATTTCAATTTTGATTGATATGGTACGGACTATTCCACGGTCTGCGGTGAGCTGATGGAATCCTGACTATACTGAGAGTCTGCAGACCCCACTCTATCTGTGCTAAGAGGTCTGACAGTTTTCCTCAGAGGTGTACTCGTGGATACTGAAGTGTGTATAATGCTACCGTTCATAGCAATATTACATGCTGGTAATGGAGTCACTGGTGACGTTATAGTAGGTGCGATTCCTGTTCCTACCATGCTATTACCTGAAATAAACTAGAAAACAATGACTGTATAATTTAATTAACTGTTAAAGAAAAACCAGCCTCTAAAATACATGATTATAGATACGTATAGTAGAAGTACAGTAGTGTCATAGTCTTGAATGAAGTTACGTTCCAACACCAAGATTTTGATAGCTCAGTTATCAACACCATCAGTATCCTTAGGTTGACTCCGGTAGACACAGTAGACCATAATCCAACAAATGCAGAAGTTTTTATACACCTAGACATACAGAAAAATATTACAAAATCAAACTCATAAATAATTATTGAGAGATTCAGACCACTGATCTCTGCATAAAAATTTGAAACAAGGCAGCTTTTAAGTATGAATACCGTCAAACCACATGTCTCAGTCAGATAATTCACATTTACAAAGAGAAGATTATCATCATGAACACTGAAAAGGTATCCGCGAGCCATTAGACATCTGTTTATTGAACTTATCATAGGGGACAAAGCGTTTCAAGTTAAAACTTATTGAAGATACAATATAAATTCAACATACAGTTCAAGTTTATTCTAATATTTCCAAAATTACCTTGTCAGATAGTATAAATCCATATCCAGATTCGTATTAAAATAGTTGAAGTATCCAAGAACGCCAACCAATACTCCAAGACAGCATTAATTCAGTTGCAAGATCGTCTCAAGGTGATCCAAACAGGACTGCCGGATAGTAGAAATAGAGCTCCAGGATCATTCGCAGGTGGTTGAGCCAGCTAGAAACGCCAACCAGCACTTGCAGAAAGTTCAAATGTAATTCTAAGGTTGTCTCCTGGTGATGACATCAGCCAGAGATGCCAAGCAACACGATCAGATACCATAAATCCAGCTCCAGAGTCGTATTGAGGCTGTTGAAGTACCTAGAAACGCCAACCAGCACCACCAGAGAGAGAGAGAGAGAGAGAGAGAGAGAGAGAGAGAGAGAGAGAGAGAGAGAGAGAGAGAGAGATATTGAATCCAGTCCAGGGTGATCTTGGGAGGCATCGGAATTATAACCTAAAAGATCACAAAATTACACTGATTATACTGCACATAACACAATAGATATCACAATAGATAATGAACACAGGATATAGAACAAAGGAAAACCAGTCGTAGATCTTAAGCGATAGTGAATCTTCATCCAAGCAGCATCTTGCAAGAAGAATGTATCAGCACATCAATAGAATGAGCAGGAGCAGCATTCGCAGGAGTACTCCAATNCTCAAGTTTCTTGTTGGAGCTACATTTCTTCCTATACTGCAGCACTTCTTTATGAACTGACTTCTGCCGTTCCTTTCTCTTTGGCAATCGGCGCGCGTTATCGTAACGAATGTCAAAACGTACAAAAACTTTATAGAATTATATATGAAGTAAAAACAATTCTGATATTAAAGCAATACATAATTTTGAAGGAAACTACGTGCCAAATAATTGGCAGCGGTTTTTAATTTTTCAAGGCAAAAAAGTATACAAAAAAAATATTTTAACTAAAATTTTAAATGCCGTTTATTGACAATTAGTAATAAAAATAATTATTTTTGCACAATTTTTTTATATTTCATGACATGAATTTACGTTTGTCATATCGATTCATTCGTTATGTATAGGCAGGTTTATAAAAAAACGTAAACATCATTTTTGTAGAAATTTTGGTTTTAATTAATTTTATTTTCTCTAAACTTCAGCCACATTGTAGGAATGTTGTTTAATATGAAAATGTTATCAATTTCTTTTGTAGGTAATATTTCTCTATTCGCGTATGCACATACACTGGTGTACGTCCTTGTAATACCGACTGTTAGGACACGTTAGTCTATGCAAGATAAATTTCTAAAAAAAAAAATAATACGCACTTAATTACAATAAAATAAAAAAAATAATATTTAGTAACACAAATGATAATTGTATATATATACCTTATTTATAATTATATTTTGTTATAATTGTATGTTTGTGATTCTTGTGCATCAAAAGCCTGAAAAGGAAAAGCTAAACATTTGAACAAACGATGATGAAATATTACGTAAAAATTACTTTCTGTGATTATGTTATAAATTTATTGTAAGCATTATGTTATCAATTCATCGTAAGCAGCATCGCACTAATTGCAATTCATTACTTCTCATGCACGTTTTTGTCAAAGAGTAGAGTGCAAAGCAGCTATTTATCATAGCATTTTTTAATAATATTGCATTACTAAGTATTATCGTATTGTATAAAAACAATGTATCGCTATCTACTTTCGTGTCTATATTTTATATACTGTACAACTACTTTGCAGAGTTATTTTTGTTTTTGTTTAGATTATCGGGTTGAATGAGTGAGACTAGTGGAGTGTGATGGATATTGATGTTTATTGTCGCACTGTATAGGCCGTGGGGCGTCCGTCTCCGAAGGTGTCTGGCACTGTACTGTTTTGGGGGGTGGCGCATGGGCCCGTACAGAGGGAGAGCGGAGAGGGCGGTAGCGAGAGCCATCTAGTGGGTGGCCCGAGAGGCCTCAGGACAGGGTGCGCGTATTTGAACTCCAACAGTTTAACAAAAATAATAATGTTCAGTCACACAGAGCATACAGGGTGAGAGTTGAAGAATTTGAATCTTAATATCTTTTAAACTAAACGGTTTCATAAGCTACAAAAAGAACCAAGCCGAAGTGATCAAAAGATCAATCTTTTCCTAAAATTTCAACTCAATTTAAACCTTTTTACTCCCGTAATCGTACGACATAAAAAAAAACATTTTTTTCAGTTTTTGATTTTTATCTCAAAAACTAGTCGCCAAAATTGCTTAAAATTTTTACAACTAGTAGATATCGTTGTTTTTTATTGTCATGAATTTTTTCAAAACATTTAACCATTTATTTTTTGAGTTTTATATGTTTATCGAAAAATTACCTTTTATATCATAAAAAATGAACAGATTAGTCAATCTAGAAAATCTTGCGGGAAAAAGTAGACAAATTTATGTTCTTTTAGATACACTATTGTTGAATATATTGTATAAATCATATCATTATAAAAAAGCAAAAATATTTTTTCAAAAATAGAAAAATGGCTATAATATGGCCATAAAATGGTCAGAATCATAAAACAAAAAATGACCTAAATTCAGAATTAGAAAAAATATATGCATGTCAAATTTTATTACGATCCGTCGCATGGTTCCAAAATTATGGCGGTATACGTACACACACCACACAAACACACACACACACACACACACACACACACACACAGAGCCATCCGCACGGACATTTTCTAAAAACGTATGATTCGTACTCCAAACTCCTCCAAATGCGTTTCCACGAAGTATTAGCAAAACTAAAAATTTTACTATTACAAAGCTTCCTCTTGAGGAGGAAGCAATAATACAACAGATATTACAGCACCGTGACCCTATTATACTTTGAATTTGCTAGATAACCTATACGCGTTTTACGAATATTTCTATTATATTGCTTCATCCGATATTAATGCTCATGTATGAGTATTCTATCTTAAAGATTTTAATTGGATCTTTCTAATTACCGTAGGTTTTTGCTGAAAAAATTGCTCCTTCAGCAAATTAATTAAGATTGAAAATTAATTTGTGATTTTTCTTTAATTTTTCGCCTCCCCGATTCTCTTTTTTTCAGGCTCAGTCGCTTGCAACAATACTGAGATTGTTGGTTATGGGAGGTTAGAAGTCATATAATTGTTTACATACAATACAAACTAACTATTTATTTACATCTAAACGAAACGTCATTGTATTATTAAATAAAAGATCTCAAGAGAGCTATCCGCTGCAGAGAGCCGAGCGTACGGAGATAGAGCGCTGCATATTATATCTAAAAGATCAAGAGAGTGAGAGAGTGAGAGAGAGGTGTCCGCCAAGCGCACAGAGCAGACGGAGCGCTGCTTGCACCTGCTTTATCGAAGTACAGTCTGAAGAATCGGATCGCTGTGTTGCAGCATAGAAAGCCGAGCACACGGAGTCTTAGACGGAGTGCATCTGTGAGTTAGTCAGACCATATGACTATCAAAGCGGTTCTACGTACCTATACGTCCTACACACTCTGCGTAGGTACCCTGTTATAAAATTCTTTGGATATTATCCACGTTCTGGTGCATTTCAAAGTATCGAGGCTGCGGAAGTGCAAGTCAACGGCAGTCGATATAATATACAACGAAGATACTTGTATCACCGCTTATACATCGCCCGTCAGGATTTTTGTGTATAAGCGCCGAGCATTCGTCAGGACGACTCAAGCACTAGCGTGGATCGCCATCGTGAATGTTGGACACAGCAGTGCTGGATCGAGGACCATCTAGGGGCAGTCGGCTCACATCGATGGACTTGAGATGGCACCGACCAATCCCTCTATAGAACATGCTGGCCTGCAACACCAAGTACGAGGTCGAAACCACGATCGGCGGCCATTCCAAGCTCGGCTTCAACCTCATCTAGCTCTCGCCGCTTGAGCTCGGCGACGACCTTGTTGGCTGTAATGCCTATGTCGCGATCATCTTTCTGCATAACCTCATTCGCTTTAACCTCCGAAATGTGTCGAAGACTGCAAGGTCTAATTTTTCTTAATCTTCCGTTCCAGCGACTTTAATCTTAACTTGAACTCGGTTATCTACCTCTCACATGCCATCGGGGCAGCGGAGTTCGCCGCAGCCGTTTTGAGTCAAAACGGAGCCTAAAGAGGATCAGAAGCCTGCGCTTAAACGACAGCTGTATATAGCGACTCCTGGACGGCGCGTTAGACAACGTGCCCGAGAATGGGAGATGGGACGTGATTGCGGCAACGATTTCATCGAGTTTAAGCACGAAGAGGAAGTATGAGACGTATATGAGAGTAAACATAGCAGCGTGCTCGGGACCTCTGGCTCACATCAATGGACTGCAAACTAGGCGCTGGGAAATCGTTCTAGCGACATATAGAGAGCAAGTCGACAGCGTGCGTAATCCATGGATAATCTAAGCTTGATTTCAAGTATGCCTACTTTCTACTATTAGAGTTCGACCAAGATCCTATTGATGGCTGTAATTCTAACCTCAACGACCATTTTGACTAGACACTGGACATCGACAAATTGCACCATCAGAACATTCTGGACTGCGACATCAAGAGCAAGATCGATAGTGATCGGTGGGTACTAGCTAAGCTTGTCTTCAACACCTTACGAGCTCTCTTTACTCGTCCTTGACGACTCGTCGGTTTTAAGGATGATCTCCGTGGCTGTTCGTTCGAATCGTATGCCAAAGACTCCTCACCGGCAACCAGATACTCTAACTTCAAGACNTGGTCACTAGCTAAGCTTGTCTTCAACACCTTACGAGCTCTCTTTACTCGTCCTTGACGACTCGTCGGTTTTAAGGATGATCTCCGTGGCTGTTCGTTCGAATCGTATGCCAAAGTCTCCTCACCGGCAACCAAATACTCTAACTTCAAGACCTCATTATAACAACGACCGCCGTATAGATGCTCCACGCTTCAATCAACAATCAGAGCTCAAGAACGAGTTCGAGTTGGAACGCGATCGACTATGGCAACCATCTCGTCAAATTCGAGGACGAGGAGGTGGTAGACGTCAACGAAGCGACCAGCTCTAAGCATAGCATACCCGTAACACCTAGAAGTCCTAGCCAACTACGCTGCTTGGCCGATATACAACATCAATATTTAGCTGTACAATATCACAGCTTCCTATACCAAGACTAGCATAACTTAGATGTCCAACGAAGACTAGTGCAACTTGACATGTTGCCGTTTTCCTTATAGAAAAGAGGACTTTACTAAAAAAAGAGCAGAAAATTTGAGTTATGCTAGTCTCCGTAAACAGCGACAATATTAAGGCCTCTTGCCAGAGTGTTTGTGTCATAAACGTTTCTTTATAAGTTTATTTAATGAAACTCTTTTAAAGGTTATGAAATCAGTTCAAAAAACACCTTTTACAAGGTAAAATGTTGGCAACTATAAGTTATGTGTTCATCCTCACCAACCTCGATGTAGGTTTTATAACGAATCTATCTTAGTATTATAATTATAATTTTTCCTCTAAAAAGTTATGAAATCCTTAAAGAAATTGTCAAATGGTTTTCTCTATTTTTATCAATATACGCTAATGAATGTAGTGAAATCAGTTTTAAAAATGCCAAGTGTTAAAAATCAGCACACTAGCAAAAAAACATTTCTTACGATCGAAGAAGAATTAATCTAAAAACTAATCCGAATCATCTTGTGCAAAGAAATGAGCAACATCATAAGTATAAAAAAATCCAGCAAATTCCTCTTAATTATAGAAGAATCATTTAAACACAAAGCGGATTTTGATCTTGAATAACTATAGTGAGATTAATTCTTCTTGGAGTAAGAAATGATTTTTGTCAGTGCAGGTAAGCTAGAATATGCTGACTAGTTTATAAAAAATAAGATAATTATACTTTTCAAAATTATTATTTTAATGCTTACTTGCCGTCCCGTTGTTTTGTAGTCTATCGATGAAACATTCGAATTATTACTTTTAAGGTGTGAATCTGGTAGATAATATTAATTAAAATAAGAACATGTTTTTATTATAATCTAAGGAGCTTTATATACTACTATCAGCATGTTGTCATAAAAATCTTCAAATATATGTTTGTTCCAAAGAAAAAAAACCGCTGCCAATTCTTTGGCACGTAGCTTCCTTCAACCTTATGTATCGCTTTAATATCTAAATTGTTTTTACTTCATATATAATTCTATAAAGTTTTTATGCTTTTTCGTTTGATGGATAAAATTATTTCGAAATAATTATANCATAAATTTATGCTTTTTCGTTTGATGGATAAAATTATTCATGTTATTAAGTTTTATGTTATTATGTTTCGAAATAATTATATTACATAATCAATGCGTAACTGAAAATATTGTTTTTAACGATTTAATAAAACAAAAAACAGAAAAAAACTAGCCGATAATCATGATGTTTTAACGAAAAGTTCAAAATCTAGTTTCTGAGATATAATGATAAGGATATAGTTCGCGGAACGTATCTAAAATCACCAGTGATCGAAAAATCGCCATGAATTTACGCACATAGTAACTGAAAATCTTATTTTTAACGAATTAATAAAACAAAAACAGCAAAAAACGAGTTTAAGTATAGATTAAAAATCCATTCTAAATTGGAACTGAGATCGAAACGATACAGTTTCAGTCATATAGGCCAGTATACAGCTCAAGAAAACAAATTTTGGACGCTTAATATCTTTAAAACTAACAGCTGGTCATCCTTAAACAACCTAAACGAAAGAGATAAAGTGCTAAAATTTTAAATTGATTATTGCCTTTTTTACTCCAGTTATCGCACACGTAGAAAAAACGACTCATAGTATACAGGGTGAAAAAACAAAAGTTTGAAGCTCAATATCTTTGAAACTAACTGGTTTTATAAAAATCCCAAAGAAAGGGATCATTGTGCTATATAATGCTAACTAAATCCAAAATTTGAACTTGATTATTGCCTTTTTACTCCAGTTATCGCGTCACGTAGAAAAACGATTTTTTTCAGTTTTTGATGTTTTTCTCAGGATCTGCCCCATGAAATGACTTAAAATTTAAGTGGTATATAGTTCTAATTACCTTCAATAATCATATATTTTTTTAGAATGATTCGCTATTTAGTTTTTGAGTTATAACGATTTAAAAAAATTGCACTGTATGGTGTATAATAAAAGAACGACGAACGATAATATAAATTTTTCACGGTAAAAACATAGGCAATTTTATTCTCTTTCAGGTACATATTAAGCAATTTACTTTTATTAACTTTTCCGATAACTTTGTTGGCAAAAACTGAAATCTCAAAACTAAAAAGTGACTATAAAAAAAAACGCGTATATAAATTGTAAAAACGGACTTTCGTCCCACTATCTTCTAGCAAAAACAAAGAAAATGAGACTTGGTGGGTTAAAATCCACCAAGTAGAAGCTGAGAAAAAGGCGTATACATACGCACACACACACACACACACACATCCGTACGGACATTTTCTAAAAACACCATTTTTCGACTAAAAATTCATCAAAACACACTTCCCACATGTTTTTACACAAATCCAAAAATTACTATTACAAGGCTTCTTTAGGAAGGAAGCAAAATCTCAATGCAAAATTTAATAATTTGCAAAAATAGTAAGAAGTTTTGGAAGCATAATATTATTATACTTTAATAATTTTGCTTTACGATTTGGCTTAATTGAAAAGGCGATAAATTTTCACATTTTATCGGAGATTTATCTTTAAGTAATCGATAAGTTGTTTTTAGTAATTTGTATGCATATGATTTACTCTATGCACATCGTAGACTACAAGACAACGGGACGGCAAGTAAGCATTAAAATAATAATTTTGAAAAGTATAATTATCTTATTTTTTATAAACTAGTCAGCATATTCTAGCTTACCTGCACTGACAAAAATCATTTCTTACTCCAAGAAGAATTAATTTCACTATAGTTATTCAAGATCAAAATCCGCTTTGTGTTTAAATGATTCTTCTATAATTAAGAGGAATTTGCTGGATTTTTGTATACTTATGATGTTGCTCATTTCTTTGCACAAGATGATTCGGATTAGTTTTTAGATTAATTCTTCTTCGATCGTAAGAAATGTTTTTTTGCTAGTGTGCTGACTTTTAACACTTGGCATTTTTAAAACTGATTTCACTACATTCATTAGCGTATATTGATAAAAATAGAGAAAACCATTTGACAATTTCTTTAAGGATTTCATAACTTTTTAGAGGAAAAATTATAATTAATACTGAGATAGATTCGTTATAAATATTATTAATCTTAACTTTCTTCGGTTTATGCATAGCATTATTTGATAAATTTCGCTTTCTTTTTGACATTTTTGTTTTATTTGTGCTTTGCAATTGCATTTCTTTAGCATTATCTGGGGCGTATGTCAATTTGCTAGGTTTTTGTTTCTCTTTCGTTCTCTCCTTTTCAATAGAGTCATTTTTATTTTCTTGCTTAGTGTAATGGAATCCTCAATTCCATTACGCACACAAAAATTATAGAATAAAAAAACCAAGTAATTACACGCGTGCAACACAAAAATACACATCCATACTTATGACACGCCGCCATCGGAGCAACCACTCGCTGAGAAAGGAGTTCGCACCCAACCAAAATAGACCAAAAAGAAGCAGCCAGTACACATCTAAGCCGACTCCCGTAAAAATGGCAGATAGAGACCAGAACACGGAACAAACAAGCCAAAGAACGAACCTCATAAATAACGCGTAACCCTGCAACGATTGTCATGCGGAAATTAAAGAATTCGGGCGGACGATATTAGATTATCTACGACTATGCCAATACAAAGAATTCTGGGAAGCCACACATGTGCGCTCTTCAAAGAGAGCGCAGACGACAGAAAGCAGCGGGAGAGCTAAACTATGAGCTCGATTCTCCAAACTAGAAGCAATAAAATGCAGTATTTATGAATTAACCTGTCATAATTCCATTAGAGCAAGAGGCGCGAGAAAAATGTCACATCAGCCTCCCTAAATAAGGGAATGAGGAAAAATGCTAGAAACCAGCATATAAAGCCCTGGAGAAAGGGGGTGTGGAGCCCAGTCAGTATCCGAACGTCAACCGAGACCGAATCGCTGCCAGTCGCCAGACCAACGACAAGTTATAAGTACTAGTCATCAGTGCACAAGTAAAGTTCACACATTCGTAAGGATATCGAGGGACTTAGTCCAAGACGACAGTCCATAGCGAACAGCAAGTACACGCGTTCGCGCTCGCCAAGGCGCATCATTCTCTCGCCTCTGGAAAGAAAGCAGACGAATCGAGGCGCCCATCTGTCCACACCTGCTTGCCATTGCGGAGAGAAGCTGAGAACCGCCCGACCACCAACAGCCTGACCGTACTGAACCACCGACGCAAGGACCAGGCGCCAAGGATCCACAGCTGCAACCTCCTGCTGGCGCGCATCTTCCGACACACACACACCCACACACTCATACATTTATCCCATAATAAGGTACTTTTCTCTATTTTAATTCCATAAATATAGAAGTGTGGTAGAAATTCTAACCCCGTGTGAATAAGTGATTTCGTTATCCGGCTCCCTTTCCCGGAAGGCAGTGACCGCGTCTGCGGTAGCCAAAAGGGATTTCCTTCATTTTCAATCCGAATAAAATAATACTAATTAAGATAGGAACTCGTATAGAGTAAGTATATTGGTGGGTTGCGCTCATTCGGACGTAACAATAGCAACAAAAAACATTCGGGTAGTTAAAAAAAAACTAATAACTCTATGCGTGAACAACACCTTATGCACTTCGCAACCTACAAAAGAGATTGGCGCCAGTTCATCTAAAGCTTTTGCAATATGAAAAATTGTATCTACGTTTACCGAAGATGTATTTAACACGTTTAACGTAGATTGCTCCAATAAACTAATCAAATGGAAAAGTTTCATTGACGGCTCTTTTAAAAAACCCTTTGATCTCATTTTTATTAATTTATAAATGTCAGATTCATGGTCAGATTCATATAAATGTCAGATTCATCTTTGGTCCGCTCCAACGACGATATGCAGTCATTGCATAGTACAGGCTTTCCATTGCTTTCATATTTAGCAAATCTTGTAGCTTTTCGCACTACGAAGCCTGCTATATACGCTAGAACGTAATCGGACGTCGAACACTGGAAGTAATGGTGCTCTTCCATAACTTTCACAGCGTCCGATAGCGTCTCGGCATGCACGCCTTTATCCAAAATTGTGTCGATTTGGGCATCCCATTGTTCCCGGCGTTCATAGACATTTTTAATATCTTTAATGCTTAACAGCACATCCATAATTTCCCCACCAGAAACGTTTGAACCTTTAGGTGGTTTTATCAACGAATATGTTGATACAAGCTTATACATTTGTATAAATAATGTTGTGTCTGGGTGATCATTTGAACCACAGCAGTTGCGCATCATTCCGAAAAATCTCTACAAAAATTATAATAGTTTAGTAACATTTGTAATAGTATATAGTATACATAGTTTTATACAATATTTAAAATATATAGTTTAATTATATTAGTGTATGTACATATAATAGTTTAATAAAATGTTTAATAGTATATATAGTATATATCGTCGCTCCCTGCGAAGAGTATCACATTTCGAAACATGAAGATGTGAATCCATGAAGATCAAAACGTACATTATTCGGTTTACCAAAAGTACCTTTTTATACTCGAATATTATTAGACTAAATCATTATAATTTGGGATGTACTATAGTCTTCGTTGGGAGCGACGATATAGTAACTTTATATTATATACCTCTAAGTTATCCTGATTGAACCTAGAAGTCATAACGTATTTGAAATTGCACTTTTCAACAAGAAATGTACAAGCTTCCAAAGCAGCTTTCAATGACACTTTCAGGCCATAACATGTGGAATCAGTTATAAACTCTATTTGCTTAGATTTTGCTTGTTTTTCCCATTCTTTAAGATAAACTAAAAAAGACTCAATGCTCTGAAAGAAAGTAAATTAATAGTTTAATATTAATACATTATGCAACAAGTGCGGTAAGTTACGAATAACGCACGCGGGCGCGGCAAGATATATTATATATTAGTCAACATATTGAAATTATATATATATATATATATATATATATATACTAGGGGGGGTTCCCCCCTGCTCGCTCCGCTCGCCAACCCCCCAATTTTAAATTTAAAAACAGATTGATGAATAAAATATTAAGTTTCTTAAAACATGTATAAATTTAAAAAAATAAATTTATAGATATCTATACTAAAATTTATAGTATATACATTTAAGCTTGAATTTTCCTTTTTAAAATAGAAATTATAAGATAATTTTTATGTATTTCGAACAATTGTTTACACTAAAATAAATAAATATATACCACGAAGATTGCTTTGCGAATCTAAAATCTATGGCAACTCTTTTTAAAGCTTAACTAATAAAGAAAACTCAAATTTTCTAAAGCATTAACAATTATTTTTGCTCTCAGCTAATGGAGTACGACTTATCAAGTATTAATAAGACAAAACTACTAATGAATCTCTTCATACGTTTACTTCATATTACGAATATGAATTTGTACATGGCGATTATAATTACTTTTTGTTGCAAATTCTTTTGAACATTTATCACATGAATATTTTTTATCTTGATGTATACGTTGATGAACTTGTAAATATTGTTTTGTTTTAAACATCTTACTACATACGATACATTTAAAATCATATTTGTTTATATGTGTAGTTAAATGTGATTGTAGGTGACTTTTTCTTGAGAATTTTTTATCACATATTTCACAAATATGATCCTTATTTTGTTGATGTATATCAATGTGAACTTTTAATTGTGATTTTGTGATAAATCTTTTCTTGCATATGTCACATTCATACTCTCTGATATTTTCATGTGATTTTAAATGAACTGTTAAATTTGAGTTTTGTGAAAATTTTTTTTTGCATACACTACACTCAAAGTTTTTTGCCTTAGAATGTACGGTATAATGTTTAAGTAAAAGACTTTTCTTTTTGAATATCTTATTACACGAAACACATTCGTACTTCATTTTAATTTTCTTCATTATGAAAACTTTTACAAAATCTTATAGCCTGTAAAATAGTAAATATAAATTGATAAAAATTATTTAAGAGAAGAAAAAAATTAATTGAAAATCTTACAAAAATTGTTGTTATCCAGAGTATGCAGGTAATTCGTAGAGAGATTCAGAGATATAAGTAGATAGGTTAGTTTTTTATTTATCCCATGTATTCTTGAAATATAGTTAAATAGTTCTTGAAATTTATTAAATCAATAATTGTAATTGATATGATTAATTTTTGTATTCTGCTAAAAATAAAAAAATTTATTAATAAGTATTTGATTTTTACATAAACGTTATATTATAACAATTATTTGCTACAATTTCAAAACAAATATAAGAGTAAATACCTGTCTGATAAACATATAAGCCTCAGATCGATTATAGGAATCAATATCCTCCGTATCATATATTTTAGGTTAGTTTTTTATACTTTCGTGTTACGCTTATAATCATATAATTTAAATTACTTTTAGTTTTTCTTATTTGTATTTATATTATAACAACTAGTTGCTACATTTTCAAAACAAATATAAGAGTATACCTGTGTGACAAACATATAAGCATCAGAACGATTATAGGAATCAATATCCTCCTTATGTATCATATATTAGGTTATTTTTTTAAACTTTCGTTAAAAATTATTTAAAAGAAGAAAAAAATTAATTGAAAAACTTACAAAAATTGTTGTTATCCAGAGTATGTAGATAGTTTGTAGAGAGATCCAGAGTATATAAGTTCTTAGTTTTTTATGTATCCCATGTACTCTTGAAATATAGTTAAATAATTCTTGAAATTTATTTAATCAATAATTGCAATTGATATGATTAATTTTTGTATTGTGCTATTAATTCAAAATCAAAAAATTTATTAATGAGTATTATTTCACATAAACGTTATATTATAACAACTATTTGCTACAATTTCAAAACAAATATAAGAGTAAATACCTGTGTGATAAACATATAAGCATCAAATCGATTATAGGAATCAATATCCTCCGTATCATATATTTTAGGTTAGTTTTTTAAACTTTCGTGTTACGCTTATAATCATATAATTTAAATTACTTTTAGTTTTTCGTATTTGTATTTATATTATAACAACTAGTTGCTACATTTTCAAAACAAATATAAGAGTATACCTGTGTGACAAACATATAAGCATTAGAACGATTATAGGAATCAATATCCTCCTTATGTATCATATGAATGATTATAGGAATCAATATACTCCTTATGTATCATATAGTTTAGGTTATTTTTTTAAACTTTCGTTAAAAATTATTTAAGAAAAGAAAAAAATAAATTAAAAATCTTACAAAAATTGTTGTTATCCAGAGTATGTAGGTAGTTTGTAGAGAAATCCAGAGTATATAAGTAGGTAGTAGGTTAGTTTTTTATTTATCCCATATACTCTTGAAATATAGTTAAATAATTCTTGAAATTTATTTAATCAACAATTGTCACAACAATTGATATGATTAATTTTTGTATTCTGCTATTAATTAAATATCAAAAAATGTATTAATGAGTATTTTCACATAAACGTTATATTATAACAACTAGTTACTATAATTTCAAAACAAATATAAGAATAAATACCTGTGTGACAAACATATGAGCATCAGATCGATTATAGGAATCAATATTCTCCGTATCATATATTTTAGGTTAGTTTTTTATAATTTCGTGTTATGCTTATAATCTTATAATTTAAATTAGTTTTAGTTCTTTGTATTTGTATATATTATATTTTCAGAGTAATTCGGAGTATAAATATTTTATTTTCATGTAAACGTTATAAGAACGAATTACTATGGTTCGATTAAACGAATATAGGAGCAAATATTTTTGTATACCTTCGTGTTGCACTTGAAATAATATAATCTAAATTAGTTTTAGTTCTATATATTTGTATTTATTATATTCATAGAGTACTTACTTCATAAAATAAGAAAAAATATTTATCAAATCACCATTAATTTATGTCAGAATGTGTGTGTAGTAAAAACTTGAGGAATGTGATTAATATAATTTGTAGTAGAAACTCTATTGAAACTATATAGTATATACTGTAATATATTCAGTGTATACAGAGAAATAATGTTGACTGAAATAATTTACTAATGTTGTACATCATTAGACTTTCCAAACACTATAACTGTCATTATGCTTTAATACTGAATTATCACAATTACACTATAAATTTGTACATAGTATACATATGACGTACTATTGTAGTATATATATGATGTCTATGTTTCTACATTTCTTTCTTCAGCCTTTTCATTATTCTCTGTTGTTTCATTCTATATTAATTAAAATTGTATTTTATTATTAATATTTATTAGTAATATATATTTAAAGAAAATTTTACCTCATTTAAAAATATTTCTGAGCCTAATATTAAGTTTTCAAGCTCCAATTTTTCATCACTTAAAATTTTTATTTGTTTATCATCCTTTACTATTAAAATATAGCTTTTTCCTGTTGTACAAAAAATTTAGAAAATTAATTAATTTTTATTGTCTAATATTTCTGTCTAATATATTATACATTAAAAAATGAAATTCTTTATAATATTACCACATTCTTGTAGATCTCCAGCTAATTCTAGTTTGATTCCTCTTTCGATACTAATACAATTTTCATTTTCAGGATCCTTTATTACTAATACTTCTAATTTATACTTTCCATCTGTTATTGCTCCAAAATATTCTTCTTCATTGTTTTTATTTCTTTTAATAAAAACATTTCGTAGATAGCCTTTAATTTCTGTAACATTATTAAATAAAGTTTTAATTTATATTTTATCATAAACTTTAATTTATATTTTAAACAACGTTTACATACTTATCATTCCTTTTTTCATTGGTATTTCTTCAAATTTTATTTCTTTAGGTTTCAAAATTTTTAAAACATTAATTTCTCCTAATACAGTTATACTGGAATAATGTTGTAAATTTAATTCATAATTTAGATTTCCTTTTGTATACCCTTTTGCTTTAGACACTGTTACAGTTTCTAACAATATTTTCTGAAAAATTATCATCTATTACTAAATATTTTTATTTATAATATTATATTTTGTTGTACACTGACCGTTAATGAAACTTTGAATATTATGAAAGTGTACCATGGAGAGGTAACGTCAGATTGATTGAGGTCAGGTAGAATTAAGTGAACCAAGACTGCAGCGGACCATAACGTGCTTTCATAATATTCAAAGTTTCCATTAATGGCCAGTGTACATTAAATTTGTTTACCTCATGAAGCTTTATCTGTGATATAAATTGATCAATATTTTTGTCATAAACGTTACACTGAACTTTTATTCCATCATTATTATTAAGAAGGAACTTAAAAATTTTAAAATCTTCGTTTTTTACTTTATTTAAGAATGTTGATTCACTAAACACTTGTTCTACGTAACCAACAACTGAACTATAACATATAAATTTTTATAAATTAAAAGTGATAATAATAGTTTATATAGAATAATATATGTTGTACATACGCAGATTTATCACCAATCTTAATTGTTTTTAGATAGACAGTCGTCGAAAAAGGTATCGTTTTTAGTTTTTTTGATAATGTTTCATTGTTTTTGGCTTCTTTGGACATTCTGAAAATGATTAATTTAGCAAAGTTAATATTATATTTATATTGTAATTATTTTTAGTACTATTATATAAGAACATTAGGTTAAATTCCTATACATGTATTTTATTTAAATGTCTTTTTAATACATCACTTCTGTGGAAAATTCTACCACATAATTTACAAATCTGCGTTTTATGATTATGAGTTGATAAATGCCTATTTAAATTATCTTGTCTTTTAAAAACTTGTTTACAATTTGGACACTTATATTTATTACTTTTACTTCTATTGTGACGTTCTGTGATATGTCTGTTGTAATGCTTTATATTTTTAATTATCATACCACACGTATTACACACTACACATCTATCTTTGTGTTCTAATTTGATATGTATTGTTAAAAAATTTTGATTAATGAAAACTTTGTTACAGGATGAACATAAAACTTTTGTTTCATGATTTGAATCCATCTTCAAAAAATGTATATATCTTTATGTAGTTATTATCTATTTACATATAAAATAAATCATTATTTTATAAAAATATCATACCTTAGACTTTGTAACTCAAAGTTACTCAATTATTTAAATATATTATTTATTGTATTCCTTGATTTGGATCGTTGATTTCTTGAATTTATATTATAAAATAATTTCTCAAAATGTCTCAAAATTCTTTAGAGTAAAAT
Organism: Pteromalus puparum; assembly: GCA_012977825.3. Lineage (NCBI taxonomy): Eukaryota > Metazoa > Arthropoda > Insecta > Hymenoptera > Pteromalidae > Pteromalus > Pteromalus puparum. Next base: position 19,551,980 of record CM053169.1, on the reverse strand, counting down.
GTATATTACTATAAAATCCAAAATTTGTTTATTATTATAATGTAAACCTTTTTTTATAAAACAGATCTTATGCTTAAGGATATATACAATAAAATTTTCAGAAGCTTTGTTTATATGAACATAGCAACATAAGCAGCACAATACAGCTGATGGTGAATATAGGAATCAATACCCTACTGCAAACATTTAACGATTAACAGAATCAATATCTTTCGCAATAACAATATTTAAAGAATATGCAAATATCAAATTAGAACTACACAAAATATAATTACTTAATCAATATAAGTAGTATAAACAGCACAATACAGCTGATATTCAATATAATTAAGGCATCATTACCCTACTACAATACAGCTGATGGTGAATATAGGAATCAATACCCTACTGCAAACATTTAACGATTAACAGAATCAATATCTTTCGCAATAACAATATTTAAAGAATATGCAAATATCAAATTAGAACTACACAAAATATAATTACTTAATCAATATAAGTAGTATAAACAGCACAATACAGCTGATATTCAATATAATTAAGGCATCATTACCCTACTACAATACAGCTGATGGTGAATATAGGAATCAATACCCTACTGCAAACATTTAACGATTAACAGAATCAATATCTTTCGCAATAACAATATTTAAAGAATATGCAAATATCAAATTAGAACTACACAAAATATAATTACTTAAACAATATAAGCAGTATAAACAGCACAATACAGCTGATATTAAATATAATTAAGGCATCAATACCTTACTCCAAAAATTAAACGATTAACAAAATCAATACCTTTAGCAATAACAATATTTTCTTAATTTATTAATTTTTTATCTTGATTAATACTTACTTATATAAAAATTGATTCCACTGATGGACTTGGAGTAGAGCAAAAAAAGATAAATTACGAAAAAGTAAAGTCACGCGTAAGTGGTACATTCCCGGTATATTTTTTAGATAAGAAAGAAGAAAAAATCACAATAAAGAATAAAAAATAAAACTGTTGATAGTGTCAAATATTTGTAATAGCTGTAAATATAAAACAATGAAACTTAACAAGTCCCGGAACACTAGAAGTGTTCCGGGACCTGAACCGACACTAGCCAACTCGACACTCTTGAGCGCTTAACAAGCCTCTAGAATGTTCTACTTCAACTGTAGGAGAGAGTAGGGCACAACGTGTCCAGATAACAGCAGGTGCTAAGCATGATGGCTAACAGATGATCAGTTTGGCAAATGAACGCAACAAAGATAATTTTCTTTGAGTAAAGAGAGGATTTTAAGAAATTAAAAAAAAATCCTTTGAGAAACGTTTAGGTTTAAGAATGTCCATCGAAAAGTTATCTTTTTGTCTTCACATAGATCACTTTCAAAGTTTTTGATTTTTACTCGAGATTAAAATAAAATCTTAAAGTTGTCGCGAAGACAACTTTTAGAAATTTATATTATGAATTTCATTGAAAGAAAGCACGGTGAAATATTTCACGAATTCAAAAATCGCAATGTTATTGATTCAATAGATCTGATGTAAATGTAAGAGACTAATTCGAGTTCTTATTGAGTTTACAGTTCTACAGAGTAAAATAAAAATTTTATATGTTTTGATAAAAAAAAGTCCTTTTCTGATTAATTACTTATTATTCTACTAAAATTCGAATTGTTTTTAACGCTGAATGAATTCTATTTGTTTAAAAAAATTATTAAAAGGTTGCGTTTGTTCCACAATTACCGATACATATAGCAAATACATTACAGAAAACTTTTTTGTTAAAAAAATGTGTAATTGTGAATTGATTTATTATAGAAAGAGTATCTATTTATTAAATAACGATTAACGGAATCAATATCTTACACAACATGTGTGAAGCGGGGAGATTATATTCAAATGCTGCAATATCACGTTGTTTACAGATTTTGATTTCTGTATTTCTTGTGACGGTTTCTACAAAAGTTATATCTTTTACTTAAATTATTCAGAAATAATTGAGAAATAAATATTCATAGTGTTAAAAATTATATAGTTAAAGTCAGTGCAAAGAGTTTACTACAGAAATCTAATTTATCACAGGTAATTTCAAGTTATGTGCATGACCACAGTCAACACTTACTGATTAATTTGACATAAATTATAAGCATAATGTACTGACTAAGTTAATATTGTTCAAGTGTAAATATTATAAAAAGTGATGTCTATGTGTTTAAAATTAATAATGATAAGGACTGGGGCCGTATTCTCTAACTGTGTTGACTGTGAGTCTGTGTAGTACGCAACACATAAGCAACACATCCGAGACAGTCCACACATACTTAAAAAAGTGCTCAAATGGTAATGTTTTAGGAGTGAAACCGCGATTTGACGACGAAAAAAATGTGATTCGTAACATTTTCATCTCTGTCTCGTCAACTTGTTAGCGACTTAAACGTGTGTGAGTGGTAAATTTTGTGTGGGACATTTTTCATACTTGTGTATATGAACCCACACAAAGCTAACCCATATACACATTTTGAAGTCGCCACAAGAAGCACAAGTTGACGAGACAGAGATGAAAATGTTACGAATCACATTTTTTTTCGTCGTCAAATCGCGGTTTCACTCCTAAAACATTACCATTTGAGCACTTTTTTAAGTATGTGTGGACTGTCTCGGATGTGTTGCTTATGTGTTGCGTACTACACAGACTCACAGTCAACACAGTTAGAGAATACGGCCGCTCAGTCATCGCAGTGCAGTATAGGCAGGGTCATAATGTTTACTGAGTCGATACTCAGAATCTGTTTTACTATGATGGGGTGGTTGTATCTGTATTCGAAGTTAACGTGTCTCATTATAGTGTGACATACTTGTTTAATGTGTTTATGAACTAGTTACCGAATAATGAGGTTTTAGTTAGAATATCTTTTGTTCGGGCTTTCATCTTTAACCTATGCTTTAGCGACAAATAGTCTACACCATATAGGCTCCTAAATAAGAAAATCAAAACTAAGACCCTTAAATACGACACACCCACCACAGTTTTTATAATATTTGCACTTCAAAAACATATAGTTAGTCACGTGCGCCTCGGTTAAAAAAAAAGGATTGAACGATAAGCAACAATACGTTTCAATCCGTTTTTTGAATCCAGGTTTAAGTCATCTTACTCGCCTTATGTAATAGCCGTTGTCAATCCGTAAAATATACTTTTTTCAATGTAGTTTGGATGAAACTGATTGAAACGGGAGGTGGGACGGTGCGAGTGAGAAGTGGTTGCGCCGAATGGGGCCGTTGTGTGGTGAAGCGTGTAGGTTGGACGGGTTGCATAGTTCCGGGATCGTGTTTGTGGTGAAGCGAGCGGTGCAAGGTGTGGACGGAGAGGAGATCGGCGTAGTGCAGAGAGGGCTGGACCGGTGTAGGTGACCAGGCGAGATAATAATTTATTTTTTCTTATATATTTTGATTTTATTATATATATTTCTTCAGTTTATTTCAGTTTTGTGTTCATATTATCTTATTTATTGTTTCTTTGTTTTATGTTGTTATTATGTTATATTTATTTATATTTTTCTATATCTTCTATTGTTTTATTTACTATATTTTTCTTTTCGTTTAATCCTCTAGTACATTTTTTTTCATTTTCTCTTTTAATTTCTCTTTTTATATTGTTATCTTATTATTGTTTTATATATTTATTTATCTTTATCTTTTTTCTTCTTTTCTTTTGTTATTATTATATTTATCTTTCATAATTATTGCTATTTATATTTCTATTTATTGTTTATTTATTATATTGATTTATTTATTTATTCATTCTTATATACTTCTTAAGTAAGAACGGATCTCAGAGGTATATATATATTTTATTTGATATATTATTTATATTTATCTGATATAATTATATTGTGTATTCTAATATTGTGTATTTATTTTAATTGTATTTTAGTTTATATTATTATGGTTGATTTTTTTTTGTTATATTTTCTTTGTTATTCTTTTTTAGTATTTGTTCTTCTTATATGTTTATGTTTATTTATATTTATAATTGTCATAGTGGAGATCGAATTGATAGATTTTAGGTCGATTCTTTATATTTTGTATTCTATTCATTTGATTGCAGTTGTGTGTCTTGGGATATATTGGTGAATTATGATTTTTAGTTATAAGCAGATATAGTGTATATCTTGATGTATTTAGGATCGGTTTTTTTTTATATTTTCTATATGCTTTGTTCATATGGCGTATTGCTTGATTTGAAATGTAGAGCTTTTCATTATATATTATTGTATATTTTTATTAGTATTTATTATTTTAATATTGTTATTTATAATATTTTATTATTCTTATTTATTCTATGATTATTGATTTTCATTATATTATCTATATATTATTATGTTTCTCTTATATTATATTGTTATATTATTTATTATGTTATTTATTATTTATTTTCTTCATATATATTTATATATTCTTATATTAGTATGTCAGTTTCTTATTATTTATAAAGTAGAAATCAATCTAAAAGAAAAAATTTCATACACAATCCTTGATAAGGCACTTCATATTAAAAAAAAGTCTAACTAAGCCGTACTATTGTCAAGTAACAGACATTAAAATAAATGATCATCTTTTTTGTTTGGGAAAGATGAGTTTTTCACATGTAAGATTTTGTTCAGACTGTTTTTTTTGTGGATAAGAAGAAAGAATGTAAATCTAACGCTTGTTGCCATAACTGCGAAATTCGTATTAATCTCCTTGGAGACATTCATAATGAAGAACTAAAGACAGCGCTTATTATATCGATAATCAGATTTGTACGATTATTTAATATAGGTTTATAAGTGAAGTTTATGTGGCTTTGCAGACATTCTAATACACTCAATATATATGAAAATAATAAAAGCTATTGTATAAATTTCAAATTCAAGTCAAGTCACTCATAATCTTACGCGAATTCCATTGATACCCTTCAGAAAAGATGGAACAGCTGTAATGTGGCAGTTTATATATATGATGGATATAACTTCTATAACAACAATTACAAAACAATCAAAAGTTTAACTAAATATCATATAGAATTATTAACTAATATTATGAATGATAATGCCGTATGCTAAAAATTAGTATAATATTGGAAGTCACACTCCTCCAAATATCGCAAATTTACCAATTACAATTATATTTTGTTCGTAAAATGATAACAAGGCAGAGGAGAATAAAACAACGCACTTACAGCTGAGACTGCGGTGCCATCATTGTTTTAAATCAGTAATTCAGATGATTATGGACCCTGTATTTATCACTAAAGCCAAAGACAGATTCTGATTACAAAAGACAATTTGGATTGAGGTAAATTATCTCAGTATGTAGACCCTATGGTTTTCCCTTTGTTGTTGGCCATCTGGAGATTTAGGATTGGAGTATGTGGGTACAGAAAAACCAAATTCTGAATCAATCAAATTTTTGGATAATAGATATTAGATATAGTGAAGAAAAAAAAAGAAGATTTAGAAAATCTCGACTTCCACTCTGCTTTACGCAATATTACATCCGTTATAAGAACTATCATATAGCACCAGAAGTAAAATTTTCTCTCCTTTATTATTCGGTGTAGACTGAACTCAACAATATTTTATACATGCAGCTGTGTTATAGGTAGATAGAGTAATGAGAATGATACGTTTCTTCAGAAATAATCAAAATCAATTAAGAATTGGGAATGTTCTAGGTTTAGGTTGCGGATCAATGGTTAGACATTCTGGCTGTACAAAGTATGTTCACACAAAAGTGTTGAAGCAAAAAAGATGGGTAATTGTGGTTTAATACTATACCAGCTACAGACATACGGAAGTCCCCGATTAGTATACACAACGATTATCAGGATGCAATTGCAGATAACGAGCAGCGTAAGTCTAGACCAGATTCCTGATAACCATGGGACTGTGTAACCTAAATGGAAAAGACTTAGAAGAATGGTCTAAAACATTCCTAATGTTACTACTCCAATGAATAGAGAATATTACTGTTAGATTATTTGTGCAAAATTTAATTCGTTTTTAACCGAATTTTAAAAAGATAAAATCTTGGCGAAGGTATGCTTTTACGTGGATAGATAGGAATTTTCAAAACAACGAGGTTACGCACATGCCTCATAGGGTACGTTTGTGACATGCATCCTCAATGAACAAAATTATGAACCTGAATGGCAATATAATAAATACAGTTCTGGCTGAGATTCCACACCAATTTGCTGAATAAAAGATTTACAAAATTAGTAAGTGGTCAAACAGCATGTTATACATTGGCCGGACGACAGGCAAGATACGAGTGATCCTTGTTTGGAGAAAATTCTAAATTAGTAAAACTAAAACTACTGGTGTGGCGGTAAATGAATTTTGCCGAGCCCAGAAAGGTGTTTGCGCACAGGGACACAACTTTTAAGAGAGGAACGGGTTGTACATTATATGCGTCGGTACGAGGATAATGAGCATCTGAAAATAAACGTATGCGACAAAAAGTATAAAAGATATTCTCAGTAGATTAACCGTATGTCGTTCGGATACAATAGCTTGCCCCCTTACCGGCAGGGAAATATAGAATGTCATATAAAGTGTAGATATTTGTGCGCAGGGGCTATTCAAGAGTATTGGCAAATATATACTTTGATTACATACATAAGGGTGGAGATAAGCATTATGCAAAATTAAAAAAAGGAAGTGGATAAAGAAGATGATGAAGCCAGGGGCTGGTAGTTCATGGAGAACCAATTACAATGTTATTGGATGGAAGATATTAAGAGCGCATGGCGCAGCTTGGCCGACTACCAACATTCATTATGTGGTTACGACCCACACACATATGGCTAGAGCCGTGTTAGGGCAGATTCATCACAATAAGACAAACCAAAATTATTTTGAAGAACATAATACGAGCAGAAGCAGTTACGTCAACACAGAAACGACGCGGACATAACGCGAGCATGTTTAACAATAAATAAGAGTATCGAGATAATTTTGCGAAAACATATTAGAATATGTTGAAAAACCCACTCCGAAACATCTACAACCATTTGGATCAAAAACAAAATCTTCGGATAGAAGACGGATCAGCGGAAATATAAAATATGGTGCCGAATGTGGGACGATTAAATGTAGTATCTCCCAAAGAAACGTTGTGAAGATGTTGTCTGAGTGATTACTAAAGCAGGAATAAAAGGTGCTACTTCTTTTGAAGATTTACGAACGTTATAAATAATCACTGTTCAAAACGTTATATAAGAAGCAGCAGCTAGCTTATGGTTAGTAGAGCTGATGCACGTCTTCGTGTTTATAAATATTTTTGAATGAAGCTTTGTCAAATAATGTTATCATTTTCAATTACGTAATTTGTTGCTTGGTTCATATGTAGCAGAAAACATCCAAGAAATACAATTTGGAATAGGTTTAAAAATTTTTTTACTGAAGATTATGTTTTTTAGAAATAAATCAAAGGAAAGAGAATAGCTTTAAGTCGCATATCCACCAAGGAATATTGAGAAACAGGAAGAAAGGTGTTTGTATAGGATTTGAGTTTAGCCAGAACCTGACAATCTATTCGCCTCAATGATTGATATGTCTTCTCGAAAATAGTCATTCAAAGTGTCCATATTTTCAACAAATGGTAAGATCAATTAAATGAAGATCAAACAGCTGCTATTTTCACGAGAACTTGTAATTATAGCAAAGAAAGGAGAACATGTTAGTTTATTGATGGGTCCTGAGGTTCAGGAAAAGGACTTGTTCTATATACAAAACTGGCTTGAATACACTATTATAGCTTCTATTGAATCAAGAAAGTTTGTATGGCTTGTGACGTGGTATCGGGTTCTATATTTTGGACCAAAGGGAAGACAAGGTCATGAAACTTTTAGATACTTTAGATTTTGGTATAGATCGAGATACTGGCTTTTTTGAAAAATTAGAATCAGGATAAAAGAAAGAATTAAGAATTGGTGATTTAGATTATGGGATGAAGCATGCTATGATGTCAGCGCGAAGAGAAGGCTTTAGAAATCAATGAGATCGAACCTGCAAGATGATCTGTAATAAGATGACTCGCTGGTGCTGAGGAAAATTGAATCAATGTAGGAGGTGATTTAGACGCAATATTCCAGTATAAAGAGCATGGTTGAAATTGCTGATCGTTGAGGAAACAATTAGAAGTATTCCAAATTATGGCCTCTTTCAAGTTTTAAAGATTAAGAGAAAGAATTCGTCTCTATATGATAGAGAATCTCAACATTATTAATTAGATTGTAGAGAAAGGTAAAATTATCCTTCAAAATACCTCATTTTGGAAAACTGATAGATGTTGTGAAAAATGTATAGGCATATTAATCCAATATAGTCCTATTAAATTCTGTAATTTTAGCTCCTCATAAATGAAGAGATTAAAACATTCCCCCATAGATAAAAGTGATTAAAAATGTTATACCGTGGTGATAATCATGGACATATGTACAGCATAGATCACCGAGACAGCATAGTTAGTGTAGATCAAACTGAAGGACAATATTTCATCTAAAGGAAATTATCAATTGAAGATGTTAAGATGAAATGGAGAAAGTCTTGACCACTCATAATTAGGAATTGAAAATAAACGCGGAAAGTTATGTTAATGTCGAAATTGAGTATATGGAATAGATGGTCTTGCAATGGGAACTCGTTGAAATCATTAAAATTATCTCAATTACAATATTGAAGCAGAAATTAGATTACAGGAGAGAAATATTGGAAATGAAAGTCTTATACGCAAGAATCACTATAAATAGCTGCGAAGAATTCTTGCATTTGCCATTTACTCTTTATAGAAAACAAGTTCCAAATAAATATTTAGCTTCGCAATTAACAAATAAATCACGGAAGGACAGTGATTCTTATGGAATGATTGACTTCTTAGTGATGCGGCGCAGTATGTTGTCATGCGTCAGCAGTACTGTAATATGATAGATTATCTAAAGAATAGCAATAACTCCACCTAGATAATAAATTATGGTTCAATTATGTTGTAAATCAGATTTAATACCGTCACACCATCAATATTAATTCGATTTTTTGAAGAATGGGCGCTTCAAATGAATTAGAAGATTCTTCAAAATCGATAATATTGGTATGAGTGAGGTATTAAGAGTCTATTTAAAATGATATACAAACTATTGCAGAATAATACAATTTTTTATAGATATATTATAATACAGAAGTCATGAATTGATTCCTTCAGACAAGTTTCTCCTATTTGTAGTTTCAAAAATACTTTTAATTCATCAGTTAAGTGTTTTTTTATGTTGTTAAATTTTTAGCAGGTAGTTATGACATATGGAAGGGATCATTCAAGAATTCATTGAGTCGTGTAGAAAGATGATGACACACAGGGAATTATTTACTTGAGAATTAAATTGTCAAAGTTGATCAACAAGGGTTTATTGAGGGAGGGAAGTTAAATTATGAACGTTACTTGAATAATTTACAGCTGACTAAGACTATTATTTGTGAATGCAATTAAATTGCTCAAATAGAAAGTTTATGAATATTTGATGAAGTAGCTATATGTTCCAACGATTTTTCCTAATTTAGATGAAATACCTACTGAATATTCAATAATGTACTCAAAAGATTATTCAAGTTTCGTCAAAAAAAACAATTAATAACCTAAGTGAACTAAAAATCAATCGATAATCGATGGCCGATATGTTAAATTAAGTGTATAAATATAAGCATACATCATACATCACGATCAAATTAACTACACAAAAAATGTATTTTGGTGTCTACTGGTGGTTTCAGTAATTCGGACTAATAGTTCAAAGAATTTTTTCAGAATGGAGGAAAGCAATTTAAAATGTTATGGTATGGTGAAGTTAATTTATAAAATTGTTTATTTCAGATAAAAAGTATGAGAATGATCAACATAAACGTCAGTTCTCTAAATGAAAAAAGATAGTCGAACATGAAACGCAGTGTTCATCGCTAGATGCAGAATCATAAAAAAATTATTCAAAATTATTTGTATTGGAGTTCTCAATATATAACATGTCAAACCTATAAATAATTAGTTTCAATTTCTTATTAAATATCGAAAATTATTAACTAATTAGAAAGCTTACAACACAGAACGGGGTCCACAAACCAGACAAATACATCATAAAAAGTCAAAAACAAGGTTAAATTTCGTATTATTATAGGACCTGCCGTAATGAAACTTGTTGCGTCGAAGTAAGTTACATGATTGTTTGTACAGCTTTTACATGAAGAAAGTTTAGATGTCAAATTTTGACCTGGTACAAGTATTGAGTATACTTGGTCAAAAATGGAATGGTGGGTGTAATAAATACAAGTACATTAATTGGTAAGACTCAAAACTTTTTTCAAGTGAAAGTGAATGCTGGTAGGGACGGAGCGATGGTATGAGAGTGGAGTGCTTTAGGGAGAGGGAATTAGTCTGCTAGAGACGTCCCGTGGGTATAGGGCTCGAAGGCGATATCTCCACGGTGATTTTTTTGGAGATTGTTGCCGGTTAGTAAAAATCTAATTGTAAGAATGAAGTCAGATGGTTGGATGTAGTGCGGAATGGTTTCAGAGGGGTGGGTGGATAAGGTAGGAAAAGAAATTTCTAATTGTAGGAAATCGATTGATTTTCAATTTTTCATTTTCCGATGATCATTAACTTCTAGAAGAAAAATTCATTTTTAACAATAAACAAATTGTTATATAATCTTCATGTCATTATATGACAATATTGTGATTTTATCAACGAAAGATACAAGAAAAAAAAACAAAAAAAGAAATTCAACGCGACTGAAGTATATTAATAGTTATGACCGCTACGGATACAGATATACTGTTTGACCCCAGTACTCCTTGGGTGGTGTGAAAACGTCTCTAAGAATGAATGATTTAACTAATCTACAACTTACTATACGTTTGTTTAAGATCGCTCAGAATGTTCGGCATGTGGTTGGCCATCTTATAGGGAGACAGCGCTATTACACTGAATGATTGCTTATTAAAAAGAGGAGCTATTGTAGGGATGTCAGAGCGGACACAGTGAGATCTACTCTACCGCGTTCTAAGCGAAGCGATCTACCGCACGTGGAAGGGATGCGATCAGGTCTGGGCTGAACTTAGTATGAGGCTTGTTGGAAATTAAATTGTAGATATGTGTTCAGTCTTATGGGAACTAAAATTGAAACCTAAAATTACAGCTTAACCGTTTCTCTAACTTAAAATGATAAGCAGAAAAAGACTTTGGTTCAGCTTTTAGGTGATCGTTCATACCGATCATAATAGACGTAACATTGTTGTATGAACGTCAATTATGACACATAAAGGGAGTAGGAGAGGAAATTGAATAGGAAGTGAGGGGAAGTGGAGGGAAGTGGGAGGGTAGTGGGAAAGGAAGTGGGGGGGATGAGAGGGAAGCTGAGGAAAACGGATATAGAGTAAGAGGAGGTGGAGGGAAGTGAGGGGAAGTGAGGGCGAAGTAGAGTGAAGTGGAGGGGGTGGGAGGGGAAGTGGAGGGGGTAAATGGAGGGAGTGGAGGGGAAATGGAGGAAGCGTGAGGGGTGGAGGGGAGTGGAGGGGAGTGGCGGGCAAATATGAAAAAGCATAACGTAATTTTGTGAAACAGATTAACGTTATTTAGTGGAGGAAGTGGGAGGGAAGTGGGAGGGGTGAGGGTGGAGGGGTAGGTGGAAGGTAAGTGGAGGGGGAGTGGGTGGAGGGGTGAGGGGATGGAGGGGCAAATGCGAAAAAATAACGTGGAATAGAACCAATTTAACGTTTTGGTAGGTGGAGGGGTGGGAGGGAAGTGGAGGGGTGAGGGGGGTGGAGGGGTGGAGGGGATTTCAATTTAAAATAACGCTTACAACTATATAATATAGGAAGATATATTATTTAGGTATAATTAAGATAAATAATAAGGCACTTCCGTGTAGTGGTCGTGTCCAATAATAATTACCTGCCACATTTCGTTCCCTGGTTTTAAATTATTTAAAGGAGTTCTACTATTCATAGCCGTAATGAGTGATTTAATTCGTCTACAAAACTTGATCCCTCACAATCTATAAGATCTGGATGCTTGTCTTGAAAAATTTCCATGCTGTCAGCAACTCCAAAGAACTGCAAGCAAATTAAATAGTTGCTCTATTTACGTACTAATATTCTATTTCGATACGAGTGCACAACAGTTAATTTTGCACAAGTGTGAGTTTTGTCGTTTATGCGAAGCGAAGGCGACAATCACACCAGTGTAAAATAAAAAAAAAACACGCGCATCAAGAAGTTGTGTTTCTGTACCTGAAACGCGAGGGCGACGTTCATTTTTTGATAATACTGCGGATTAACATGTTCTTCTCTGAGGCGGTAATTCACTTTTGAATTGTATATGCTTTTGGATTTTCTATAGCTAGCAAGGCATACCAATGTTTTAATGATACATTTCCATCAGGAGTCTAAAAGAAAGTAAGTCAGATTTGCGTTAAATTTTTCATAATAGAGAGTTACGCATATTGAATAAAAAGTGTTCTTCATTCATAAATAATTACCCAAATATTAGCATATTTTTCTTGCTTTGTGAAAAAATTGCGTAGACACTTTATTAAGTGCGGAAAATCGGAAAAAAACCATAGTCTGCGTTCTGAATCTACAATATGATCCACACTAACGCAGTCTTCTGTAATGCCAAATAAATCCCACATCACACGGTTCCACGATGCTCCATCATTGGCGATTCCATCGACTTTTAAGCCGGCTCTCTCTGCTAAAGTAATGGCCTCCATCATTATATGATGCAAGACAGTGCCATTCGCACTGCCTTTGCTGAGAAAGCACCCTAGCGTTTGTACCCATTTCCCTTTAAAGGGTTGAAACATTATTACAAGCGCGTGGTCGCCTTTCTGTCCTTTTTGATGTTCCGGTGTGTACATGCCAAGGTCAGTGAAACCCTCCATTCGTAAATTTTGTCGATTGAAGGAAACGCTTTTAGAGAGTTTCATTTCATCGACTAGTAAAACACCTTTGAGAAAGAAAAGCATTTTGACATATACGTGTAGTATAATATACGCTATATAAATATTACGTGCTATTTTAAATACCGCAAATTGCTTTGTAAATTTTACTAATAAAACAACCGATATATAAATAATAAAGAATTCTATAGGTTGCATTTCAAATATCGCAAAATTGGTTAATATACCATAAAAATATTTAATGTAGATTGAATAATATTGATCTTGAAAATATATAAGTATTTTTTTCACTTACATGTTGTAGGTAAAAAAAATGTTGTATTTTTTGGTACGTTTTTTACTCAAAAAATATACGTATTTTTTATAGGTGCTAATTATAATGAAATTGAGAATTTTTTATTTTAGTGAGTAATTTTTATTAATTATATGATACAATTATTTTCATGCATCATTCAACAGTGTAGTAATAAACATATATTATTAAAAAATTTAAAGCAACGATGTAACTCGCCCGATAATATTATACATAATATAAATTTGGTACGGCACATATATACTCAGCATCAAGAACATTGAAATGAAGATGCACACAAACCTTTGAAATATTATTAGTATCAAGAACCGTCAGTTCGTTAGAAACATTTATTATTTTCTTGATAGGAAAATCAGTTTCTTCTACTCTTATCGGATAATACAGTGTGTATTTTTTCGATTCCATTATATCAACTATAAATTCTACAAGTTGTATGTAATGTCCATCTGTGGTTATAGCATAAGAGTTATCTGATCGTAGTCTTCTTTTTTTTACACGAAGTAAATAAACATCGTTGTTTAACCATTTTTGTATACGTTTTAGATGTTAATGATAATCCCAGTTCTCTAATCCATCTTGAAGCAGTTAATTTATTTTTGCCGAAATATCGAGCATGAGATAGTTTCAAACTATTTTTAGCGTGCCTTGTATGTAGACAATTAACGTAATCCAGTACTGGCGATAAAGGATTGTTTGTAAGTACGTGTTCTTTTAAAATAATCCCACTCTGTCGCATTGATATTGTTCTGCTTATTTGGTGCGTTACTCCTTTAGCAGCACGAACTGCTTTTAACATTTTTCCATTGCCACTTTCAAAGCAATAACCTGAATGATTCAGTAGTGGTCCCCAGTTAATGACACTTTGCGCCAGATGTAATAGTTGGTGGACATTGTAAGTCATAGCAGATTTTGAATATAATCTTTCTGTTTCGACAACAAATTCAATTAATAATTCGTGCGCACGGTGTATTTGTGCCATAGTCAAATTATCTTGCATTAATATATAATAACCGTTAATAAATAATTTCCAGTGTTCAAGATATGGCGAAAAATTGTTAAATATTTTTAATATTGGATAACTTTAAAATAATATCTAATTTTCATACTCCTTTCCCTTATAAAATTTTCTCTCGTTGATAGGCCGAGATAATCTCTGCACTTGATTAGGCAGCTTAATGGTTTTCAAGTAAGTATTAATAGTTTCAATTTGTTGTTCCTCTAACGAAAAGGGAAATCCTCTTCGGTCAATCCATAGTTTTAAAAATTTTTCTGCGGTTCCTAAATTATTACAATGCAAAATATCGGGACAAAATCCATCAACTATATTAAATTTAGGCAAATCTGCTAGAACAGTTAATTTTTTCACGCCTTAAACTGCTTTTGACTGTTCTAAAGCTTCTAGTGCATGTGTAACCATAGTTAACTCTGTTCGTCTAGGTATTGGTTCATCTATATAAACGTATTTAATACTGCGTCCTCTACCATGTACAACATTTAATCCTGGATGTAAACACCAACTACAGCCGTAATATCCATTGTATTGCTTAATGCCTTGCATTGGTGCTCGTGCTTGAGAATCAACGCAACAACAAACTACATATACTTGAAGGCAACGTTCTTCATCGTTTATTGTACATATGATTCCTTCGGCTAGTGCCTTCATTTTTTTAACAAACGGCTTCAAAAATATATCCATGTCTGGCTTACCTTTGCCAAACCATATTCCACAAACTACAGGATTCGCGGTTCTGCTTTCATATGGAATTTCATTAATTATTAATTGTATAGGCCATACTGAACATTTGGAACTTACAAAAATAGGAGAACCGTCACTATTAATAATTACGGAAACAAAATTTTTGTTTTCTTCATCTGATAGTTGATTAAATATTTTCTTATATAATACCCCATCTGTTATATCTTCTATAGGTTGATTTCCAATATCTGGTTTATTTTTTATATTGTCAAAATAATTAATATTTTCTTTTACTAAACTTACAATTTCTGTTTTTACATTGTAAATTACAAAGTAATTGGTATAACCCTGGTAGAAAATAACCCAACCAAAATGGCTTGTCAACTAATTGTTCGGCAATTTTTTTTGCCAACGGTTACGAAAAGTATTAACTAACGGTTACCCAACGGTTGGGAAAAAATTCTAAATAAAAAGTTAGCCAACGGTTCACCAACGGTTGGAAAAAATACACTGCAATAGATATTTTAAATATGAAAAATGTTAATTGCTTTTAGATTTTCAATTTACGTATACACGTACGTAATCATGGATAATAAAAACATATATCATATAT
>CM053169.1:19527499-19530076 GCA_012977825.3 Pteromalus puparum | reverse complement strand
CGTCTACCTTCTATTTTATACTTAGATATATAATGCGAATTTTGTTGGAAAATATCAAAACGATTACCAGGAGGCTGGATATCCTCATCTCCTTCCACATCGACTTCTTGCTGATTCACGTCATCCTCTGTTTCGCTTCTCTCCTCCGCCTCCTCCTCATCATCCTCCTTCGCCTCCTACTCACTGGACTGATTATCCTCTTGTTTGTGGTCAGAATCATCATCATCATCATCATCATCATCATCATCATGATTGTTGCTGTTTGAATTTTCCATTCTTCCTCTACCAACTTGAATAGAAAAATCACTTTCATCGGCCTCGTAATCCTGCGATTCTGCAGAACTACTGGTGTTTGAAGATGTTGTAGATAAGGGAAAAATGGATGTAGAAGAAGAACAAGATGAATCGTTAGAGTGATTATTTTCTGAAAAATTTATTGAATACAAAATATATGAATACTCTATTTTACACTTTCTTATTTTTAAATTATTCTTCCGGTGCAGGTCCTGAAAAACTCTGACCCATGAGCTTAATCACATCAGGTAGATTATCAGTGTTTAACAGTACGGAATTTTCATTATCTTTGCACGCATCGAAAAACCAACGTATTTCTCGTGCTCTTCGAACATACATGATGCGCATAATATCTTGTTTCAAAGACCTTGGATACTTAGAAAATCCTTCGAGACCACGCCGAATAACTTAAATAATATTTGAAAAATAAGATTTCATTTCAAGAAAGATGTACATTTAAATACAACATTATACTCACGTTCATTAATTTGACGATCTCTTGAATTTCTCTTATTAAAAAAATGCTCGGTGACCAATCCTTGAGGGCTTATTCGTGTGTGCCGCATTTCTGCGGGTTCTACTGGCCGGGCTAAAAAGTCGAGTATTTGCTGCCGTCTTTTGACACATGGATGCTGCGCATACTCAATAATATTACTGCTTTCATCAGCTGCACGATTCATCAAGCGCTGTAGAATATTATTAGCAGCAGCTGTTGGCTCCTTGCATGTGGCAAGAAGGTGCTCAACGTTGACCAAGCGTTGAGAATCCCTATTGACGGATGCATCTTCAACCGCTATCGTTCTAGTATCATTATCATTCGGCGCTCTCTCCTCTGCTTCACCTTCCTCTTCCATCGCCTCGTTCACCTGAAGATGCACCGCCGCAGCCATCGCCGCTACTGCTGGATGCTCCCCCTCCACTACCTCTCTCCTTTCGGCTTCGCGCTCCTCCTCCGCAGCCGCCGCCGCTACCATCTCAGCCGGTACAAACTGTACATCAGCTACAGCATTACCCGCTTGCGCTGCATCCTCCTCCGTCTCTCTTTCTTCTTCTTCCAGCTCCCCCTCTTCATCCGATGACGTAGCTTCAACATTTTGACTTGATGAATACTCCGTAACATCATCATCATCTTCATCAGAGGTTATGGCTAATAAATTTTCTAACGCTGTAATGTAAAAATATTTTATGTTAAAACACAGCACTTACTTTTTATAATAAACGTTAAATGTATTCGCGGTACTGATGTATACTTCATAAAAATATTAAATTTTTCATGTATAGAGTGAATTAAAACAAATATTATATCCCGACATTTGTTATAAAAAAAGGAAGAACTATAGCGAGAAAAACAGTTATTACAAAAGCATTCTCACTGTCATAGAATACAGCTAATGCATATTCTCTCTGATTTTATAGTTGCGCGATATATTACTGCAATGATCGATAAATATGTATCGGATACTATGTAATAATATGGCAGCTGTAAGAAGCTAACATATCTAGCGCTGTAGCAGACGACTCGAAAACACTAGGCGTCATGAGTAGTAGGCGACGCAATCTGCAGTAAGAGCAGACGACACTGCATTACGAATGTGAATGAAACAGAGCTTGTAGCAAGAGCAGACGACACTATCAGCTGTAGCTGTGTTTTTATTAATGATAACGCGTTATAGTAGTAAAAATTTACTCACCGTTGTTCTCTTCGAATGCTGTCATCAGCCGCATCAACACTGGTAAATGCGCAAAATTCTGCTGCATACAGAATTCTGCGGCGCATCGCACAGCCAAGTTGCATTTTTTAAAAATGTCTCTATGAAGCTGTGCAATTTTACGCGGTCCACAGCATTGTAAAAGCCGTGAAAACTCGCGGCACAATTCACACGCGACCATGCGTTTCACGCGTAGACGCCATCTCCTTGTACACCTGCGTCTAATCACACTGCGCTCCTGCAGATTACTCGCGACGCGAAGCACTACAGTGCGAAAACACTCTTCGACGATGTTGTACATGCTCGCGAGCTCTTGATCGATTTCAACTACTCTCATGACTACTACTGAGCTCCTGAGGTCAGCGTAGGGCTTATATAGCCTAAAAAACGTCCTGTTAGTGGTGAGAATATACACTCACACAGCACTATAAAACGCGAAAAATAACATCCTGTGATAAGTTTGGGCTCAGCTTTATCAACATTGTCGAATATCAAAATTACGTCGAAAGTCTCATACACGCTAAGAGAACCGACTGATTCATAGGTATTATATTACCTTCGTCTCACGGGTCAA
>CM053169.1:19472499-19522499 GCA_012977825.3 Pteromalus puparum | reverse complement strand
CTTCTATCGGCTGTCCCCAAGACAGCCATATTTTTTTTGACTATTCTAAGCGTTTGATTCACTCTACATTCAAAAGTCAAACAATCGGCATGGCAATGCTATGCTAAAACACATTCCATACTGAGAAAAAATGTCTCATCCCATTCTGGGAAAAAGGGTCGTTCGATACAGCACTAACTCCGGGTTTTTTCGAAAGTTCAAACTTTTAAATAAACGTCTATGGCGGTAAAACTGATTGAACTTATCTGATACCGACTTGGCAGGAAGCAGAAATTATCTTTTGGCAGCTTCAAACACGAGAAAAACAAATCTTTGTGAGCCACTTTCTCTCCTCTGGCCCGCGCGACACGACCACGGAGCATGACTTTTCGAACACCAAAAACTACCTAACTGTCTCGTGTAAGTGCCGCCATCTCGCGCCAGATGCTGGGAACTGAAAACATCCCATTCAGGGAAACATCCCATTTTGGGCGCATCTTCCCTATGTCTAGCTATCATGGCAGAGTTACAGTGTTCAGGATACAATCTTGGTTACAGATAACTTTGGAGCAAACTAAAAAAAAATATTATCTCACTGCGAAAAGGGATACAATTTATGAATTGTTAAAAATTATAGATGCCTTCCTACGATTGTTAGATCAGATACGGGTACTGAGAAGGTTGCAATCGAATCTCTGCAGATCTGTCTGAAAAGGGTGAAATTACCCAGTGTCAAATTGAGTAACGAGCGCGTAAACGGAAACATCTCGGTTTGAATCGACACTGGGTGCGCGCTAAATCTAATAAAGGAAGGGTGTGTGCGTAGCGGAACAAGGATTAACTCTGATAAAAGATACAGCCTGGTGGGCATAGGCAACGGTCTGGTCAAAACGGTGGGAGAGGCCATTTTAGAGTTCGATGGACGAGAAGCTAGTTTTTAGCTGGTCCCAGACAGTTTCCCTGTAGAGAGTGATGGGATCATAGGGGTGAGTTTTCTCGAGAACGAGCATGCGCAGCTGATCTTTCGACGCAATGGCACCTGAGAAATGCGCATAGACTCGTCTTCTTTCCCTTTTGTGAGAAATACCACGATCTCACTACCACCTAGAAGCATGAAAATCGTCGAGATTCCCGTGAACACCAGCAATCTCGCAGAAGGCATCCTCCCACGCATCGACATCGGGCCTGACGTCTACTTGGGCGAGGCCCTCGTGAGACCCATAGGCGAGCTGGTGCGCGCGTGCACCATGAATTCATCATCCGAGCTGGTGACAGCAACCATTCCTATCCCAGATTTAGAAGAAAGTCCCTTGACTTGCAACCAACAAGACAACGCTCAGCCCCCTCTGCCTGACAAACGCGAGGAAG
The DNA here is from genome assembly GCA_012977825.3 of Pteromalus puparum. NCBI lineage: Eukaryota > Metazoa > Arthropoda > Insecta > Hymenoptera > Pteromalidae > Pteromalus > Pteromalus puparum. The sequence continues at coordinate 19,521,152 of CM053169.1, read as the reverse complement.
CCAAAAGAGTGGCGACGCTATTGCGGATGATCAAACCCGACCATCTTAACCTGGAAGAGAGAAATAAATTAATCAGGGTAATCAGTAAATATTCTTATCAATCCTTTTTGCCGGGGGACAAGTTACAAGCGACTGACGTTTTCACACATCGAATAGAATTAACAGATAGCGCTCCTATGTAGATTAGACAATACAGACACGCACACATTCAGAAGGAGGAACTGAATCGAGAAATATAGGACATGGTGAGAGACGGAATAATACAGGCCTCAATTTCACCGTTTAAGGCACCTAGTTTCCTAGTTCCCAAAAAGACGGATAGTTCAGGCAAGCAGAAGTGGCGTCTCGTAATCGATTATAGAGCTCTTAACGAGAAGGTCGTGAACGTGTGCCATCCGCTGCCTAATATTACAGACATACTCGACCAGTTAGGGAAATCCGTTTATTTCTCCACGATGGACCTGGCTTCAGGATTCTATCAAATAGCCCTAGAACCTTCATCAAGACCTCTGACTGCTTTCTCTACTCCCTTCGGGCACTGGGAATTTGAGAACTCCAATGGGACTCCGCACGAGCTCCTCCGTTTTTCAAAAGATTATGAATAAGATCCGCTCCGGTCGTCAAGGAGTAGAGATGCTGGTATACATGGATGACGCAATTCTATACTTCCAGACCCTGGATGAGCACATAGGGAAGCCGGATAGGTTTCTGGAAAAGATGAAGTCCGCCAAACTAACTCTCAAACCGGAAAAATGCTCTTTCTTGTGCAAGGAGATAACTTACCTAGGGCACGTTGTGTCCAGCAAAGGCGTAAGCCCTGACCCCAGGAAGGTTGAAGCAGTAAAGTGCTTTCCAGTCCCTACAAATAAGAAAAATGTGAAGCAATTCCTTGGCCTCGTAGGCTATTACAGGCGATTCATCAGGGACCTGGCAAAGATCGCTAGACCCCTGTATAAACTTCTAAAGAAGGAGATGAAGTTCGAGTGGAATGCCGATCAACAGCAGGCGTTCGAAACGCTCATTAATATCCTGAGCACTCGACCCCTTCTTCAAAACCCAGATTTTGAATCAGAGTTCGTTATCACTTGCGATGCCTCCGATTATGCGGCAGGCGCAGTGCTGAGCCATGGACCTATTGGCAAGGACCTGCACATAGCATATGCATCTAGACATTTCGGAAAGGCTAAGAGAATTATTTAACCAGCGAAAAGGAACTGTTGACGATGACTTTTGGGGTCGAACAGTTTAGGCCGTACATTTATGGGACTAAGTTCACCCTAGTCACCGACCACCGTCCTTTAGCGTGGCTGCAGAATATCAAGGATCCCAATTCCAGGCTTGCGCGGCGGCGAATTCGCCTCAGAGAATACACGTTCAAGGTGGTCTATAAGGCAGGTCGAGTGAATTCGAAATCGGATGCGTTGTCCCGTAACCCTATCCCTAATCCTATTACCAAAGCCGATGCTCACATGGATCTGGAAGGGATTGATGTCTGCGCAGACTCCCCATAACTTGTAGACTCAGCCGAGAGATCACTTTGGGCAGAGAACATCCTACACAAAACCTTTCTAACAACGCATGAAGTGGCAGTTGCAAGTGAGGAGCAGGTGGACGGAACGGATAAATTAAGGTACAGGTGATGGTCCAGGTCTGCTAGGTCATGCAGTTATGACGACGGAAATACAGGAGGAACATTATCGAAAAGATGGGCCGATAGGCCCCAATCTCCATCTTGCTGGTTTGCAAGGGTGCGACGGAGATGCACTGCATGACAGCCGTAAGTCGCAGTCAAAGGGGGTTGAAGGTTCTGAGGCAACGAGCGCAGGGGACCCAAGCAATGACCGTCACGCTGCGAGAGAAAAAGATCCATGTGGACAATATGTGTTTTTGATGGTTTGTGACATGACTAGCAACACCAATGACCACTTGCTCATGAGAAATGACCACTGCATCCACTTCATTCTCAAGGACTGCAATTTGACCTCTCTGAGTAGCCAACAATTCCTCGACTGCAATCTGTTATCCATAGAAGGTCTAATAGAACTGGATCCCAAGATCGGACAGGTTTTAGTGTTCAAAACCAGCGACAATAAGTACATATTTAACTTAGTGGTAAAAACATCAGCTGATGAAGAAACTTCTGCTGGCAACGTTCACACCTGCCTTGAGGGCCTAAAAACGTCTATGACTGAGCTTGGTGTGAGGACGGCCAGCATATCTAGCACAGACAATCAGATGGATGATCTGGACTGGAGAGTTGTCGAGCAGATTCTATTCGAGATCTTTGCCGGAGAAGACTATCACTTCACAGTTTGCTCCAATAAAACTCACTTCCCAGGAAGAAGAAAGAAAGGGCATTCTAAGAGAGCACCATGACTCTGTGACGGGAGGACATCATGGCATAACCAAGGTATACAAGGCCATCAGGAACAATTTTTATTGGAAGGGTATAAAAGGGGATATTCAGGAGTATGTCAAGTCCTGCAGAAGTTGTCAACTACCCATGAATCAACCCTATTTTTGGCTTCTTCGTAAGAAGTGAAGTGCTGCTTGACCAGGGCGTGAGCCATCGAATGGAACAAGTGGTAGTCCGAACGAGCAATGTCTGGTGAATACGGCGGATGGGGAAAGACATCCCATTGTAAAGCTTCCAAAGTATTCTTGACGACTTTTGCAACATGTGGCCGAGCGTTGTCATGCTGAAAAATCACTTTGTCATGTCTTTTGGCATATTGGAGGCGTTTAAGCTTCAATTCTCTCCTCAATTGCAACAGTTGCTGTTGATAACGTTCTCCAGTGATAGTTTCGTTAGGCTGGAGTAGCTCGTAATAGATTACTCCGAGCGGATCCCACCAAATGCACAACATTAACTTCTGGCCATAAATATTCGGTTTGGCCGTTGAAGTTGGTACGTGACCGGGCTTACCCCATGATTTCCTACGCTTTGGGTCACTATTCGATGCAAAAAACCCTTTCGATGTTGTCTTTGGAGAACTTGTTCGCACGAAAAGACGGCGCTCGACGTCTCTTGGGTTCAGTTCATGCGGAACCCAATTTCCTTGCTTTTGTACCATACCAATGGTCTTGAGACGGTGTGAAATCGCTTGTTGAGTCATTCCCAAGCTTTCTGCGAACTGTTCTTCAGTTTGGCATGAGTCTTGGTTCAATAATGCCTCTAACTCAGCGTCTTCAAACTTGACTGGCCTTCCTTTGCGTTCTTTATCTTCCACGGCAAAATCTCCGTTTTTAAACTTTTGAAACCACTCACGACAACTTCTCTCACTTAAACTAGCATCACCATAAACTTCTACGAGCGACCGATGTGCCTCAGTAGCAGATTTCTTTAAATGAAATAAATAAATCAAAACTTCCCGCAAATTACGCTTATTCGGTAAAAAACTCGACAGATTCGAACAAATAACATGTATACTGCCAATACAAAGTCAATAGTATTTTAAGGTTATGTTGTTACCAGGAGTCCAAACTTTCTATATGACATTTTACATCTGACGATTTCCATAAAGTAATCTTGTTGGTGGAGGCATCTTTTGAAAACGGCGGAAACTTATTTGTTATACACAATAATAACAAAAATAAATTATAATTGTTATATAATTTTTATACTAATATTAGCTTATATTACCTGTATTTTTACCATGGTAAATCCGTATTAGCACCTACTTACCCATGGTGACTCTCCGTATACTGTTTTGAGCATTTTGGCACTGTCCGTAGGATTCCATGTGACCACATGGTTTGATTGAGCTAAAATTTTAGGAGAATGCTTTATACACTTGTACTTTTGGTACGAATAGAGGGATTTCGATTTGAATGCTTAGAAAATGTTTAACAATAAAAATACTTAATTTTTGGCCTTTTTTAACCTATTTATGCCATATTTTTTTCAATTTATTAATAATCTCTATAATTACTTAAATTGCAGTTATGAAACTTATTGAAATAAAAACAATCATAGTGTTACCGACACACCGGAGATTTGCCCACGGCTGCGAGCTCTGACAGTCAGACGCTCCAGCGTAGCCCCTATCAAAAGCTGCTACGTATGGCTGCGACGCGGCGATTGAGAGGATCGTTTCGCGGTCTCTTTTTCCTCACCCTCAGTCGAGTGGACTGGTAAAAGGTGAGGCCCAGGGAGAAGAAAGACGAACTTTCTTCGTTACCTGTTTGCCTCGGGGCGGGCTGACTCGGAGCGTGGTCGCCTCTGAAGAGTGCAGGCCCTTCGCAGTCCTGGACAGGCCGAGTGTTAGTTTTAAGATTAGATTTGAAGGTTGACAACGTATCGCGTTGCGTTTAGTTTATAATAGCGTATAATTTATAATCTAGCTCAATGTGCAGGAAATATATTGACATTCTCGGAGCGGGTTTTCTCTCACGAGAGTTTTCCCTGCATCACAGGCGAAGATCTGGGCGAATTCGGGAATGGATTTGTATTTCCTAGGAAAGCCGTATATTTGAGATGATGTATACTTGAGGAAATGTGTTGCTTGAGCGAGAGCAACTCTCAAGTAGGCACGTTCGGGAGATTAAAAGAGACCTTTGTTTTATGGTCTGGTCGAGTACCGAGGACAGGGTTAGTTTCATATACATAATAATTTTACACCAATTACATTTAGCACAAATTCTAATGTGGTTTAATTCTGCACAGTGTGTTTTAATTTCAACACACACAAAAATAATAAATATTTTAATGTCGTTCTACACGTGTACTTCTACACAATAGAAAAATTCATATTTAATAATTCATTAAATTGTACACAATATATTGTGCACTGTAATTTTTTATAAAATGAATAATTTTGGTTGGTATTCAACACATATTTTTCTACACAAAAAAATTATACGTAATTTCATTTTCGTTTAGCAATAATTCATTTTACACCAACATTACAACATTTTACACGTTCGATTTATAAAAGTTATTTTTATTCTACACGTGTCGTTACACATGTAGAAATAAGTGAATTGTATGCTCTTAATTGTACACATATTATTGTGCACTATCATACAAATTAATTATTCTACACACGACCAATTTATACGCAATAAAAGTTATTTGTATTCTACACATATTGTTATACACGTTCAANGAGCGCGCTAACGAGTGTGTGAGGGGACGCACACTGCAAGTATCCCCTCTCGCGTATGAGTGTGAGTCACATGACTACTTGCGGTGCCGAGACTATAAGAGTCCCGCACATCGCTCTCTTGGGAACGAGCCGTCGCCGAATACACATGGTGTGTGCGACGCATAGCTGTACATATATTGAAGTCTAATAAATCCACATTTATATTTAAACAATAATCCTCTCTGCCTTACCTCATTTCTAATGGTATTCTACACATATTGTTATACACGTTCAAATAGGTAAAAATTATATTTTCAAAATAGTACACATATTATTGTGCACCATCGTATAAATTAAGTATTCTACACGACCAATTTTTTATTCCGCAGATGAACACATTGTTTTAAATAGGAAAATCAAGTAAAAAGTTGTACACATATTATTATACACAAGATGGCTAAAAACAACTTCGTAGGCAGCCGATAATATGAATAAGAATAATATATAAAATTATAGTGTAATAGATAAAAAGGGTAAGGATAGCCGACACTGCTGTCCAGATAGGTTCCGCAGTATTTGCTGTCTAGGTGGCTTACTACGAATGGAGATAGTATCTACATCTGCAGGATAGTCCAGAACATTCCCCGGTTAGTGCGCTCCAACATTGTTAGTACTTTTTAGCACGTTGAGAGAAAGGACTAGANCTTATACGCGGACTTGTCTTCGTCTACGCGTACATCGATAATTTTTCTTCACACGGCGCGTAAAGTGCGTACGGAAGCTACACTAAGCATTTACGCATTTTATGCTCCTTTTGGAGAAAAGTAGTATATGCGCCATGGGATTAAGTAGAGAAAGCCTCAGATCGCATATTTTTCGCCCTTGCCTTCGGCACGGGCGAAGATTATATGTGATCTGAGACATTCTCTACTTTTACTCCCTTGGTATATATTCTACAAATTTTGATCGCGTCTAAAAATGAAACTCAGCATTTAGAGCATCTATAAATTTTAGCTCCGAAAGAAACCTCCAAGTCGCTTAAGTTCGAACGCGTTGCTAAGCAACGCTGGAAACGATGTTTTTTTTACATTCGAATTTCAATTCGCACGAGCGGTGACAGAACGATGTTAAAAAGAACGCACGAAAAAACAAAGAGGACGCATACATACGGAGTTCTACGAAAAGCGCGAAGGTGTAAGGGAACCGATCAAGAAAGGGAGACCTGCAAACACAGTGGATTTTTGTTGAAAATCAGAAGGAGCTTAAATTATCCAGGTGTAGCGGAAAATACTGTGACGAGGATTTTCCAAGTAAGTGTTGTATATTTCTCTCTCTCTCTCATTCCTTTGGAGCTTTTCTATTACGACTTGCTCTCCCTTTCTCTTTGATTTGTCGTATGTTACACCTTTTTCTCTAATGCTCTTTCTTTCTCTCGTATCATTCTCGCGTCTTGCTTTCCCTCAATTTATTGATCACTTTTCTTCTCATATTCTCTTTCTCTATCTCTCTCTCTCGCATTCCCTTCTATATGTATATATATCCGTCGATATCTCATACCTACACGTTATGCCGAGCGTTATGCTTAATGTTTATTCTTTGGCAGGTTACAAAATGATCCGCTTACCTGGAAAACAGGCAAATATCACGCTCTATATACACAACGGGTATTCATACCATCGGGATTCACGAGGAGCTGGCCTAATTTTTAGGTGTGCAATTCGTGGCACGAGTGATTGTTCTGCCACGATTTATGTGCAAACCCTGCAGAATCTGGAACAGCAGGAAATAAATGTGTGCGGCGAACATAACCATGGTCCTCACCCACTGCTGTTATTGAGGAAACGCTTTGATATAGCTCTGAAAGCAAGAGATCGAGAGCGCGCAGCAGTTGATGAGCCAAAGGATGTCTATGATCATGTGGCCGCTCTACCAGAGGGAGTGTTTTTAAATTAACCTTTCCTTTTCTTCTGCACTATCTCTCTCTCTTTCTCTTTCACTCTCTCTCTCTCTCTCTTTCTCTTTCACTCTCTCTCTCTCTCTTTCTCTTTCACTCTCTCTCTCTCTCTCTCTCTCTCTCTCTCTCTCTCTCTCTCTCTCTTACTCCAACCTGCTTACTCTGCCTTTTCTGCTCTCTCGCTCTCTCGTGCCTTTATCCAGCTATCTCTCCTGCTTGCTCTCTTGCTCTCTCTTTCTCTCGTGCTCTTGTCGATCTCTCTCGCCTGCTGTTGCCTCTATACCCTGCTTGCCTACCTGCTCTCTCACAGCTTCTTGTTTCTATCTAACCTCCTTGCACTCTCTCTCTCTCTCTCTCTCTCTCTCTCTCTGTCTAACGCCAACCCTGCTTGCTGCCTTTTTGCGTCGCTCGCCCTCTCTGTTACTTCTTTTTTTATAAAACATCAACCGACGTGGTTGAAAATCAATCCGAAAATGCATCTTTTTCGTTTATCCCCCCCCCCCTCCTCATTCTACTTTGTATTTCTTAGCAATACAATTGTAAGACGAGACACTGTATAAATCGTGCTACTGTTTTTTTCTTTTCGTTACGATTGTACCCGAACCGCCATTAAATGCCGTTGTGTAGAGCTACTTTTACTTTTTCGCTAACTTGTGCATCAGTTTATTGAATGTCACACAGTTCGTATAAGTAGTGAACTAGGCCGGGTGTCTGGCCCAGTTTGGGGCTACGCCATCCTCCAACTGGGCTACGCCATCCTCCAACTGGGCTACGCCATCCTCCAGCTGGGCTACGCCATCCTCCAGCTGGGCTACGCCATCCTCCAGCTGGGCTACGCCATCCTCCAGCTGGCTACGCCATCCTCGAACTGCGCTACGCCAGATCCCAACTGCGCTACGCCAGATCCCAACTGCGCTACGCCAGATCCCAACTGCGCTACGCCAGATCCCAACTGCGCTACCCCGATTTCCTTCTACCCCGATTTGCCTTTTAAACCCCGGATTCCTTCTACCGCATGGCACCGATTCTTTTACCCCGATTTTCTTCATACCCCGTTTTCCTTTTACCCCCGATTTTCCTACACTACCCGACTTCTGATACCTCGATTTCATACACTACCCGATTTCAACGCGCGGGCGCTACCCCCCCCTGTTTTCTACTGCGTTACCTTGATTTTCTGTACCCCTATTCTCCTGCTGCGCTTACCTTGATTTTCCGCGCATCGACCTATTTCATGCTTACCCATGGTGTTAATGGAATCCTCAATTCCATTACGACACAAAATTATAGGAATAAAAAACAAGTAATTACACGCGTACACACAAAAATACACATCATCATAACTTATGACACGCCGCATCCCTGGAGCAACCACCCCGCTGAGAAGGAGGTCGCACCCCAACCAAAATAGACCAAAAGAAGAGCATACACATCTAAGCGACTCCCGTAAAAACGGCAGATTAGAGACCAGAACACTGAACAAACAAGCCAAAGAACACCTAATAAATAACACGTAACCCTGCAACGTTGTCATACGGAAATTAGAATACGCCGGAAATTAAAGGATTCGGACGGACGATATTAGATTATCTACGACTATGCCAATACAAAGAATTCTGGGAAGTCACACATGTGCGCTCTTCAAAGAGAGCGCAGACGACAGGAGGAGCGGGAGAGCTAAACTATGAGCTCGATTCTCTAAACTAGAAGCAATAAAATGCAGTATTTATGAATTGACCTGTCATAATTCCATTAGAGCAAGAGGCGCGAGAAAAATGTCACATCAGCCTCTCCAAATAAGGGAATGAGGAAAAATGCTAGAAGCCAGCATATAAAGCCCTGGAGAAAGGGGTGTCGGGATCCAGTCGGTATCCGAACGTCAATCGAGACCGAATAGCTGCCAGTCGCCAGACCAACAACAAGTACTAGTCAGCAGTGCACAAGTTAAAGTTCACAAACTCGTAAGAATATCGAGGGACTTAGCCCAATTCGACAGTCCATAGCGAACAGCAAATACACGTGTTCGCGTTCGTCAAGGCGCATCATCCTCTCGTCTCTAAAAAGAAAGCAGACGCACCGAGGCGCCCATCTGTCCACACCTGCTTGCCGTTGCGGAGAGAAGCTGAGAGCCGACGGCACATCAACAGCCTGACCGTACACCACAGCTGCAACCTCCTGCTGGCGCGCATCTTCCGACACACACACACACACACACTCATACACTTACACCATAATAAGGTACTTTTCTCTATTTCAATTCCATAAATATAGAAGTGTTGTAGAAATTCTAACCACGTGTGAATAAGTGATTTCGTTATCCGGCTCTCTTTCCCGGAAGGCAGTGACCGCGTCTGCGGTAGCCAAAAGGGATTTCCTTCATTTTCAATCCGAATAAAATAATACTAATTAAGATAGGAACTCGTATAGAGTAAGTATATTGGTGGGTTGCGCTCATTCGGACGTAACACATGCCACCTCCAACTAGCCCATGCTACCCAGTTAAATGCTGCGGCCCCCAGGCCCCTGCCAGCTGCCCCAGCCAACCGCCCTGCATCAATCTTCTCTGCTTTACCGACCTGTAGATCCGTTTTATCAATAATAAGGTATGTATATATTAATATTTGTTGCTGAATCTGTTAATTGCGGGATCTGACACGATCTCTGCCGACGTAAGCAGTACAAAATTCTTGCACGCGATTGGCTGAAAATTTAATATGGCTGATCGATTTGTATTATTGATTGTGTCCCGAGCGAGATTCCAATTTCAACTATATGAAGATAAATTGGGAATGGGTAGGAATGTAAATAATAAGTCAAATATTGTTCATTTCAATTCTTTATATGAAAAAATCCTTATTATACTAGTATATAGTTACATTGGATTATTTATATAAAAACACATAAATTTCTTGCATATACATACAACTCTAACCTGTCTGAAGAAATATAGAATACCATGAATATATTTTTACTAAAACTAATCATAATCATCTATACAATAAGTATTTACATATTTACTTAGCCTATACAGCGACGCTATTACTATACAATGCGATTATCTGAATGGAGTATATAAATATGTACCTCAAGCAGGGAACAGCACTCATCCACGAAAAACATTATTCGAATTCAATAATATTATTGCCTCAATATTTAAGCTAGTCATAACTAATTTATATTCCTGCTTCAACTTCGTAGAAACACACAGAAACTCTTAATTATAATAACTAAACAATACAAACTGTTTTTTAAATGGTTACCTTTCATAAATGAATAATTATTATTAGAATAAATTTGACGTTAACATATTGCCATACTCATATAAGATGTATGTATCTTACAAGCTAATGCATTCAAAACTTCTTATAAACTCATATCTTATATAAATAATCTATTTAAGGAAAAAATATTTGCAACTTTAACATTCTTATTTTGTGATAATCAGCGTATAATAAATATTTTAATAAACTCTTTATTATTATTTTGAGAAGAAGTATAGTTACATAATTTATACTAAAACTAATCTTCTATACAACAATTATTCCAAAATAAATCTTTATTTTTTGCAAAACAAAAAGTATTTACATTAACTCAACAACGACGAAAAAAAATTATTATAACAATAATTATCAGTGTTAAGAAATACTTGCCTAAGTCAAGCTAGGTAGGCTCTAATCTCGGTTTTTTCCCATGGGTTCTTCTTCATTCGCTTCAACCCTCTTAGCCGCCTCAATAAGCTGATATTCCTCTATCATGCAATGACCCCATGGTAGCGTGTCTGTCTGATCAAAGATCAGGTACCGCTTATCGTCATGTGGACTCAAGGCAACCTTCTGCTCTTTCTCAGTCCGAATGACATGAAGACGGCTGCGAATATTTTTTTTGCTCACGACTAATACATGTATTCGTTTTAATAAACAATTAGTAATGTAGGCACGATATTATAATCATAAAAAGAGCGATGTCGGATAATGCAGAAGACGACGATCAATCGTATGCCAACATTCATATACCATCTGCAACACTAGAGGGGACATACACACGACTCTCAGTGCCTGTAAAAGGCATCAGAAAGTTTGATTACAAAAAGTATGTTGATAATAAAAAAGATTTTCAAGATAAACAATTCACATATAAAAATAGTGAAGGCGACAAAGTTAAATGTTTAGTGTTGGATGCAGCAGGTAATAAATATTGCAAATTCTTTTAAAGTACAAATCTTCCTATATTATATAGTTGTAAGCGTGATTTTAAATTGAAATCCCCTCCACCCCCCCCCCCACTTCCCCTCCAATTCCCCTCCACCTAATAACGTTAAATTGTTTCAAAATTTACGTTATTTTTTCATATTGCCACTCTACTCTCCTCCACTTCCCTCCACCCCCCTCCACTTCCCCTCTACTTCCCCTCCACTACCCCTCCACTTCCCTCCATTTCCCTTCCACTTCCCCTGCACCTCCTTTACTTCTCATCCGCTTTCCCTTCATCTCCTCCACTTCCCCTCCACTTCCCCTCCACCTCCTTTACTTCTCATCCGCTTTCCCTTCACCTCCTCCACTTTCCCTCCACTTCCCCTCCACTTCCCCTCCACTTCCCCTCCACTTCCTCTCAATTTCCTCTCTACTCCCCTATATGTTCATATTTGACGTTCATACAAATGTTACGTCATATTATGATCGGTATATACTAGAACAGCTTTGATACTAGTCATTTACTTCTCTCTAGAGTCGATTGTTTGTATGTTCTCAATTGAATCAAAATCTTCTCTCTGCGTTATTGGGCTTGAGACCGTCATACTTTTACTACGTAAATAGTAAAATATGGCCGCATCAAAAGTGTTGATTCCTAATTCAGAAAGTAGAATTAGTACAGATTCATTAAACAAATAACAGTAACAGTTGATAAGGTAATAAAGCAAGATGAGAAGAAAGTAAATGCATTAAGACATATTGTCTGTTAAGTATTTATATAAATTAAGAGATTAATGATTAGTTTAATTTTTAAACATCACTAAAAGCAGAACCAAAGCTATTTTCTGTATCATTTAAGCTTAGAAGAAGGTTAAGTGTAATTTTAGTTCCATAAGATGAAACCAATGTCGAAATTTAAAAATTCCAAACAAGTATAGTAAGTTAGCAGACTTGGCATCCCTTCGTGCGGTAGATCGCCGGTTTAGAACGCAGCTAAGTAGATCTACTTCGTGTCTGAATCCTACAAATTCCTACCATCTAATAACTTCAGTATAATACTGTTCCTATAAGATGGAACCAATGCCGAAATTTGAGGATCTTAAACAAATATAGTAAGTTAGTAGATTATGAAAGATCATTGAAAGATCATTATTTAGATGACAGTTTTCCACACCACCCAAGAGGTACTGTCAAAAGTATATTGTATCAGGGTCATAATATAATATACTTCAGGTGCGTTTTTTTTTTGTTTTTTTTTTTTATTTTATTGTATAAAAATCCAATAATTTCATATAATTTAATGACATGATTGAATTATATAAAATTATGGTTATTGTTAAAAATGAATTTTTTTTCTAAAGTTAATGAATTTGAAAATGAAATAATTAAAATTGATCGATTTTTACAATTAGAAATTTTTTTTCTAAAGTTAATAAATTTGAAAATGCAATAATTAAAATTGATTCATTTTTACAATTAGAATTTTTATACAATAATCTAAAAAAACCGTGGAATCATCGCCTGGAGCCCTATGTAATCACGGTTTTAGATACCAATCCTCCTCCCCTAAGACTCCACCTCATACCATCCTCCGTCCTACAGACACTTTTACTTGAAAAAAGTTTTGAGTATTACAATTAATGTACTGCTATTTAGTTATAACATTCATTTTTGGAAGTATATAATACTTGTAACAAGGTAAAATTTTGAATTAAAACTTTTTTCATGTAAAAGTGTACAAATAATCATTAAATACTTACGAGCAACTAAGTATTATTACAGCATGTCCTATAATAATACGAAATTAACTTGTTTTATATTTTTATGATTATTTGTGTGCTTTGTGTTCTGTGTCTGTAAGTTTCTAATTAGTTAATAATTTTCGATAATTTTAATAAATAAATTTAAATAATATTTATGGTTTGAAATGTTATTATATTGAGAATAAATAAAATTAATTTTGAATAAATATTTTGTTAGGATTTCTGCATCTAGATGAAACTGCGTACAGTTGACTATTTTTTTATTTTTAGAGAATGATTGATGTTGATCATTCTCATACTTTTGATCTGAAATAAACAATTTTATAAATTAACTTCACAAATAATTTAAAATGCTTCCTCCATCTGAAAAAATTCTTGAATATTAGTCCAAATTATGAAAAAGTTGAAAAAAAATTCTTTTTTGTAGTTAATTGAATATGATGTATGATTCGATGTTGCTTATATTTATAATATATTTAACATATACGTCATTATCATTATTTTTAAGTTCACTAGGTAATAAATTGTTTTTTTACGAAATTGAACAATCTTTTGAGTAATTAATGTAATTTCAGTAGTGATTTCATCTAAATTAGAAAATGTTGAAGATCTATCTACTTCATCAAATGTTTCATAAATTTCTATTTGAGAATTTAATTCTTTCAATGTATCGTCTTTGTCGTCTGTTAAATTATTCAAGTAACGTTCATAATTTACTTCTTCAATAACGTGTTGATCAATTTGATGATTTAATTCAAGTAAATAATTCCTTTGTTCATCATTTTCTACACGAACAAATGAATTTTGAATTGGATCCCATTCCATTGTTAATAATATGCTACAAATTTAAAAATAAAAATAATTAATATCTCTCTATATTATAAAAAAAGTTTCGCCGCCGCCGCCGCCGTTTCAGAAATTTTCCCCCTCAATTCTCCCCCTCAATTCTCCCCCTCAGTTTTCCCCCTCAATTCTCCCCCTCAATTTTCCCCCTCAATTTTCCCCCTCAATTTTCCCCCTTAATTTTCCCTCTCAATGCATATCGTCTCAAATGTAGATTTTAGAATTCTTTACGATAGATTCTGTAGTCTCTCTATATTATCAAAAAAGCTTCGCCGCTGCCGATTCAAAAATTGTGCTCCTTAATTAGTGCCCCTCAATTACTGCCCCTTAATTCTTGCTCCTTAATTACCCTCCAATATTGCCATTCAGCTATTACCTCTAAACCACTGTTAATACTTATTCTGTAATCAGTTCTAATATTACACACACGGTTAATTCAAACTTTGAATTCCGGAAAATTTTGCCAGTGCCGGCCGCTTGTTAACTGGGGCCGACGCGCATGCGTTCTATATCAAAACGCGGCCACTCGCGTCTAGCGCATGCTTGTCGGCTCTGGATATCCCCAATGCGGAACTTGCATGAAAAAATTCATTAAGTCCGTCAGATAGAATATCGAAAAATAATCGACACGTTTTTTTTCTTTTTTCAATTAAACGATTATTAACAAAGATGTAGAGAGTTGAAATGTATGACGTCACTGATTCGGACTGTGTATGGTATATCTATATTGTCCGATTCAGTGACGTCACACGATATTTCAACCCGCTGTACCTTTGTCAATAATCGTTTGATTGAAAGAAGAAAAAATACGTGTCGATTATTTTTCGATATTCTACACGACGGACCTAATAGATTTTTTCATGCAAGTTTCCCATTAACCTATGACCAGCACTGGCGGGAGTTTCCCGAATTAAACCCACGTAAAAATGCACACATGGGACCCATGTGAAAACCATATGGGAACCATGTAGATTCTATATGGTTTCCATATGGTTCCCACATGGTTCCCACGGGGAACCATATGGAATCCACGTGGGCTTTTGCGGTGGGAGCCCACGAGAAACCACATGATTCCCACATGGTCCCCACATGAATTTTACATGGGTCCCACATGGTCAATGCTTGCTGTGTATTTCGTAGTGTCCGAGACGTACATGAATTTCATGTGGGAACCATGTGGGAATCATGTAAAAACCACATGTGTCCCACGTATGTATTGCGTGGTTCCCACATAGGTCCCACATGATTTGTTTACGCTTTCCACGTGAAGTTTGCATTAGTTTGTAACACAAGCTATATGCGAGGTAGCTGGGACCACATGGTTTCCATATGAGTTATCTGTATGGTTTTTACAAGAATTATAAAAAAGGTATAGAGAAGACAAAATGGGGATAACATATTTAACAAAATTTTATTCGGCAATAAATATGTATATATTAACATGTACATTATTAATATATTAAAATTGTATAAAGTTATATAAATCACAATGCATCTGCACTATTATATAATACTGTATTCCAAATATAAAATTATCTAAAGTATTTGTTAAAATTTAATTATGATATAAATTAGGTAGTATTGAAATATAATCAATGTTTTTGATTGTGATAAATACGCAAATCATTTTTATACTATCAATCTTTTTTGCTCTTATTTCATTATCTATAAAGTCGATGTGAAAAATCGAATCATTTATTTTAGCTCCAGTCCGTATCTCTTTACATAGCACAACTTCTTTATTATTTTCATCGTCAATTACAAAATACACTATTTTTTGGAAGGTTCCGTCTATCATTTGACAACAACTGTTATTAGAACGTTTGTTACCTTTGTCAGAAGTATAAAGGCAACCGTTTATAACAACTCTCTTATAAATCGTAGAATACTTGGATAATTGACAATTGTTTAAAATTACAGGATTTATAATTATAGTATTACCTAAGTATGTAACGCCATTGATCTTACAACTTTTTTTTATAGTTCTTTGAGAAATATTTGCACAAAAATTTCTTACTGCAAAAGAAGCTTGCGAATAAATCTTACTTCTGATGATGTTTGAACATCTCTGATAATTTAAGAATCTTAAAATCTGTAAATTAACTCCTTTTGCACAGTGAATAGTTTGTAGTACATCGTGGTTTGCAGATTCGAAAGGAAAGGTTGAATGGGCCCAAAGAGGTCCCCAATTGAAAACACTTGTTGAAAGGTGAAGTAAACGATGCATGTTTGATGTCATCCCCTTTTTATTGAAGAATTCTTTAGTTAGGACATTGAACTGGTGCAGTATTTCATCGGCATGATCAAGCTCCTCAATGGTTATTTCTTGTCTCAACAATATGTGTAAGGCATCCACAAATAATATCCAATATCTAAGTAAATCTGCATCTAATAATTTTTTGAATATAGGTACGCTGTAGTGTAGAATAAAATTCTCCCATTCTTTAGCTTTCCACTCCCCTCTGTCACTGATAAGTCTACTCATGCGGGATAATTGTTGTGGATTTTTAATATTTTTTAAATATCTATCAATGACAGGAATTTTGTCAGGGATTCTTTTAAGAATGTACTCTGTGACTTGTTTGCCTACTCCTGCTAAGCAGCAGTGCATATAATCAGGTACAAATCCTTCAATGATATCGAAACCTTTAAGATTAATAAGCGGTGACACACCTTTGATTCCATAATACTCTTTTAATGAATCATCACACAAAATTTGCATAAATTGTACAGTTTGGTCTTTAGTTCTTTTTTCCGGATGGTTCATGAGAATTGGATATCTTACACTCCCAGCAAAATATTCGCCCGGATGCAGACACCAAGGGCAACCAAACTTCCCATTGAATTGTTTGAAACCTTGCATTGGAGCAGCAGCCACAGAATCAACGCATGCAATAATAACATGCAGTTTGAGATTTTTTGTTTTATTTTTTACTTTACATTCAATTCCAATATTTGATAGTTTATTAAGTTTAGAAACTAGAGGTTCTAAAAAGGTGTGCATTGGTGGTTTTGACTTGCCAAACCACATACCACAAACAATTGAACTTTTTAATCTTACTGAAATAGGTATTTCATTGACCGATAAATAAACAGGCCAGATACTTGTCTTCGAGGATTCAAAAGGTAGAGCACCGTCTGTGTTCAAAATTGCTGTTAAATATGACGTCCTTTCATCAATTGGTAGATTTTTTACAAATGATTGATATAATTTACCATCAAATATATCTTTAATTGTACCATCATACGTCCTCTCATTCATAATAAAATCATAATAATCATCATTCGCATTAATAAGAGTCGATACAGCTTCGGATACATCTATCACCAAAAAAATATTATCCAGTGATGGTTTCGATATATCAATATGTAATAAACAAATGTCACACTGTATCGTTGGTTTGGAATCAGTTATTTGACCAATATACCTACTGCACGCAGGACAAATACCGTGAAATTCAACATGCATCTTTGAATTCAGAAGTTTATCAAGCATATAAGAAGATTCAGGTAAAATTGCTTCTTGAAATATACTATTAACAAATTGAAATAACGAACTTGTTGCATTTAGAGGAAGTTTTTGTGATAATACAAACTCAAGAAGCATTAAAAATACGTCACCTGGGCTTTTATCAACTGGTGTTGAAATAATTTTCAAAAAATCACTATGAAGCATTAAATCATTTAAATTAGAAGTCTTCGTTAAATTTCTTTGTGGACGATTGTCTTCATTACTTTTGTCACTGCTTGACACATCGTCTACAAATATATTGCACTGCGTAGCTTGATCATCCTTTACAAGTTTAACCTAAAATATGCATATGAAATATTATTTTTCTTTTTCAAAGATTCAAATGAATAATTTTGATGAATGGATGAAAATTATGAAAATAAATCTGTTTCTACCATAACCTACAGAAAATGATAAAATATATATGATCATATATGCTGAAATCGTATGATAAAATCATGTAAAAAAATCATACGTTTATTTTCAAACCAGGATACTTGAAGTGAAAGCTACATGGTTCAAGGTGAAAAGCCGAACAAAGACAAAAAAGTGAAAACCGTCTTGTGAGTTTGTTTCTAAATAATGTAACAAGTGCCAACAAAAAGAATCAGACATACTGATAGTTATTGCATTACTATTGACGTAAAAGCTGTATCCTTACATTTTCTTTCTTACTTCTTAATGCATTGCTTAACATTAGAAATTTTACATGATACCGGAACCGATAACGTTTAATAGCCTATCAATAATAATTTTCATATGATTCTCTCTCTCTCTCTCTATAAATATTATATATATGAATAATGAATGAAATAGACAGCAAAATAAGTTCTGATCATGTACCTGACTCATAGATTCTTCATGTGAATCTACATCCGGAATAAGATTACAATGCTGTGAATGTGGTCTTGAATTATTTGGAGAAATAGTTGCATCGATATCTTTGGCCATTCCTTCTTGTTTTTCATCAGTCGTTGTATTGCTTTGTAGATGCTCACTTCCGCTAGCAGTCAAATCATCAGCAGTATTTTCTACATTCTGCAAAATTATCAGAAACGATTGAACATTATTTTATATTGTTAAAAAACACATACTTTTAAAATTAAAATAATAAGACTAATAATCAACTCACTTTACTTTTATTTTTGATTTTGATGCTTGTTCTTCGTAGCGTATCACGAGAAATGTCGTCAAGTTTGCAGCTATCCAAAAATTTTTTATAGCTACGTTTACGACCATGATTATTTTCAACCATGATGATCAACAAAATAATTGTAATTGTAATATAATTGTAATAAAAATAATACAAATTTTGTGAGGTTAAATTAGTGACGATTCCGTATATACACACACACTGTCGAAGAGACGACTATTATTAGGCCTGTTATACACGTTGAAAACAACATGAAACAGGAAGAGCTTTTATCATGGGTTTGTATATATGTATTTATGAGAAACAGGAACAGATACAAGGAATAGCTGTTCCTCATTACGAACCCATGTTAAAGCTGTTTCTCTTACACACAAAGCACTTTTCATAGTGTTGACTTGATACCCTGACTGACCCTGACAACAGCGCCATCTACACTCCAGATTTCTTTATTGTGTGAATAATTTTGTATCCAAGCCGATCGTCCGAGTCATAGTATCCGTCCTTTCCGATTCCGTTCGTTCACAACTAACATCCTGCAACTGTACGTCAGTCGCCAGCCCAGGTCGAAAGTACAGTATAGTTGCTATGAATTTGTTTTTTTTTCATTATTTATTTTATATATCTCGTTAACAGTCATAATGGAAGAGTACTTTGCATGTGTAAGATTTGTTGATAAAATAAATGAAAGTGAATTCATCCCTGTCACACAAATTAAGTATGATAAAAATGACGATGTTACTGAATACCTTTTATAAGAAGAAGCCAAGGGATTTGCGTGTTGTAATAAAACTCCTTTCGACAAGAAAGCGATCTTATTAATACAAAGAGAACAACCGATTTTGAATTATTATGAAAGGGCTGTGCCAATTCATGAGATCGAAGGTACTTCGTATTACAATCTATTAAACAAGCCGATAGACGTAATGACTTCTGACGTAAGTTATCCTAAAATTATCGAAGAGTTTAGGATCAAAACGTACAAGCTTCTTTACCCGCTGTATCACAAGTGGTTGCGGATCAGATTTGATCACGACATGATAGAAAAATGGTCACGATCGATGACGTCGTTCAAAGAGTTGTGAAGATTCGTCTACACTGAAAGATCTATAATGTATTTAAATTTATTAGGAGACGCATTGGTTTGATCTTGAAATATTCCCTTAAGACGTTTTTTAAGTAGTTTTAAGGTTTAGTTTTTAACGTGGGTAACAGTTCTGCCTCTTAAATTACCTATCGGTAGACTCGCAAACTATACGACAATAGGTGCGTGCACACACGTTGTTGTAAAATTCGAAACGGCGTAACTTTTTCAACGACCGATTTATTGCGACAAATCAATACTGAACAATTATAACGTATTTGAGCTCTTATAGGTAAAATGTTTTCTCCACATACACAGAAAGAAAGAAATGTATTGTTTACACGTGCCCTATCATTTTAACTCCTTGGAAAGGAAAATCCAAAACACTTAAAATCCACCTACACCACTCGCAGCGAGTTTTATATTAAAATACGTCGTCACATCGATGGAAGGGGAGCAAGAGCGAGAAAATAATCCAAAACCACAGCAATCAATCCCTCCTACCCCACGCTTAGCGAGATTAATAATAAAATACGTCGGCACATCGAAGGAAGGCAAGTTTCTGCGTACAGGAAATCTAAAACCAAAGCCTCAAAACCCACCTACACCACTCGCAGCGAGTTTTATAATAAAGCTAGTGACACATCAAAGGAAGGCGAGCGAAAGCACGTAGAAAATCAAAAACAAAAATATATAAACCCACCTACCCCAAGCGCAGCAAGATTTATAATGAAATACGTGGGACATCTAAGGAAGGCAAGTATTGGAGGACAGAAAATCTAAAACCAAAGCCTCAAAATCCACCTACCCCACTCTCAGCGAGTTTTATATTGAAATACGTCGGCACATCGATGGAAGGGGAGCAAGAGCGAGAAAAAAATCTAAAATCAAACCCATAATATTAAAATACATGGCACATCGAAGGAAGTCGTGCTTTGGTGAGCAGAAAATGTAAACCGGAGGCTTCTAAATCCACCTACTTAACGCGCACCGAGTTCAATAATAAAATAGATGGCACTTTGAATGAAGGTGAGCCTGGGCGACCAGAAAATCTGAAACCATAGCTTCCAAACCCACCCACTCCATGAGCAGCGACTTTGATAATAAAATACCTTGGCACATCGGAAGCAGGTGAGCAAAAGCGATAGAAGATTCAAACCTAAATATTTTTTTGCCCCTTGATTCTACTTACCCTGTGCACCTCGATTTTATTGGAGAATATATCTGATAATAAAATGTGTCGGCAAATCGGAGGAAGTCGAGTGAAGGGAGAAATAATTTGGAAACATAACCTTTATACCTGCCTACCCCACGCGCCTAGAATACATCTAAAAGCTTAAACCTACGAACCCCATGCGCCGAGAATGATCATCACATTTTGCACCTTACGCGGCCAGAAGAGCAATAAAAGAATATTTTCTTTAATAAATCTGCAGGAAGGTGGGCGAGCGAGAAATAAAACTTAAACATTAACCTTTAAAGGTACCTACCCCAGACACCGAGATAATAAGATGCTATAAGTGCACCCATACGTCTTCTTGTAATTTGTGATAACTGCTGATTCTTGGCCAATAATGTCTTCTCTCTTAACTTCAACAATACGAAAGTATATTGAATCGCAAAAATAGGCCAGAATGACTGCGCCTTTGGTAAAAAGTTAAAGGTTGATAAACTTAGTTTTATGACGATTTAGCTTTGCTTAAAAATTGTCAAATTACTGTTATATATTACAAAACCGCTGCCAATTCATTGGCACGTAGCTTGCTCCAACTAAATTTATAGGTCCAATAAATAAAGTAAGCAAATATTTGATAAAAATCGGTATTTACATTTCAGCTCTTTACTTGACAACCGCATAACAAAATCATTTAATATTTTAACAGCGCAGATACCTTTCTTTATGGTGAATTACCAAATAAAATTTTGAAGCATGTGACTACATTGTTTACAGTTATAAGAAATCAAAAGATTTAACAAAAATTCAAACCTTGATATTTTAAGAACTATAGGGGTTTGAAATCTGCGCAATGAACTTAACCAAAACACATAAAATATCTACCTTTTCCCAAAATCTCGAGTGTAATGAGGCCTTTTCACATCCGTAATCGAGGCACAAAAAAATCATTTTTCCAGTTTTTTATGAATTACTGAAAAAATAAGTGGTCAAATCACTTGAAATTCTAATGGAATTTAGTTTGACACGTGACCCATCAACATGAGTTTTTTTGTGAGGTTATGATGTTTAATTTTAGATATGAATTTAAAAAAAAAATCACCTTTATAGAGCTGGGTGGCCTAAATCCGCGTTAGGTCACGCAAATCCTTGGCATATTATTAATAGCCCTCCAACGCTCTGGCAGATTGCCAGAAGTTAGGATATCTTTTTTAAGTTCTTTATAGCACGGAGAATTATGCATTTCTGGTTCGACTGTTGGTAAACCAGGAATTTCCCCAACGTCGGAGTCATCTACAAATTCTGGAGTTACATCGAGCTCAATAATCTCTACTGCCCCTAGTTGAGCCACTTCCATCTCCTCGTTGGGTTATTCATTTGCTGCCTGGCTGGGGCCAGCCTCGGGCGCATCTGGTATTCTCGGGGCCGGTCGATCCTCAGCCATACTCTCGGCTTGGATTGGTTTTGTTACCGGCTCGCTTAGCTCTTCTTGGGCCAGCTGACCCTCGACCTCGCTTGCCACCTCACTGGGTCCCGCCAAAGGTTGGCCCTCCTCCTGCCGGGCTCGCTGCTGCTCAAGGAGGCCTTGATCTTGTAGGAGTTTGCGCTTATCCCTAATTTGCCTGTTTGTTTTAGAGGCGAAGTGGCTTAGGCGAAAGCACTTATTAATGAAGCGCTCTTCTCTATATTCCCAACAGTCTTATGCGCGTCACTAATTAGATGACGAGGCATTTGACTCGATAAGGTTTTTATTGCCCAGATCACTTCTGTCTGGGTGGCAGCTAACAAACAAGCACAATACTTTGTGCGTTGTACATAAATATCTTAATAATAAGGGAATAAAATAAAGAGTAGTTCTAACTACTAATATAAACTTAAATACTTCATTTCACCGCACTAGGTATCTGTGATATAATACAAACAAAAAATATTCTTTTCACATAAAATAAACATAACATTTCGCACTTTAGCCTTTGACTGGTTATCAGATCTTATACTTAATTAATAGTACATATGAAAGGAAGTAGGGTTTTTACAGTCGAGTTGTGGGGATGCGGGGATGCAGCAGAAGAAAAAACAAAGAAAAATAAAAAAATAAAATAAAAATAGAGTTATTTAAAGAGGAACAGGATTTGGAAATATTGACCGAGGATTGGGTGTGTGGAACGCAGAGGGGCATTCGGTGACACTTGCTGCATCTTCTTTCCGGTTCCGTTGGTTTATTGGACCGCTACTTGTACTTCTTGGCCACCTCGCGGTAAGAGGGGTGCGTTGGTGGTTCCGCCGGCTTGCCATACTCTTCTAGTAGGACCCATTTTTCCTTCCCAAAAGAAGCCCGAAGAAACCGACACTGCAGGAGGACTGCCAGACACGAACCCGTCTGATCGCGAAAATGATGCCCGACGCCTAAGCGAATGGATCCAGAGCGCAATACAGGAAAACGTGGACATTGATGCCGAACTGGTACAAGCCTACAGAGAAGCAACTAGCAGTGGATCACCAGAAGAGACGCTAGAGCGGTGGCTAAAGTCGAAAATAACCAGAACGCGACGAGAAACCGTAGTAATAACGGGCTTGCAGCCAACGGTAAGCAGAGTGACGGGGAGAAGGAGTGCAAGGAAAGCACAAAAGAGATTGCCTACCAACGCATCCAACGATTATGGAAAAAAAACATGAGCAAAGCAACACACATTGAACTAGACGGTGACACAGATGAGGGGGAAAAGCCAGACATTGAGCAACAGGAGGGATTCTGGAAGCCCATCATGGAAGCAGCATCGGCGGACCAGGAGGAGGTACGAGAAGAAGAACACACTGACGACGGAGCGGAACTACATGACCTATACCTGCCTATAAGTGAACGAGAAGTGAAAGAGATGAAACCCGGAAATGGTACTGCAGCTGGCCCTGATGGACTGACCACAAGTGACTGGAATGGAGTAAGTGTTAAGAATAAAGCAATGTTCTTCAATATCGTCTTACTAACAGAGAGGAGCCCGAAACTGATTATGGACTCGAGAATGGTGCTGATTCCAAAGGAACAAGGGACTCAAGATCCTGCATGCTTCCGCCCGCTCTCAATAGCCTCTGTGGCCTTGAGGCACCTGCAGAAGATACTGTCAGCAAGAATTCTAAGGAGAAACATCCTAGACCTCCGTCAATGAGCTTTTATTATCGCTGACGGAGTGGCAGAAAACACAGCGCTTCTGTCGGCAATAATTAAGGATACCAGAGCAAAGCGCAGGCAACATCACCTAGGAATCATGGATGGCAAAAAGGCATTCGACTCCACCAAACACTCTGCAATCAGAAGAGCCATGAAAAAGAAGAGGCTGACTGGAAGCTTAAGAAAATACATTTGCAATGTGTATGACGAATCACGAACCAGGCTCGAGGTGGACAAGTCGAAGGGTGAATGGATCCACCCGAAGCAAGGAGTCAGACAAGGGGACCCACTCTCCCCACTCCTGTTCAATGCAGTCATGGATGACGTTCTCGGGGAACTTCCCGAGCACACAGGCTACACCTTGAAGGATCTAAAGACAGGAGCGCTGGTCTTCGCAGACGACTTGATCCTTGTTGCGAGCACCAGTGCAGGGCTCCAGCTGGCACTGGACTGTGTCAACCGTGGACTGGGACCAATGCCAAAGAAATGTAAGACACTCTCACTAATACCATCTGGAAAAGAGAAGAAGATCAAAGTGGGTGCTACGAGAGCCTTTACCATCGGTGACAAGCCGGTGGCACAGCTGGGCATCGATGAAGAATGGAAGTACTTGGGAATAAAATATAATTCCTATGGTCCGGTACATACCAGGATAAAGCTGGAGGAGCTTCTTTCGAGGATCACGAAGGCACCCCTCAAACCACAGCAAAGACTGGCAATACTGCGCCTTTTCCTGATACCACGTTGGATACACACCCTAGTCCTGGGAAGAACAACGCATGGGGAGTTGAGAAGAGCAGACAAAATGATCCGCAAATCGGTCAGAAACTGGATGAGACTGCCACACGATACCCCGGTCCCTTACTTTCATACACCTATCGAGGAAGAGGTCTAGGTGTTGTTGCACTGGAGTCCTAGATTTCAGAGCGCATCATAAAGAGGCTTGATACGCTGAAAAACTCCCAATGGGAAGGAGCGAAATGTCTGGTTGGAGAACCCTAGATGGAAGAAAGGAGAAAGTGGTGTGCCACATGCAAGATTAAGACAAGTGACTGGAAGATCAGGCGAACCAACTCGGTCGATGGGAAAGACCTGAAAGAGGCCAACAGAGCTGAGGCATCCACAAGTTGGATCCAGGATATGTACATCGCCATCCCGGCAAATGAATGGATTAAATACCACCATGTCCGCATAAATGCACTACCATCGCTGGTGAGAATGAGCAGCAGAGGAAGGCGCGAGCAGCGAACTCCACTATGCAGGGTAGGATACCAACAAATGGAAACCACGTACCATATTGTCCAGCAATGCCCTCGAACACATGGAGGAAAAGTGCTGAGGCACGATCATGTGGCGCAGCAAATAACAAATATGTTACAAGAAAAAGG
This sequence comes from Pteromalus puparum, assembly GCA_012977825.3. NCBI lineage: Eukaryota > Metazoa > Arthropoda > Insecta > Hymenoptera > Pteromalidae > Pteromalus > Pteromalus puparum. The sequence continues at coordinate 19,495,842 of CM053169.1, read as the reverse complement.
ACGGAATGTACAAAGAGAAGGAATCTACCACACCAACGAGGGCCGTAGGAAACCGGACATAGTTGCCAAAAGGGACAATGAATGCTTCATCATCGACTGCCAGATAGTGGCCTCCTCAAGAGAGCTACGTGAGCGGCACAACAGACAGAAGAACTACTACCAAGATAACGCTCAACTACTGAGAAAGGTGGCAGAAGGGATGAACCATGAAGGGCGTGTGGAGGTCAAGCCAATAACAGTCTCATGGAGAGGAGTCTGGGAGCTGCAATCGGAAAGTTTTCTGAGACTCTGCGGGCTGCCTAAAGTCAAGCTTAAGGGTCTGACAACCAGAGTTCTCCTGGTATCATACCTGAACTTCGATACGTTTAACAAAGCAACGTATAGAGTGGAACAACGGCAGAGAAGACCGTAAACAAAGCTGAAACAATACCACTGTAGCACCGGTCCGTAAGTATGTTGAAGGATATGTACGAAAAGGCTCAACTTTCCCCGGCGCCGGTACTCGAAATGTCTACGTTTCGAGAAAATCCTGTTTAGAAGTGTAACGAAGAGTAGACCAAGTGGAGTTGTGATAAGGGCCAAGAACGCCAGTATACAAATGAACCGCGGCTGCAGGACCTCCCAGAGCGCAACCCCCTAGAATAGTCAATGCCCACTCAGCCGTACGCACAGCGGTCGACTGAGAGCCAAGTAGATGTAGGAAAACACCACACAAGAGTAAAATGGACTTATAAGAAAAACCATCACGGTAACAACAAAATTTTGTTTAGAAAACATAAGAAGCAAAGACCCCAAGGATGAGCTGAAAAGTGTCAGAATTTGGATACTCCTCAAAGCCACGGCCCGAGGACCTCTGGAACAACAACGCCTGAAATGAGTCAACGTTTGGTCCGCCACTAAGGGATGGTTCGACGTGAGAGGTGCCGGAAGACCTCAAGTAGAGACTAGAGAGCGGCAAGGACAAGGAGGCCGAAGCAGAGTGAAGATGCAGACCGATTTCAAAGGTCCCGGGGGTGAATGTGAAGGATGTCTCTGGTATGGATCAGACGGACCGTGGTAACCTCCTGTGCAGGTTTGAATGGCAGTGCAAGACATGCAAGGAGAAGGCATACTTGTCCACGAAGAAAGAGCCAAGTAGGATCACGAAGCACAAAGTTGGTTGTAAGAAGGCGAAATGGTTCCTACTAGAAGAGTATGACAAGCCGGCGGAACCACCAACGCACCAGATATTAAGAGAGTCATAGTTACTCCCGCCGTTTACCCGCGCTTGCTTGAATTTCTTCACGTTGACATTCAGAGCACTCGGCAGAAATCACATTGCGTCATCACCCGCGAGGGCCATCGCAATGCTTTGTTTTAACTAGACAGTCGGATTCCTAGTCCTCCTAGTCCGTGCCAGCTCTGAGCTGAGCGTTGAATGGCGGCCGAAGAGAACGATCAGGACGGCGAAACCGCTCCTAAAGTCTCGCCGCAAGGAAGATCCGCGGGAGGCCAAGACACGGTACCGAGCTCGGATCCCGACCCCCCCCCCCCCCCCGGAAGGGGGCCGGGCGGGCGGGCGGGGCCCGGGGGGGGGGAATTACCNTCCCGACCCCCCCGTGAAGAAGGGTCATTCACCTCGCCCAGGCCCGGCACGTCAGCCAGACCCACTTCCCGACCAAGCCCGACGCGCCCCGCTCCTCAGAGCCAATCCTTATTCCGAAGTTACGGATCCAATTTGCCGACTTCCCTTACCTACATTAGTCTATCGACTAGAGGCTCTTTACCTTGGAGACCTGCTGCGGATATGGGTACGAACCGGCGCGACACCTCCACGTGCCCCTTTCCTGGATTTTCAAGGTCCGAGGGGAAGATCCGGACACCGCCGCAACTGCGGTGCTCTTCGCGTTCCAAACTCTATCTCTCTGCTAGAGGTTTCCGGGGAACTCGATTGCTTATACAGAAAAGAAAACTCTTCCCGAATCTCCCGACGGCGTCTGCATGTCACTTTGGGTTACCCCGACGAACATTCATACGAGGGCCCGAATTGTATGCGGTTTCGCTGCCGTGTTCCGGAATAGGAACCAGATTCCCTTTCGCCCGACGGGTGTGAACTTTAGTCAAATACTTTAGAAACATACACCGTCGTCGACGTAGGATTTCTCCTAGGGCTTAGGGTCGACTGACTCGTGTGCAACGGCTGTTCACACGAAACCCTTCTCCACGTCAGTCCTCCAGGGCCTCGCTGGAGTATTTGCTATTACCACCAAGATCTGCACCGACGGCAGCTCCAGGCAGGCTCACGCCCAGACCCTTCTGCGCACACCGCCGCGACCCTCCTACTCGTCAGGGCTTCATGACGACGAGCATCGCTGCTCGCCGCCCCACTTGCCTCTGACGGCCGAGTATAGGCGCGACGCTTCAGGACCATTCATTTTCAGGGCTAGTTGCTTCGGCAGGTGAGTTGTTACACACTCCGTAGCGGATTCCGACTTCCATGGCCACCGTCCTGCTGTCTTAAGCAACCAACGCCTTTCATGGTATCCCATAAGCGTCGACTTAGGCGCCTTAACTCGGCGTTTGGTTCATCCCACAGCGCCAGTTCTGCTTACCAAAATTGGCCCGCTTGGCACTCTGATCCATTGCAATAATCTCGTGGCTTCCACGCTCAAGCAAGCCAGAGAGATCTCAACCATTTAAAGTTTGAGAATAGGTTGAGGTCGTTTCGGCCTCAAGGTCTCTAATCATTCGCTTTACCAGATGAGACTCGCTCAAGCGAGTGCCAGCTATCCTGAGGGAAACTTCGGAGGGAACCAGCTACTAGATGGTTCGATTATCCTATCGCCCCTATACCCAGTTCCGACGATCGGTTTGCACGTCAGAATCGCTACGGGCCTCCATCAGGGTTTCCGCTGACTTCGTCCTGACCAGGCATAGTTCACCATCTTTCGGGACCCAACGTGTACGCTCTGGGCGCGCCTCTGCTCGCAATGAGCACGAGACGCCCCGGGAGTGCGGGCTCACATCGTGACGCGAGCCATCCTCGCTCGGTCGTCGCTAGGCCGACCTTCACTTTTATTGCGCCTTTATGCTTAACAAGTCCCAATGACTCGCGCACATGTTAGACTCCTTGGTCCGTGTTTCAAGACGGGTCCTGAAAGTACCCAAAGCAGTAGCGTCGCCGACCGGTAAATCCGTTCGAATTTAATAGCCAGTCCGCGGACATCGTCGACTAACGGCCACGCCAAGCGCCCGACAACGGCACTAGGTCCGTAAATCCGAGCCCCGTGGACCCTCCCGAATACCACATTTCCCGTCGGTAGAACCGCGAAATTCGGTGCTGGGCTCATTCCTGTTCGCTTGCCGCTACTAAGGAAATCCTAGTTGGTTTCTTTTCCTCCGCTTAGTAATATGCTTAAATTCAGCGGGTAGTCTCGCCTGCTCTGAGGTCGTCGTTATGAGTATATAATATCTCTTTTATGCGAAACGAACACGTGCAAGACTCGAAAGCTTGGTACACGAAAGCAACAGGCCTCGTCGGTCTACCCGGCGCGACACCACAAAATAATTCCGGCGCGCGCAAGAGCTCCGGGACTCGACGGACGTTGCGGTCGCGCCTTAATTATTTGAGCGTTCGAGTGCTTCGTGCCTTGCACGTACGCATGCACGAGGTGCGTGCGTCGTCGTCGCTGCGTTCGATAGAAAAACATCATTATTTCGAGCGACGCCGCAAACGAAGTGCGTTGTCACTCGCAAGAGAGAAACGCGCCGCAGCGACGAACGCTCAGGTCATCGCTTGAGAGAGAGCTCCCCTTCCTCCCGAATGAAAGGAGTGAGAGACAACTCAATAACAAGCAGTCTGGTTATTTTTGTTAATCGACCCTCAGCCAGGCGTGGTCCGAGAATCGTATCCGAGGACCGCAATGTGCGTTCGAAATCTCGATGTTCATGTGTCCTGCAGTTCACAAGTTGACGCGCAATTAGCTGCGTTCTTCATCGACCCACGAGCCAAGTGATTCACCATTCAGGGTAATCAATTGTAAAATTTTTATCTCATAGAAATAATTAAATTTCAATGAGTCAAACTTCGTTTGTATTTTTTTTTAAATCCTTGACGAGCCAGGATCCAAAAATTCCGAACTACACAGGGGGTGACGAAACTCGAGGCTCTGTCGGCCTTAACTCGCACGCAAGCGCGCGAGTTCGGCGTTCCGCCAGACCGACGCGGTGCTTCGACGAGGACGAAGCAGAGCGCCCTCGAGATACACCAACGCCAGTAGTCAAAGCCGAGCCCGAGCCGAAGGCTGAAACGATAACGGGCACCGATGGCCGAGAGTATGTCATGCCACCCGGCATGCTAAAGTATGTAGGGGATCTGCAGCGCTCGATACGCGAACTACAGGAACAGGTGCGGAGAACTCGCGAACGGAGGCCAGAGCGTCGAGCACACAGATCGGAAACGCGGCAAGACAACCGCCGGCCAAGGTCACATTCGCGGAGGACGCGACGACAAGTGCGCCCTCGACACCCAAGAGCAGGCGAGGAGGTCTCGCTAGGAAACGAAGGCCGAGCACACCGGATACCCCAGAATATAACGGCAGAGTTCGAGACATCGTGAGCACTGTGCGTAAATGGGACCTACGATTCGGAGGGACGGATGCAGAGCGAGTGGAGAGATTCCTCAACCAACTAGAGAAGAACATGAGAGCAGCAAAAATGTCGGAGAAAGAGAAGATGGACGCGATACCAAACGTGCTGACTGGATTAGCCCTCGAATGGTACTACAGCAGCAACGCGGAGTGGGAGACGTGGGAGGATTTCCGCACCGCACTGCTGCGCTGGTACGGCACCAACAGACAATTGCAACAGCGCGTAGCCGCCGACATTGAGAAGAGGTTTCATGGCGGACAGGAGTCTGTGCGAGATTTCATGACCTGCCTGCGAGGGATGATGGACGAACAGAAACCGCCTCCGCCGATGGAACAAGCCTTGAATATCCTCCACCGGAACCTAAGACCGGAACTACAGAAGCTGACACCCCGTAGGAGCTGCTACGACTGGAATAGCTTCCGAGAGATAGCGACGGAAGCAGAAACCGTGATCGTAACGCAGGACAACTATCGCGAGCCCCCCACCCCTGCGGAAACGTTGTTCTCTAACCTGGCGTACAACACGACTGGCCAGCCGCACGCAACGTTAACAACAGCAACGAAAATGGCAACAGCAGCAGTGGAAACACCGACAGACCTCACTGCACAGATGGCAGCCGTGTTCAGTAAACTGCTGGACGAACGGCTGAAACGATAAGAGGAAAATAGAGGAAGCTGGGAAGAGGGGGGAACGCGTGAAAGCCATCACGCGTATAGAAAAATAACCCCGAACAGCAGCAACGGCGAGTTGGAGCATAACCCCGAGGATCGTCGAGAGTAGCTGTTTGAATCCTGGCAGAGGAGGAGACGCGTAAAGATGGCCACGCGTCGAAAAATTTTCGGAGCCTCCGCAGCAACGGTGAGTCGGAGTGAGTCGGCAGTCTGAGCAAGGAAGTACGTGTTGCAATAGTCCCGGATCCTCCTACGGGCTGCATAAAGACAAGCCCGACATTCGCCTAGACTGCGAAACAGAGGGGGCGGAGGGGGCTGCAGACCCCAGAATATGGTGTGTCCATATGGTGCGTCCACGGTAGGCGCACGGCGAGCAGAGTCTCAGAGATGAGGTCGGACGAGCTCGGCGCATTCGAAACATTCGAAGCGGGACTTCTCCAGCGAGGGAAGGGAAGCGCAGGAGACGGCCTGGAGTGCACAATGGTCCGCTGCGCGAAGTCCCCGGTCGGCCGAAAAGGGGGACCTAGAAGGCATGGGCGAGCATCGGCACGAGGCGCCTGGCACGGCCGTAAAGAAGGCCACGGACCCTGGAGAGCCGAAAATACCACGCAACAGCTAGTGATAAGCTCGAGCCCGATGCGTACGGCTCAGAGCTACACAGAGAAATCCAAAGACGAGGACCACTCCGAAGCAACGCCGACATCCATTCCCTAGAAGGAGACGCGACCCGACCACCGAGGGACATCGAACGGAGCAGGGCGATGCGCGACCCGCCTGAAGCGAGCGGCCTCGAGCACCAGCTCGTGTCAGAGTGTAACATCTCGAGCGAGCGAAGCGCGCGAGGGTGGGACGCGTTCGTGAGTTGCGCGAACATACGGTGTGACAGGTCTATTAGAATTTCGCGCGACGGATTGTAGAGCTGCTTCGTGAACTACGCAGCGTCTGGAAGGGGGGTGTAACGAGCGCTTGAATTTCCCGCGCTCGTTTGTCGCGCGAAACGGAGTGGGCCGTAGCAGACGACGTTAGCAGTCAACGCCGACGGGTTAGAACCGTTCGGAGGAGAGTCCGAGCGGGCTGTCTCGTTTTCGCAACCGCACAGTACGCACGTAGATTCATCATCGACGCGCACCGAGGTCCGAGAAGCCAGCTACGCGAAACCGCTGTGAATCCGTCGGCCTCTCTCCGCTTCCGGCGTACAGGGTGGAACCGTCCTCACATCATCACCTGGAGGGACACCTCCAGACTGCGAAGGACGAGAGACCATTCACTCCCGAGGAGCCGAGTGAGGGACGAGTGTGAGAAACCCCGCGTTCGGCAGCGTCGAGTAAGTGTTCTAATCGAGAATCCGGACCAAGCCGTCGCAGACCGAGACTCGCTGCCACCGAGTCTTCGGCCTGGCTTCGTCCGTGATCCGTGCGTGTTCCTCTCGCCATCGCGCGTGCGAGATTTGTATCCCACTTTGTATTTTATTAGAGTCACAATATATGCTTCACCCTTTTCTTACTAATTCGAGAGTAGTCATTTGTGTTCGCCTCGAACCACGCCGATCACCGAGGGATCAGCCAAGCGGTATCAGAAACCCCCTACGTGGTGACGTGCGGCATTTCCGCGGCCGCACGGCGTTGTCGGGTCCACCCCGCTACAATATATATATATATATATATATATATATATATATATTTGTGTGTGTGTGTGTGTGTATGTATATGGGTGATTCTGCCGTAACTGGCTCATTCTGCGCGCCTGCTTCCCAGGCGTTTACACATTTGAAAAAAAACCGCACAAGCGGTTTTATGTATGTCTGGCATAACTAACTATATTTACCAATAGTTAAAACCGAGTATGCAGGCTTATATTTAAAACTACGCAATATAATAGGCCTCAAATGTCAGTTCCGTAACCTGTCTCCAACACGGATTTTCAATTTTAAAAGGCGCGAATGCAGATAAAAGTACGACATGTAAACAAATATTTCCATCATATGCGATGCTCCTATGGAAGAGAAGCACGCATTTTCGTGGACTTTTTTCGGAAGACAGCCGCAAAGCTTTCATGCGACGAAAACAAGACACGAAACGTGGGCGTTGTTAACGAAATAGTAGTAGGAGAACTGAGTTTGCCCGCGATGAACCAGCACGCCCACGCGCCCTGTGGCCGAAATTAGCAGGGGCGAGCGAAGCCCGCGCGAAGAGTAGTTCTCCTCTTGCGGTCCCATGTGGCGAAAAGGACTCCGCTGAGCGGGCCTAGCGGCGAAGAATAGCGCGCTCTTTGCATCTTAGGGACGAAAGATAGTACGCTAAACGAGGTGGCGCCGAATACATACAGCTATATCGAATCCGGCCGAAAGACTAGAATGCTCAAGAGGACTAATTTTGAACATATCTTTAAGTATATTTGAGTCGTTTAATAAAGATTTCAGTAAGCATTTTTTGATAGATTTTTTAATTTTAAAACTTTTTCTTTAAACCTAAATATAATCATCATTGCACCTTGATTCTAATTAGATATAGTTTGTTCCTCTTTGGAATGAAATTAAAATTTTGAAAGTAAACTTAAATTAAAACTATTTATAAAAATTCTTTGAATTCGTTTGGAACAAGGTTCCGATCGAACCATAGCCAGCAAATCCTCTTTGTTCCTTTTCATTTAAAGAAATCTTTCGCACTGTATGCTGCTTCAAGGTGATAATGCCAAATACCGGTCGAATTTTCTATTTTTTTTTTAAAAGATTTTAATTTGGTTGCTTGGCTCCATAGTAAAATCATATTTAATATAAACTTTGGTGACACTGAGCGAGTATTAATAAACTAATTCTCTCTAAGTTTAGATATTTTAACAGAAAGCCATTGAACCTAAGCTAGATAACTCTTTCAAATTAAAATTTCATGCTGCTCTTTTCTTGGAACTTATATTGCGTCTCCGGTTTTGCTTCTCGTATGAAATCGTGCCCTTCTTCTTCGGCGTAAAAAACTGATTTACGCGCAACAGGGTGGTTTTTCGATTCGGTGTCATGCATGAGAGTCGCCAGCGCAGTTGCGTGTGTCCGACCTCGAGAAATCTGCAACATAATAAGATTGATTTGATCAAACATTAATTTATTTATATATTGTTATGTGCAAAATTGTAAATATTTGCAAAAAAATACAAAGGAATGTAGATAGTATACCTGTGAGTTATTTTCACATTGAATTCATTTGCTGCTTTAAACAGCATACTAAAAACGTTTTTGTTGCGGTTTTGTCCTCCACAATTATCGCTGTATAAGCAGAATTCGCGAACACCAGACGTAGATTTCTTGCGAATAAAATCCCATAAAAATGAAGCAATCTCATTTGATCCTCTATTTCCAATCGTTTCATTCCACAAGTTACACCATCCAGCATGAGTCCCTAATTCAAATATTGTGAAATTCCACACATTTAATTTGCACATATAGTACAATGGACCTATATCAGCACGTGGTGTTGTCAGAACTTTTTGCATATCGAAGTTTATAGTGCAAATGCTTTTATCCACTGTCGCTCTTTCTTTATCTGCCTTCATTAAACGTCTGGCTATCTGTTTATTTTCAATATGGTTAGTGTAAGAAGATTCATTGCTCACTTTTTCAATTGCTGACAAATTTTTATGTTTTTCGCATTGTTCGCACCTTAAACATAAAATTAAAAATTAAAATTAAATAATATCTGATTCTCATAACGTACAAATAAATATTGTTTGTTTTTGTAAATTTTTTGAATATTTTTCATTAAACAAAGATCTATAATTGTCATAAAAATGAAAATTAGACTTACCTATCTTTCTTCGGCTTAAAAAATCCGTAGTTGTATTCATAAATGAATATTTGTTCGTAAACTTGATGCGATACAATATTGTTGTCATTATTTAAATGCCTTTGCTCTACATACATTTTATACATTTTAGATATAGAGAGACCTTCTTCTAAATATTTCCTAGCTGTATTTTCTCTGCAGTAATGAGAATCAATCACGGGGTATGATGTAATGTGTTCTCTGACAAGCGTCCTCACGGCTTCCGAAATTCTGAAAGGTCGTGTGGAATGTTTTCCACTCTGATCACTTTCAATCACTTGCGTACTATTTCCATCACTTACTTTCTTATCTACTGTTTTAATCCATTGATATGAGATATCTAAAAAGAAAACGAACAGGTCTTACTATGTTAAATAATTTACGTAGCAAAGGTAGTTTTTTCACACTTTGTGTGCGAAATTCGATTCATCCTAGCTGCGTAGTGTGCGCGAAATGCCTGATTTTTACACTAGTGCGCGAAATGCAGAGTTTCACATATGCTGTGCGTGAAATGCAGAATTTCGCGCACTAGAGTAAAAATCAGGCATTTCGCGTGTATAACGCAGCTAGGAGAAATTGATTTTCGCACACAGAGTGTCAAAAAATAATATACTCCGCGCACTCGTATCGTAATATATTATTTCGTTGGATTTATAAATATTACATACCTAATGTCGAAAGAAACATTTTTTTACAAACTATGATTGCTTCGCCAGCTTCATTAGGTAGAGTAAAAATATGTTTAAAGTTACATTGTTTATTATCGTCATCGGATTCCATCTCATAATCTGAGTCGCTATCTTCTTTCTTTGGAAAATACTTTTTGGTTGCCCATTTAGATAAACAAAGCCATTGCTTTGAATGATCTCCCAAGGCCCAGAATTGATTAAAAGCCGCCGATCTTTCTTCTAAAGTGATCTTATTTTGGCATTTATTCCGGCATTTTTCTGAGCATCCATCTTTCATCGATCTAGCTTTGATTATGCCTTTCCGACCCACACCTTGCACACCTGAATTACGCGCTTTTTTTGCTGCAACATCTATCCAAAACTCTTTATTTATATTCTTTTTTCGTGTCAAAGTTTTTGAGCTTTTCTTCTTATAAACTTTAGGAATTGCATTTTCTTTCGTTTTATTTTTAGGTACTTTATAAATTTTACTCTGATTTGAACTGCTCGATTGAATATTATTATAATTACTATTTTGCAAGATTGTTAAGGTGGTATTCTCACGATTCTGATTGAAGTTATAATTATCATAATGTCCAACTTGTTGAAAAGTATCGTTTGGAAACGATTGAGAATAACTTGCAACACCTGAAGTACTAGCGAATCTATCGTATTCGTCATAGGGCCTCGAACCGCATGATTGCTGCGTACTTTGGTCATCCGAAATGCCGAAATCTGATAAATAAAATATATATTTATGTATAAAAATTAATTAATATTAATGGTATAATTTTACTATAAAAGAAAATAAAAGTACAACAGATAAAAATGTAATTTAATAAATAGGGAAATTTATCAAATTTCAAATCAGTATTCTTATTTTCTAGAAAATTGTAGATATAGTTAGGTAGATAAACGTTAGTTTTCCGTAAAAGCCTAAAAAATTAACACTTATCCAACTACTGCTGCAGGTCTTCTAGACTTTTTCGCTAACAATTTCTAAAATAATTATATAACTTACCGAGGTTTCGGTTGTTTCCAGGAAGACAATTTTGTTTATTATGAGACAAGTCCATATAAATCAATGGTTCGAATAGTGCAGGATTATCAATATCACTATTATAATAATCATGATTATTCTCACTAAAACTATTATCAGTATTACTCTGGTCACTTGAAGAAAGATTCGATGCACTTGAAGTACATTCAAAACCTGATGCCATTTCCACAAAATAAAACACGAAACACTACGTAAAACTTTCCAAATCTCGGTGATCGCGGACTTAGACGTGCTTTCGTAGTTACTCGCTCGACAGGATGAAGAGAAGTGATCTCAGGACGAAGATCAGCAAGCTGTCCCTTCCTTGGTTCCCCACCCTTTCTTGCATAAAACTGCACGTGACAAACGGTTTTTCAATTAAAAAAAATGTCGGGTAAATTTATGACATTATCATAAATTGAAAAGTACGAGTTTCGGGCGCTACAGTAAAGCTAGCGCGATAATCCGCCACACGTGGAGCATCGCTGGAATTGCACAGAAAAATGTATATTACCTGGGACTCGTAGGGTTCCTCCTGTACCTGAATCGCGGGGGCCGCACAGGCTTATCATAAATGGAAAAGCACGGGTTTCGGGTGCGACAGTAAAGCTAGCGCGATAATCCGCCACACGTGGAGCAAACACCTCATCGCTAGACTCGCACAGTTGGGACTCGAAGGATCCTCCTGTACCTGTATCGCGGGGGCCGCACAGGCCTCAAACTTTTATTACCGCGGGCATTTTTTCATATCGACGTGATTCCGGGCGTTTGTCCTACGCACCAGTAAACCCTACGAGAGATTGAATCACTATCAAATTTGAACAGCAGAAATTGGAGATAATCCACTGTATCTCAAACAATAATTTTCAACTGTTAAATAGAATTAAAATAGTTGATTTGCTCCAATTTTCGCCATTCAAATTTTATTATGAATAGCGCACTTTACACACGAATATCTGATTATAAATATTATAAATGTAAATTTATAACAAAATATTAAAAATGCCGTACACAGAAAATATTCTAAAAAACTTTTTCTTACAGCTTAATAAATTAATTTTTTAATATTATAAAAGTACCGTAAAAATGAAATTTAAGTTTATTTAGTTCCGAAAATATCATACCTATAATTATGATCAGGTGCAGTAAATAACATTTTTATTGCGATAATAGATAAATACTTAAAATATGTTCCAAAATATCTATTTTAGCATGTAGTCTTTGGCTTAACTCGATTATAGTGCTAGTATTCGGCGCACCTTGGTTTACGTGCTACTCTTCGTCGCTAAGATGAAAGGGCACGCTACTCTTCGCCGCAAGTCCGCTCAGCGGATTACTTTTCGACACATGGGACGCAGAGAGAACTACTCTTCGTTGCGGGCTCGCTCGCCCTGCTACTTTTCGGCGCACATGGCGCGTGGCGTGCTATTCATCTCGGCAAACTCAATATTCGTGTTACTCTTCGACGCAAAACGTGGGACGTACTCTTCTTCGCAGTTAGCCGGATCGAGCTACTCTTCCATAGGAGCGTCGATATATAGTATGAACTATAGACGTATTACAATATATTTTTCATGGTTTTGGGATTAAAATTAATTATTTAATATTAAAGCTGGGCGCTTACTCTTTGACGCCCGTTTTTGCATTAAAAAAGTACCCTCTACATTACCTAATGTTAAAAGCGTTCTAGTGTGTCATATAGCACCGCCTATCGGTAGAATATCAAACTATATACTACTATTTATGAAATACAACCGTAGCATGGTTCCAAAATTCAAAATTGTGGAAGTGAGAGCTGATTTTTCATCAGAAATTTCGAAAAAAAGCACAATCTGTCAGTTCCGTAACGCTAGTAAACTACTACTTAGCAACAATGTATTTAAACATATAGGGCGTTTTTCTCGAGTAAATAGTAAGTATTTTCGAATATATGTGCAAAGAATTGTTTATAATAATTACGCTAGGCTATGCGAGCTGATAAACGCCTAAATGTCAATTCCGTAACCGTCAGTTCCGTAACACATAATACAGTAAGTATCATTATAATGTATTATAATACATTAATAATGTCCTAATCATTGCTTTTTTAGTATTTAAATGGCTCCAGTTACAAGGAAACGTCTAATAAGAGTCTAATTTTTTTTAAATAATTCGTCATTTAACGATATTGCGATCTTCGTGAATAAACGAACAGGCTGTCAAATATTGAGTGAATATACATATACATATAGATAGATAGATAGATATATATATCTTAGACGATTTAATTTTTTTTTTACCAAGTTAAATTAAAATTTACTGGAGTTTTATTAGCGCGAATTACAAAAATGTCAGTTCCGTAACCTAATCAAATATGGATACTTCATATAACTTTTTATAAAAGTAATATGTTGTGGTTTAGCTTTATAGGGACTTGTTTTGTATGTAATTCCAGTTAGAATAACCGTCCGGAAAGTTAAAAATAGTCGATTTTAGTATAGAACATTTGTGTGCCCGTTTTGAGCCAGTTACGGCAGAATCACCCATATGTATATATGTGTGTGTGTTTATATATAATTATGTATATATATATATATATTGGTGGTTCCTCTGTCAAATCGAAGATGAAAAAATTTTTTTTGGTTCAATTTCTATCATATGTTCTATAGTTTAGCCGTGGCCTTCCCAAGAAAAATTTTCAGCACGATCCCTTACTGGCTTCAAGTTATAGCTGCGCTCAAAGTTGGAATGTTTTAGCGATTTTTGGATTCTTTTGCCTATTTTCAAATGATTTGTAGCTATAATGGATGCATTTTTGAACTAACCTACGGCCTGATACTTTTTTTTGTTAAGATTCATATTTTTTCAAAACTTTATTTTAATATATATACATGTTTAGCGCACCTTATTTGCTTTTAAACTAAATGTGGATATCGAAGGTTTGTATCGGCTCCGCTAGCGTTCGTACGGTGAAGATACCTTTTTATAGTGAAAAGTACCGTGTACAAGAGAGAATGGCGGAGCCTTTCGTTTTTTTTTTTGATGGGACAATAGGATGTGAAAAACCTCTGAGAAAATGATTTCAAATACAAATAATACCTGTAGACAAAGGACGTATCCATCATAAAAATATCACAGTGGTTGTTTATGTTAGTAAAAAGGAATCTGACGTCCTTTGTCACAGCTATTATGAGTTATTTGAATCAATTCTGAGGGTTTTTCACTATTGGTGTACCATGAAAACAAAAAACAAAGGCTTCTGCCATTCTGGCTCTTGTACAGGTACATTTGCACTATAAAAAGGTATTTTTTCACTGTACAAAAGTAGTCAGAGTCCAGATCGAACCCTCAGATTTTCCCATTTTAAGGTTTAAAATGCAAATAAGGTAGCCTAAACATGTATATATGACTTAAAAATTATTTTTATTGAAAAATTCAGGAAATTTAACAAAAAAAAGTCTCTTTTTGTTGTCTCTTTTTGTCTCTTTTGGTTGTTTTAGTTAAAAATGCATCCATTATGAGCTACAAATCGTTAAAAATAGGCAAAAAATGCAAAAATCGCTTAAAACGCCAACTTTGACCAGCTATAACTTGAAGCCAAGTAAAGGGATCGTGCTGAAAATTTTATTGGGAGCCACGGGCATCCTATAGAACATATATATAAAGTTTGAACCAAAAAAAATTTTTTCATCTTGTTGAAAAATGTCTCAAAATCATGTAATTCAAATGCCATTCCGCGAGATATTTATATATAAACTTCAAACTTTGTCAAATGATGGATAATTGCATTACGGAGGGCAACTATCTCTTGGTTTATCGTAATTTTGCTTTTATTGTTTGTTATAAGCAAATTAGTTACTTTTGTCGTCTGCTATTTTGTGGCGCGAAATTTGGATTTGAATTGACTTTGAGACCCCCTTAATCTATGATATGGTCTGTAGTATTTTATTGAAAACAAAATATGTAGTAAGATTTAAAACTCATTTTATTGACAGCTTATTTTAAAATGTAATAAAAAACAAAAAAGGCAGTTTAGTCTAACATTGGTATTGATAAAGCTGGTGGTTTCCACATTTGAGCGATTAGAAACATATGAGTTGCACTTATATGCTTTGCTAATATTTTTTTATAAGTATATCTCTTCTTACAGTAATCACATGTATATGTATTTTTATAATGAGTAGTTACATGTCTTTTTAAGGCAGCTTCTCTCGCAAATGACTTATCGCAGATCTCACAAGAATATTTACATATTTTGTTATGGGTCAAATTATGATTTTGTAAATGCACTTTTTGAGAAAACCTCTTATTACAAATACTACACTCATACATCCGTACATCCTTATGAGTGTTTTCGTGAACTTTTTGTTGAGATCTTGTTGTAAAAGTTTTCTGACACATTGAACACGCATAAGATTTTACATTTTCATGTGTTTTTACATGAACGTTTAAGTGGCCCTTTTGTACAAAACTTTTTTGGCAGACATTACACATATATGATTTTACTTGTGAATGTGTTCTTTGATGTATTATTAATTGACTTTTATTTTCAAACGTTTTTTTACAACAACCACACTCTTTTTTTAACACCTCTGCAAAGTAAATTCAAAGGTTATAATTTCTTCCTATTTTGGTACTTACATATTGAAATATATTTTATAATTACCTGTAAACTTTGTTAAACAATGTTCAATCTATTGCATATACACTCATCTTTCTTAATGCACTACTACTTTTATAATCACTATTAATTTTATGTCAGTTATTTGTCAGTTGATCAAGATTAATTTCATATCATCTCTCTAATGAGCACGCACGTGTGTGTATGGGTGTGTGTATATACGTACGACACAAACTTGTGAGAAAGCGATAGCCTATGGCTGTACTACAGAAACTTGTGGGAAAGCGATACCCTATGGCTGTACTACAGAAACTTGTGAAAAAGCGATACCCTGATGCGCGGAAAAAATGCGCAGTGAATCCATTGCTGCTCAGCCGGCTCAGCTGCTTGTCATCTAACCTAACCTTTTGTTTGTTATTTACGCGGACATCAGATTAGAGGGCTTTCATCGTTTCACAAATTTATTTATTTTTATTTGCGAGCACACTAACAGTCTCGTTTTTGTGGGACATTCGTACTTGTAAAGTATAAATAATTTATACTTATACAAAATATTGACGTGACTAACCTATTTGTGGCAATAGAACATTGACATTTGTAATTGGCATATTTTCTAAATAGATTATTTAATTGAAAATATCACAAGAACTGATACGAGTGATTGAGGCCAATTTTATCTATGTTTTATACCTGTTCGTCTTTGAGTGTACGTCAACACTGATTTTTATAACAAAAGGTAAGAATTTACTTTTCTTAATAAACATATATGTACATACACACATAAACACCTTAAATAAATTTACGTAGAGCATTTTTATAGGTATATTCCTGGAGCTCTTTTTTTGAGCAGTAGAATGACGCACAAAATTAATATGTACAATCAATAATAATTTTTAAATGTAGCAACATAACCTAACAGTGCTTTCAACTGTCACTGTCAGTATATAGTACATAATCTTCACATTCGTCATTATTATGCTATAACGAGTTGCCTTGTGTGCACTCGTTACGTCCCTCTCTCCCCTATATTATATCACCATATTATAATGTGTTTATATAATGGATGTTATACACAAGAATATAATAAATATTCTTGTGTATAACATCCCTTTCAGCAGCAGGTAAGTGAGAGGAGCAGACACCCGTAACAGACGCAGAGAGAGAGAGAGAGAGAGTGAGCCGCGCGCGTGTATGTGCGTGTGGCGCTATCAGTGAGAATGAGAGAGAGAGAGAGAGAGAGAGAGGGAGAGAGATTGCACTGACCACGCGGTCGCGCTTCGCGCCGCGACACTTAGGAGTATAGCGCCGAGCTGTAAAGTCGTGCCGATACTGCTGCTTTTGTTCCGCGACTACGCGTACTGTAATAGATATCCGTGCGTGCGTGCGTTCGTCTTCTGGAGGACTGTAGCTGCAGCTGTGACCAAGTACTTCGTGTGTCGCTGGAATCGTCCGGGTGCTGTTTAGCATCGCGTGTTCGGCTCGAGCAGTTCATTGCCGCTCGACTTCTCGCTGCACCCGGCCACACACGAGGCTTTGAGGCGTCCGTCCTGCTGTCCAGCGTCGGGCCCTGGTCACCTGTCCTACGCCGCTCCGATCGAAGCCACGAGAAACTTTGCTACTACTCGGCTTGTGTCACTTTGCCCCTGACTCTATCCCGTCCCATGCGATTCACTCTTAGTTTATCTCGCGAACTAGCTACGTAGCCAAATTACTCACGACGCCTCCGCGGGCTCACGTGGAAGTGCACGTACAGCAAACTGCGCTACGGGCAAGGCTTCGCATAGCCTTCAAGAAGCCTGCAACTAGCTGCTACATACTTTTCCTCTCGCTTATTCGTCGATCAGTGGATGCGCCACTGATCGCTTATACACGGGTGCGGACCCCGTCATTCTCTATTATCCCGGTCTAAAACCCCGTTATAATGCCATCAACGTTGTACGGGTGCTAAATATTTAATAAATTATTCAGAATCAATCCGTCACATCAGTTTTTACTTAAGGGGGTCCGAAAGTCAATTCAAATCTAGATTTCGCGCCACAAAATAGCAGACGACAAAAGTATCTAATTTGCTTATAACAAACAATAAAAGCGAAATTATGAAAAAATAGGACATCACTGCCCTCCGTTATGTAATTATCTACCATTTTATAAAGTTTGACACTTATAAATAAATATCTAGCCGAATGGCATTCGAATAATGTCTCAAAATCATATAATTCGAATGCCATTTGTCCAGATATTTATTTATAAGTGTGCCTGAGTTTTTACATGGACGTTTCCTTTGTAGTGGTGAAACAATATTTAAAGATTTTATATTTTTATACATATTAGTTCTCCAATGGAAGCAAAAACGAAATTTCAAAAATGCACAAATACGTGCATAAGGGATTTATTCTTAAGCTCTTGAAAGTGACAATTGTTAGTAATGTATTGAGAGAAAAGACACAGTAAAGTTGAGTTTCTAATTGTAAAAATATACTTGTATCCAGAAATACAATTTACTACGATCAATAAATCTCATGTAACAACCCTTCTGAGAAATATCAATCGCCAAATATCAAAATGTGCGTATGACTCAAGTAAAACTACCAACTGTTACATTAAAGTGAAAACTGATACGGGAACTTGATTCTAAATAATTTAATAAATATTTGTTTCAAAATCTAGATATTTAATAATCTTGAACGCAATGCAGATAGCATAATAATAATAATAATAGACTAGCACATAGCTTTATTAAGATATGGCTCTTATATTATCCCTGGTAGAAAATACGCCAAAATCTATGGCTGCTCGACTAACTAGTGCCCATATTTTCTTAGCACCTCAATTTTCTACCAGGGGAACTAAAAATAATCATACATTTATACTCCTTGGACTTTGTTGTCGAAGTACTTAAAAAATTTCTTTATTTTATGTTTTCAAAACAATTTTTAATCACGGCTTCTTTTTATTTTTCAGATTTCAACCATAACATTTTGATTACAAAATAATGGTCGCTCCGTATAATACCAAGCAAATTGTAAGTAGGTTAATACATAGTTATATATAATCTCTTTTTATTATATTAGTAGTATATAACTTTTTTTCTCTTTTTCAGGTTCTCTTTCCAGCTTCAAATTGTATTAAAGACCAGTATGACGCTAACATTATAATGAACTTACATGAACCTAATATGTGATGATTCAAAGCCAAAGTTATGTGATTCATTAATTTCAGTGCGATTTTCAGTAAATAGTATTACTATATATTTATTATATTACAAGTGATTATTGTATTTCTATACTTTAGGAAAATTATTATGATTGTTAAAATAAAACATTAAAAAAATTTAATAATTATTTTTTTTGTTTAAATATATCAGTTCCATCTTCATTACCAGTCATTATCATACATAACCAACCAAAGTCATCAACCATCAACAACCATAGCCATCCAACAAAGCCAACAACCAAAGCCATTAACCATAGCCATAGCCATAGTTTGGCCATAGCCTTTATAAGCCATACATATCCTTTTTTAGCCATAAATATAGCCTTTGCAAGCCATAAATAGCCTTTATAAGCCGTAAACAGCCAAAGCCAAATTAGCCACTCCACAGGTTCACTTAACGCAGCCATAACCACAGGTTCATTTCTCAGCAATAAACAACAACTGCTACATTCAAACCAACATTAATTTAACACCACCAAACATAAATTAGACCAAAATTGTTATTTAACAGAGCCATTTACATTTATTATTAATACTATTATTATTACTATTTAGCCTGTTATTAGTCCGCTATGAGCGACGCGGGATTCATATACCATTTTGTAAAATTACAATGAAAATGGATAATAACGTTTCACAAAGTTTTACAGAATGTGCACGAAAACGTGTTACATCAGGTGATTTGTTGGATGATTCTGATATTGATTACTTACTATTATTACTATCAGCTTTTTCAAAGTATAAGCCTTTTTCAACTCTGCTTTTATACCTAGGCGATGTTTCAGAAATTCCGAGAAATCAGAAACATATACAAATAATATATTTGTCATCAGCATGTAATGATCCAAACGCTACTGGTCATTGGGTAACTTCTTACTATGACACTGACAATATTTATGTTTTTGATTCTATAAATAATAAAGTAATGCACAGAGATTTAGACAAATCAATAAAATTCTACCTCCTTATTATTTTCAAAAGGATAAAGTAGTTATTTTCCCAAAGGTTCAACAACAAATGAATCAGAAAGATTGTGGTATTTTCGCTATAGCTTTCGCAATAACTCGCAATGAAACTTTAAAATCTTTAGTTGACCAATTGACACCTTCAAAAATAATTAATAATGTTAAAAGAGAACAATTGTGCACAGGCACAGAAAATGAAAAGAATACTTCTCTAAGCAATAATGATTCGAGTTCATATCAGCTAAATATAAATGCGCACGATTACAATAAAAGTGAGATTCATGATAATAAAATAACTCATTGTGATACAAACTCTGAAAATAAAACAAATTTATGTAGTAAAAAGTCAGAAGTTTATTTAAATTCTAATAGTAAGAAAAATGTTAAAAATAAAAAATACTACGAAAGTTACAAGACTAAGATACTAAGTAATAAAAAAGTACACTATTTAAAAAACAAAAATGGTGTATTAATACAAAAGAGTTACTGCAAGAATAATTTAGAAAAAATATTAGCAATACAACAAAAATATTGCGATAAAATTAAAGACAAAATAGCAATGGCACAAAAAATAAAAAAAAAAATATAATGCGATTAACGTTGTTAAGGATAGTACGATTAAGTTGATAAAAAACACTGAAAGTTTAACAGCTAAAATTGTAGTTAAATTAAATTCTTCAATTTCTTCGTCACAATGCAGATTACAAGCTGAAAATGTAGTATCCACGTCTATTTATGTACGAGATAAGTACATGAATGAAGCCAAGTACGGATTAAAAAATCTTCGAAATAAAGTTGAATTATCATTAACTCGATTAGGTGATGTATCTATTGTGGATAATGTAGAATGTGCATTAACTTCTTTATGCGGTAGACCCAAACATACCTCTGCCTCAGAACCATATTTTGCAGGTGCTGCGTATGATTTTCGGCTTGGTTTATTTAACGATTTTAATGTAGATAATAAAATTATTATAAATGAAAAAGGACAAAGCACAAATATTTTACCACTTCTTGAAGAAAACAATAAAAAAAGTAAAGTCTGGGAATTTAATGGTTATTGTAAAACTATCGATGTCGATATATTGATTGAACTACAAAATTTTTTTTTAGAAATTCTTAATATGACTTTCAGAAGTGCTTACAAGTTTCTTTTATCTATTGATCAATGTTCGGCTCAATATCATGATGCTGATAAACTAGGCCCTCCGAGTATTTGTTACGACCAACCGCTATTATGTACTTCAAAATTTTATAAATTACAAGTTTTATCATCTCATTATCCTTATTTGAGAACACTTCAAAGATTACTTTATGAATTAAAACATAAATTTACTGTTATTTTAAACATCGAAAATGCTTTGTATGATGCAGATGTTGAGTTATTGAGAGATATTATACAAAAATCCAAAAAGTTTGGTGTACCCATCAAAAGCTATAAATATCTTAATCAAGTAAGTTTGAATGAGTCAGAATTAAAAGAGAAATTGAACATTGGCATCAAGGAATATACGAAAATAGTCACAGATCCACTTGCAATTCTTTGTATTTCACGTGAAAGGTTATTTTGTGCAAGAGACATTCAACTTTTTGATGAGAATCTTATTAATAATAATAATATTATTTTTGAAATATTCGGTATCGAATGTAAAAGTCTTTTACAAAAAATTAAGGAATTGCATGACACTACAACTCCTGCAGAAAATAATATTTGCAGACCTTGTTAGTAGTAGGGGCACGTTATCGCCAGACTTTGTGGGGGAGGGTGTCTGGCGCCAGACGTCTGGTGGCAGGATTTTCGGCTGCGGCACGTTACGCCGGATGGGAGGGTGACGCTCGGGCGTCTGATGGAGGGGATTTTTCGCTCGCGGCACGTTACCGCCGAGGGGGAGGGTCGAGCTGCGGCGTTTGTGGAGGCGATTTTTTCGCCGGGGCACAGTTACCGCCAGACTGGGGAGGTTGAGCTCGCGTTTTGTGGAGGGGTTTTTCCTTGGGGCACGTTACCTGCCCAGAATTTTGTGAAATTATGGGCCCTTGGTGTATTAGGAGAGCAGAAGTTTGACAGAGGATAGAGTGGTAAGAGGGCGAGAGACGAGAGAGGATGAGCAGATGAGAGAGAGAGAGAGGAGGGGAGAGAGCAGGCCGGCGGCGTTAGGGCCCCCCGCTGTGAAGAGGGCGCAATTGACGCAACTATGGGGCTTTGGTGTATTTAGGAGAGCAGAAAGTTTGACAGAGGTAGAGTTGTAGAGCGGAGAGACTGAGACGAGAGAGAGAGGAGAGAGAGCTTTATCAAGTCGTGTTGGACTTCCCGCCCGTCGTATTAGGAGGTATAGGAAAATGTGAGAAGGTATTATAGGCTTGGGTCCGCGGGACTTGACGCTTTAGGAGCAGAAAATGTGGGGCGGTGGAGTTTTATTTTATGGGTCGCGAGCGCGTGGCGTAGTGCAAGATGTTTGCAGCCTTTCTCAACACATGCTGCGCTTTTAATGCCAGGAAAGGCTGCCGCTAGAGACGGTGCGCGGGGTGGGGCAGGTGACATTTGTTGGGCATGACATTGACTGTGTATTTACGTGATTCGCGGGCAAATAACAAGAGCCGCGGGCAGATATTTCAGATGGTGATGTCGAAAGGTCATAGATTCTTTGGGGATTTTATCTGCTCTCTGGGAAAAAATGTAGGAATATGTGGGTTCTTTTAAATAAATAGAATTTAGTGTTTAAGAGTTAAAAAATGTTTATTGAAGCAGTCGCATTTTTTGAAAAAACTCAAACTTGTTTTCGCTACATTTTTACAAGTAATTTTTTGTTGGTAAATTATTTACATACAAGGTTCGTTAATTCTAGATATAAACAATATCGAAGTAGTATTTTAAAAAGTAAGGCGCTCTTTTCGAGCGTCAAACTGATTATTGAACATTTTTGTGTATAGTTTTTGCTATTATTTCAAAGACGCGCGTTTAAAATATTTCGCTGCCTTCGTTTGTCGAAAAGATCTTCATTTATTTTAACAAAGCATGAAAAGCTCTTCTCATGCATGTAATCTGCACAGATTAGTTGACTGATGCCTGCGATGCGTTCCAGCGACGATTAGCGTTCGTCAGATTACAGCATGATTGACTTTTTGAAGTCCTTCAAAAGTACGTTTTTGTTAGCACGTTGCGGGGTCCGTCGAACAATTTTTTTCTCTGTTTAGAAGAGCTTCTTTTTAAAATTTTGTCGAGAGAATTGGATTTTACGCCGTAGGAAGTTCACGCTTCTGAAACGAATCTCGGTGTTTCATCAAGAGCGATTTTTTCGGTGGTTGTGCGGGATATCATCCCGTCAAAATACGTTTTGGTAATTTTTCGAGATTTATTCAAAAAAGCAGTGCCATCGCATGCGATTGATGCATTAAAAATCAGCCGTAGGAAATACTGATGCGTTGAGAAGTACTTGAAGTAGTTTGCGATAAAAAAGCTATCAGCGGTGGTATCGTTTGTGTCTGCAAGGGGCCCGACGCTGATCTCTTTTTGAATATTGACAGTTGTTTAAACGCGTAAAACTGTTGTTCTAATACACTAAAGTTCGGTGTTGTACTTCTCGCATTGTGTGCCGCATCCAACATGATAATATTTTTTTTCTTTAATCGACGACTCTTCTGAACAGCTCTTCGAAGGTCCTTTCGTTTTTCATGCCTTGAGCCATTATTGCCGTTAATCCGCACAAACACACACCAGACACGACGCGTTGATATCTCTTCTTCTTTTT
>CM053169.1:19352993-19472399 GCA_012977825.3 Pteromalus puparum | reverse complement strand
AGCTCTTCGTATGTGTCGCGGTGTTGCTGGATCAATCGCGACGAGCGCTCCATGCGAAGTTTAAGAAGAGCGCATTTCTCTTCTAACTTTTTTAGAATATCGCTGTGCAGAGACATGTTCTCACTAGAACGAACGTTTTGGAACTGATGACTGTAGGCCAAGCGATCATCTGTAGGGCTTAGAAGAAGAAAAGGAAGGAAGGAGAAAAATTTATACTTATACCGATAAATTTTCGATAGCGCACGTGTGCTCGTACAACCGATACTCTAACGAACTGGCTGACGCATTGTGCAGCGAGATGCTCGACTGACACGGGATACTTTTTACGAGTGCGTGACCTTTGACTCTCGAGTGCTTTTCCAGGATGTTTATATTTTTTAATATCCACTTGTCGACATGAGTCTTAACAGACGATACCTACACAGCTGTGACAAAACAACTACACGTGTTTGATACTGCTCGATGCTTGACGGATACAAGATACTTTTACGTGCGCACGAGAGAGTATAATCTTTGACTCTCGACTGCTCTGTGCATGAACTTGATATTTTTAGTGACCGCTTCTCGCCATGGGACAAAGCAGTCGATAGCTTCGCGTCGAAAATGGACCAGCATGACAAAACAACGAACCAGTGTTATCTCAAGATTAATTAACACGTGGATTCTCGGAGTCGTATACTTGATACTGCTTGCGTGTGAGAACCGTCATTGGTATCGCTTGTGCAGGATGTTGAATGCTATTAACTGCGATTTATTTATCCGCTTGAGACAGAGAGCATTGATTTTTGCCGCCTTGTATAGCGCGAGATCCGTTGGCGGTATTATTATTTCAGATTGTGATGCATCTGAGACCAGTCAAGCGTAGGTAATATAACACCTATGATAAAGCTTAGTCAAAAACTTATCACAGGATGTTATTTTCTTGTGCAGTGTGAGCACACAGCCCCCACTAACATGACCTTTTCTACACTATATATAAGCCCTACGCTGACCGCAGGAGCTCATTAGTCATGAGAGTAGTAGCAGCAAATCAAGAGTTCGCAATCATGTATAACNTTCTTGTGCAGTGTGAGCACACAGCCCCCACTAACATGACCTTTTCTACACTATATATAAGCCCTACGCTGACCGCAGGAGCTTATTAGTCATGAGAGTAGTAGCAGCAAATCAAGAGTTCGCAATCATGTATAACGAAGTCGAGGAGTCTTTACGCGTTGTACTGCGTCGCATCGCCGCTAATCTTGATGCGCATAGTGTTGTTAGACGCAGGTGTACCAAAAGTTGGTGTCTACGTGTGAAACGCATGGTAGCGTGTCAATTATGTCGTGAGTTTGTACGTCTTTTACGATGCTGTGGTCCGCGGAAGATTGCGCAGCTTCATCGAGCCGTATTCAAAAAGTGCAATCTAGCTGTGCGATGCGCAGCGGAATTCTGTATGCAGCAGAATATTTCTCNAATCTTGATGCGCATAGTGTTGTTAGACGCAGGTGTACCAAAAGTTGGTGTCTACGTGTGAAACGCATGGTAGCGTGTCAATTGCGCGTGTCAATGCGCTATAAGCCATTGTCATTAATAAACAAAATAGGTGGTGCTTATATTCGATAACTAAGTGAGCANTCATTTACCGGTGCTAACACCTCTGATGACAGCATTCGACGAAAACAATGGTAAGTACACCTTTTCATTAGTTGCGCTATAAGCCATTGTCATTAATAAACAAAATAGGTGGTGCTTATATTCGATAACTAAGTGAGCGGTATTGCAGCTGATAGTGTCGTCCGCCAAAATCACAGTTGCATATACACACACGCACACACGCACACCTGTACACGCGCTGTAGTGTTTCGCTCTTACTGTAGATCGCGTCGTCTGCTACAAGCTGAGTTTCATACACATACGCGCGCGCGCACATACACACGTTCACACATTTATTTGTGGTACGCAGTATTGCTCGCTCTATCTATAGAGCATATTGTCTGCTACAAGCTCGGTGTTATACACACACACGCACACACGCACGCACACACGCATGCATTCGTAGCGTAGTATATCGCTCTCTCACGCTGTAGATCGTATCGTCTGCTACTCATGCCGACTAGTGCTAGCATCAGCTGTTCTTTTTCAAGCCTTCTGCTACCATTCTAGAATCTAAAGTATAATTATAAAATGAAAATACATATGCTATATCCGCTGTCATCGCTTTTGTGCCACCTGTTTTTCATAGTTCTTGCTTATTTGATTACATTTTAAATGTTTATTAAAATTAATAAAAAAGTAAGCGCTGTATTTTTAACATGAAATTTATGTACATTTCATTTCATTTCCACCGGAAGAATAATGATATTTAAAAAACTTTTTTTCTGTAATTTATCTCGTCGAATAAAATATAAAAAAAATTTCAGAATATATTGACTCCGCTGCTTCTCTTCTTCTTCCATTTACCCTATCACTCATCATCTGCATACAGCAATCAGTACTGTAGAATCTATAGGATTATTGAGGCGGGATTGAAAGCTGGGCGAATCACGCAAGTCGGTGGCGGCCGAGAACGTTTCGAAATTTTAGCCAGGCATGTTTTCCGGACAACGAGCAGGAGTCGAGCGAGAGAGGAGGAAGGAGGAGGGTGAAGAGGAGCCTGTAGAGGATCATCCAAGCAGCTTAGGAAGAAGAGATACTGATAATGATGATGATGCAGATGACATGGATGTCGATAGCGAACAAGATATACAAACATCTGGTAATCGTTTCGTAATTTTTCAGAACAATACACATTACATACATAAGTACAAGTTAGAGGGTAGGCGTCTAATAATAAAAATAAAACCTCCACCCGAGGATGGTTCTATAAATCCTATAGTTTGGTTAGAATTAGTTATTCGTGATATTTATACTTATATAATCTCATTATGTAATGAAAACGATATGATTGGTGTTTCTGTTAGAAGCTTGAATTTTGCGCGCGGTCCGGGTGGATTATCTCTACGTTTAGTCAATAATTTTACTTACAACGATTTATGGAATTTAATTAGTGGATTAGCTCAAAGTAACGAAGATTTTCAAATTGACGAGAGTTTTATCATGACATTAACACTTGTTAATGTGCCAAACGGTGGTCGAGGTAGAAAAAAGAATATAAATGTTGACACTTTAGGTCAGAGATCAATTGTCACTATACGAAATAACGATAATTTATGCTTACCAAGAGCTTTAATTGTCGGGGAGTCATTTATGATGTATAAAAAATTCTTTTCAAATGAGGCCATTGATACTTGGAATATTATCAGAGATAGTAGACGCAGTATGCAAAAAGAGCGCGCAGATCTCCTTACTATTAACGCAAACGTTTTAATTCCTGCAAACGGGTGCGGTATACAGGAAATAGAGCGATATCAGCAATATTATGTTGAAAAAAATATTGCTATTGTAATATACGATAGTTCATCTTTTGGAAGTGGTGAACCACCCTTTTACGATGGAAGGCCTTTGTTAAATTCAAACTCTTTTGACGTTATAAATCTTTTGTACGATGCGCGAAGACGACATTTCGATACAATATTAAATTTAACCGGTGCTGCACGCAGTCGTTTTTTCTGCGAACATTGTAATAAAAGCTATAGATTCGTGGATGAGCACAGATGCACAGCCAAATGTGAAAGGTGTTTTTGTGCACCACCGTGTAATCCGGATATAGATATTATAAAGTGTGTGCAGTGTAATAGAGAGTTTTTTGGTCAAATATGTTTTGATCGTCACAAAATAGATGGGTCATACAAAAAAAATAATAAAAAAATATGCGATGTAGTGAAAGTGTGTAATATGTGTTGCAAACGCATTAATATTTACAAGTCAAAGCACGAGTGTGGAATTAACTGGTGTAATTTATGTCGCGAAAAACATGATGTAAATCAGCTTTGTTATATTCAACCCATTGGTCGTAAAGTTAACGCGGAGATTAACCGTAAATCTCCAAAAAAAAACTTATTCATTTTCTATGACTTTGAGACGCGGCAGGATTCTGCTTACCGCGAACATGCAGAGACAAAAATACACATCCCAAATCTTTGTGTTGTACAACAGGTTTGCGATGATTGCATAGATAATGAAAATATAAATGTACTTTGTCATACGTGCGGTGTAAGAGAACATATATTTCGTGATGATCCCGTAAGACAATTAATAGCATTGACAGTTCGCGAAAAAACTTCCTTTGGCCAAATAATTTGTATTGCTCACAACTCTCGTGGATTCGATGCGCAATTTATTTTGAGAGAAATCGTTGAAAATACCTCAATAGTGCCGAACGTAATATTAAATGGACAAAATATAATTATGCTGCAATGCGGACGAACAAAATTTATTGATAGCTTAAACTATTTTCACATGAAATTAAGTGCTTTGCCACAAACATTTTCTCTACCACCGGCTAGCAAAAAAGGATATTTCCCTCATTTATTTAATACTTTAGATAATCAAAATTATGTTGGGAGCTTACCCGATGCATTGTTCTACGCACCTAACGCTATGACGACCTCAGAGAGGGAAAAGTTTAACGCATGGTATGAGGAGAACCGTAATATTTATGAATTTGATTTTCAACGTGAAATAGTCGATTATTGCCGTATGGATGTAGAAATTTTAAGACTTGCATGTATGGCTTTTCGGAAAATTTTTATCAAGTGTGGAAATACCTGTCCCTTTACAGAGGCAACGACCATAGCTTCTGCATGCTCCATTGTGTACAGAAAAAATTTCTTACGTGAAAAAACTATCGGTATCATTCCAACAGGTGGATATCGTCGCGCTGATAATCATTCGCAAAAGTCAATACAGTGGTTGTTACAGTGCGAGCGTGAGATCGGTCGCGAAATCATACATGCCGGTAGAACGCGTGAATTTAGACTTCCAGAAGGCTTTCTTGTAGACGGATATTTACCTCCGGAAAATGATAATGCTAAAGGTATTGTCTTTGAATATCAAGGTTGTTACACACACGGTTGTCCCATTTGTTTTAATAAAAGGCGCGATAAAGTAATGTCATACGGTAGAACTATGGATGAATCCTACGAGAATACTTTTCGGAAAATTCAAAAAATAAAATCTCTGGGTTACGAAGTTCGGGAGATGTGGGAATGTAGTTTTGATCGAATAAAAGCAGAGAATCGTGAAATCTACGATTATGTAACACAACATCCCGTTATGAGTCGTATTACGTTGAATCCACGCGATGCTTTTTTTGGAGGTAGAACGGAAAATATAGTTACTGAGTATGCTGTAGGTAATAACGAAAAAATTCAATATACAGATATATGCTCTCTTTATCCATACGTGTGCAAAAGAGGGCAATTTCCCGTAGGACATCCGCGAATTTTAATTGGTGAAGAGTGCAATGAATTAACAGGCGGAAATAACAATAATCTCAACAATATTGAAGGATTAGTTAAATGTAGTATCCTGCCACCTCGCGACTTACACATCCCACTCTTACCGATTAAAATGCACGGACGTCTTCTTTTTGCTCTTTGCCGTACTTGTTGCGAAGTAATGCAGCAGTCGGATTGTGATCACGAAGACCCAAAGATGCGTGAATTCACGAGTACCTGGGTTGCTGATGAGTTGCGCAAAGCTGTTGAACTCGGTTACAGTATCACGAAAATTTACATAGTTTGGCACTATGAGATGACACGGTATGATCAAATTAGCGGTACCGGTGGTCTTTTTGCTGAATATGTAAATACATTTTTAAAAATCAAACAGGAGGCTAGCGGATGGCCCTCGTGGTGCACTGACGAGACAACAAAATTACAATATATAGAACAGTACAAACGTGATGAGGGTATAACTTTGGACAAAAATAACATAGAAAAAAATGCAGGTTTACGCGCAGTTGCTAAACTATGCTTAAACTCGTTTTGGGGTAAGTTCGGACAACGAAGTAATTTGAAGCAAACTGAAGTAGTAAAATCACGCGAATCGCTTTTAAAACTACTTACTTGCCCGGAGAGAGAAGTTAATGATTTACTAGCAATAAACGATGAGATTCTGTACGTAAATTGGCAATACATAGACGAAGCTGTAACACCTGCACCGCATACTAGTGTCGTAATTGCTGCCTACACTACAGCACAAGCGCGTCTAAAACTTTACGAATACTTGGAGAAGTTAAGCAAACGTGTTCTTTATTACGATACAGATTCATGTATATTTATTTCGCATAATGATGCTCCAGATGAGTATCAACCTTTTATCGGTTCCAAATTAGGAGATATGACGGATGAGCTTTGTGGATACGGCAATAATACTTATATAGATAATTTTGTTTCGGGTGGTCCAAAGTTTTACGCTTACACAGTTGTAAGTCCTAATAGAAATGATAAAATTGAATGTTGCAAAGTAAAGGGTATTTCATTAAATTTTTCGAATGGTATAAAAATTAATTTTAATAGTATTAAGAATCTAGTTAACGATGCGTTTGCAATCGAAGAAGAAGATCATGAATCTGAAAAGATGAATGATGAATGTGCTAAAATACGCTTGAAATTCAAAGCGATTAGACGAACTAGAATGCATGAAGTTGTAACGCGTGACGAGTCAAAGACATGTTGCGTAGTATTAAAAAAGCGGCGATACCTAACATCGCGTAGATCTTTACCTTTTGGATATAAGAATAATTAATTTTTGTATAATAATAATGTTATATATTAATAATAATAATAATAAAAAATGAAAATATTTATATAATTCATTTATTCCTTATATATAAAGTACCTTATTCATCTTCCTACACTCAGTATAGCCATTGCAATCGTTAAGAACGCTGCTGTTGCTGCTGGTGCTTCACAGATTCTTGTATATTTGTTTCGCATGACGATGCTCCGGATGAGTATAAACCTTTTATTGGCTCTAAACTAGGCGATATAACGGATGAACTTTGTGGTTATGGCGAGAATACGTATATAGANGATTCAGGAGGCAAAAATACATTAGAAAAGTCTTGGTGGAAGTGTCGACCTCGAATTTGCTACGGCAGGTATTGTGGGCCCCCAGACTANAAAAATTAATTTTGATAGCATTAAGAATTTGATTAACGATGCCTTTGCAAACGAAAATCACGAATCCGAAAAAATTAACGATGAATGTAGTAAAATACTCTTAAAATTCAAAGCTATCAGAAGAACTAAAATGCATGAAGTTTTAACGCGAGAAGAATCGAAAACATGTTGTGTTGTATTGAAAAAACTCACCCCATTTTTATATCCTCAGTATAGCTTCTGTCACCGGACACACGTCCATCTGGAGAACGCTTCTTATGGAAATTCACCTTATTTTAACGCTTACTCGTGGCGTTATTTAGCTTATTGGCCACAATTATCAGCTTGAATAGCGGTAATATCAGCTTGTGATTCAGCACACGTAAAATTAGCTTATTTTTACGTGTGCCGCGCCGCCGCCGCCGCCGCCGCCGCCGCCCGCGTACTGTAAGCTTATTTTAAGGTAAATCTCGTGTGTACGTGCGCACGTGTGTCGAAATGGATGTACGATTCAAACATCCGTTTACGTGTATCGTAAGCGGACCCACGGGTAGTGGTAAAACAGTTTTTGTCAAAAGGTTTCTTCGACATCTTCCACTTATGTGTAATGTAACTTTTGACCGGATATTACTCTATTATGCTGAATGGCAGTCTACGTATGAGACGGACTTTGTTCCAGGAGATGCAAGTAGTAGCGCGAGTAGAAAAAAAATTGTTGAATTTCACGAGGGATTACCGCAGCCTTCAGATTATTCTCAAGACAATGAAAAGAAAAAATTATTAATTATCGATGATTTAATGAGAGAATCCTCGAATAACATAATTCTCGATTTATTTACAAAGGGAAGTCATCACAAGAATTTAAGTGTGATTTTTATTACACAAAATCTTTTTCACAAAGGAGCTGGCCAACGCGATATCTCATTAAATGCCAATTATCTCGTTATTTTTAAAAATCCACGTGATCGATCGCAAATACAATATCTAGCACGGCAAGTCTATCCCGAAGACCCAAAATTTTTACAAGACGCGTATCTCGATAGTACGTCAACTGCTCATGGCTATCTTTTGTTGGATTTGAAACAGTCAACCAAGGATGAATTTCGTTTCCGAACTTCTGTTTTTCCCGATGATAGACTTAGTTACGCGTATGTACCGAAGAATAAATTTCGATAAAAGTAGCGGATTCTATGATTAAAGCTTCAGTCTGATTGAAACAATGGCAGGGAGAGGAGCATCTGCGAGAACCACCAGTCGTAGACGATATAGAAGACAGCGTGGTGGTGGTGGTGGTGGTGCTGCTGCTGCTGCTGCTCAAGAAGAAGAAGAAGAAGATACAAAGTGTGGTTGCCTACCGAGGCATTTTACAAAAAAGTGTGTAGCAGTATTGAATGCTCTTTGTCACGCAGATAGTCAACAGCGTTTAGCACTGTTACGTGTAGCTGATAAAAAACTCATCAAAAGCATATGCGAGTGTGTGTTAAATGTATTGCACGGTGTCGTTAAAGTTAAAAACTCTCACAAGTCAAAGTTAAAAAAACATAAAAATGTTTTGAGAAAATTATTAAATAAATCCAACAGTAGTAATAACAGTGAAAAAGAGTGGAAAAAAAAGAAACGCGTCATTATTCAAAACGGTGGTGCTTTTTTACCAGTGTTACTTGCACCAATTATAGGTGCGCTTGTGTCAAAAATATTTGGTCTTTCTGGGAACTAAAATATGGAACACGCACGTAAAATGGTCATTGTGCCAGAAGAATCGTACGAAAGAGTAACGAAGCAGCAGCAGCAGCAGCAGCAGCAGCAGCATATAGTAGAAGAAGAGCCAACGATACAGACAAAGGGTGATAATTTAAGTCGGCTCGATGGTGAGATGCACGATATACTTTTTTCAAAAAGTATCACCGATGAACGTGAAAAATGTCAAAAATATTTACAAATTTTAAGAAGATATCTTCATTTTAAAAATTTGGAACGTCAGGAACTTTTATCAGATGCAAATATACTTGATGTAGAGCATGAAAATGAAGATATATCAAGCCCATTGTCCGATGAAGCGATACTTGCAAGCGTTTCCAAGGGTTATGTGAGAAAAGCACGTTTATTGCTTAAACATTGGAAATCATCAGCAGCATCGCATCGTATTAAATGGGATAATGCAGGTACAGTTAGCATTGATGATAAAGCTATACCACACTCAAATATTATAGATTTACTAGAAGACGTGGTGCGGAGTAGTTGAAGAGCCTGTAGGAAGATTTCAATTAGCTAATTTTATAGCAACAACTGATACTCCATTCAAATTAATAAGTAATCCTGAGGTGATAAAAATTAGTGAAAGTTTGAAACGTGCATTAAACAAAATTCCTTCAACCAAGAGAAATAATTCCGAGAGCGTTGAGAGTTTAGAACAAGGTACTAGACTCGCAGCCGCGCAGCGCTATAGTGCACGTTTGAATAAGAAAAAATCCACACCACGAAAAGCAGGCGACAAATGGTTGACTTATAGTATTTAACATGTCTTATGAAAATCAATACTTTGACACTAGACACGAGGCTGGATACGCTGGTGCACGTAATCTTTTACGAGTCAATGGTAAAAATAAGAAGAAGAAAAGTGAGATAAATGAGTGGTTAAGCAATCAAGATGCATACACTTGCACCAATTATAGGTGCAAGTGTATGCATCTTGATACACTCTTCACAAACCCATTAGACGAAAATTTCCTAGATTGATGTACAATGTCACTAATGTGGATGATTGTTGGGAAATGGATTTGTGTGACATGCAATCTCTCAAAACGTACAACGACAATTTTGCGTATTTACTTGTAGTTATAGACGTTCTCAGTAAATATGCTTGGGTCGAGCCTTTACGTGACAAGAGTACAAAAAGTGTTGTAGCTGCTTTCGAAAAAATCTTAAAAAGAGCCGATGGGCGAAGTCCAATTCTTGTACAAACTGATCGAGGCAAAGAGTTTGTAGGATCAGATTTTCAAAATTATTTAAAACAACACAAGATTAATTTTAGAGTGGCACGTAATCCCGATGTTAAAGCAGCTGTCGTCGAGCGTCTAAATCGCACGCTCAAAGAACGTATGTTCAGATATTTTACTCACAAAAATACTCATAGGTATATCGATGTTATTGAAAATATCGTTTACGCATATAATCACACTATACATAGTAGTACTAAAATGGTTCCGGCGATGATAAATATTCGTAATGCAGTTATAGCAAGGAAAAATTTGGAAAAAAGAGCTCTTAGTCAGAGAAAAAAGTCTAGAGCACATATATACAACGTGGGTGACCATGTTCGCATCAGTCGGTTGAAAGGCACCTTCGATAAAGGTTACGAAAAGAATTACAGTGAAGAGATCTTTAAGATTACCCGTATCTCACGTCGTCAAAATCTCTTTACCTATGAATTGACTGATTTAGAAGGGGAAATAATCGACGGCTTTTTTTATCCTGAAGAACTAGCTCGAGTTAGCGATGATCGTTTGTTACAAAATAAGGAATTCAAAGTGGAACGTGTGATCAAGAGTAGGGGGCGTGGTGTTAAAAAACAAGTTTTCGTAAAGTGGCTTGGCTATCCTGATAAATTTAATTCGTGGATTAAAGCAAGCGAAATCGTTATACTTTGAACATGGCTGAGGACGAATTTTATTTGATATTACCGAGCAACAGTAGTATGAAATATTTTTCTGATAATACAACATCTTGCTTCACCACGCACTTATCTCACGAAGTACGTCTGCATGGTAAGTGGAGTGTTGCTCTTACGGAAATCAATATACCATGCACGATAATTCATATTCAGAAACACGAAAGTAATATAAAGTTTGTTAACGGACATAGAATAGCAATTGCAAGAAAGAGAGATACATCTGAATATTTACCGGATTGGGCAAACGTCAAACCAAACGTTACCATTTTTCCACCAGGTGTTTACGAGAATCTCAATAATCTCACAGAAGCTATAAACAATATACCCGAATCTCATTTACGTATTGAACCGACAAAGAAAAAAAGTGGTTATTACAATTTACATAAAAAGTGTGAATGTAAGGAATCTCATTTTTTCAGCTTGAGCGAAAAGCTCAAACGTATATTTGGCTTTGAGAATGAAAAATATAGAAATCAGGAATTTATACCCTTGATTCCATCTGCAGAGTCAAAAAATGCAACATTAGTTGGAAACAGACCTGGCTGTTTGGCAAGGGCTATAGCTGATCAATTTTTCGTTTACTCTGATATTTGTATTCCGTACACAGTCGGTGATGTTCAAGCATCCCTTTTACGTATAGTAACACTCGATAATTCTAAATATAAATTTGGTTCGAGAGTGGTCAAACAATTTGCACCGGGAATTTATCTACCTTTGTTAAATAACACATTTCAGAATATAATAATAGATATAAGAGATGAAAATGGGAATCATATACCATTCGAGTACGGGACATTGACCGTTACACTACATTTCAAGCGCGTTCTTTAAGCAAAAAAATGGCTCACTACACAGAATACTATGCTGATCAAATCGGCTATGGAGGAGGAGGAGGAGGAGGAGTACGTCGAGTGTTTGCAGGTTCAACTTATCAGCGAGGTCATGGTGGAATCGGCGCCTTTTTGAGTGGATTATTTCGAAAAGTTTTACCTTACGTTACGAGTGGAGCTAAGGCCGTTGGAAAAGAAGCTATCAGAGCAGGAATGCATGTGCTAGATGATGTGGGAAATCACGGAATCAATTTGAAACAAGCTGTAAATACGCGCATGCGTGAGTCTGGTAAAAATCTTAGACATAAAGCCGCTGATAAAATTTCTTCTATGATGAAGGGATCAGGATATAAGATACCTGCTAAAAAGCGGAAGCGTCAATCGTCCAAGAACAGTTCAGCTGTACGCATCAGCAGTAGAAGTGGTCGTGTAAAGAAAAAGAAGAAGAAGAATAAGAGCCGTGTCAGTGTTCGCAAATCTACGAAAAAGAAAGCTAGTAAGACAACGAGGAAGAGGAGGAGGGGAAAACAACGCAGTGTGAGCGATATTTTTGGATCTACATAGACATTTTTCAATATGGCTTTTCTACACTCAAACTCATGCGAATGCATGAAATCAGAATTAGATTTATTTACATTACCACCTACACAGACTTCGTTGGAAAGCTCTCAATTAATACATTATAAACCAGTTTCTTCGCTGACAGACGATGGTCCATTGGAATTCGTTGTTCCAGCCGGCAATGATTATCTCGATCTTGCACACACAATGCTAAGCATTCGTATGCAGATAGAGCCAAGCGTTGAAATTGCAGAAGCAGCTAAAGCTACAGAGTATCCAAAGGTAGCACCAATAAATAACACGTTACACTCGCTATTTAATCAAATAGACGTTTTCTTCAATCAAAAATTGGTTTCACCACCAAACAATGCTTATCCTTACCGAGCTTACATTGAAACACTGTTAAATTATTCAAAGAGCAGTATGGAATCACATCTCTCGAGTGGACTCTGGTATGCGGATGCCCCTGGAAAATGGACATCACCTCCCAATACCATGCGTACTGATGAAAATGCAAATCTTGGTGAGTGTAATCGTCAGTATTTTACCATAAATGGTAAAACTGTCGATTTACTGGGTCATTTACATTGCGATGTTTTTAATCAAAATAAATTTCTGTTAAACGGTGTTGAACTGCGATTACGTTTGGTTAGAAGTAAGGATGCTTTTTGTTTGATGGATTATACAGATGACGAAAAATTTAATATACGTATTAAGGAAGCTTCACTCATTGTACGTCGAGTTAAAGTAAGTCCACTGCTAAATATCCAATCGTGTGGAGGTAAAGTCATTTACAATGCATAGAGGTATTCTTGGTGATACACTGGACAACGTTATTCTTGGTCAAATACCCAAAAGAATAATCATCGGATTTGTGGATAACAAGGCATTCAATGGAAATAGAAAGTTTAATCCATTTAATTTCCAACATTTTAATATAAACTATATTTCTCTTTATGTGGATGGGGTCCAGATCCCCAGCAAACCATTGCAGCCTCGATTTACGGGTGGAAATCCACTATTTATCGACTCGTATCATACATTATATTCTGGAACTGGGATTCATTTTCTAAACGAATCATTACTTATCTCACGAACGGACTACGATGGAGGGTATACATTATTTGCTTTTGATCTAACACCTGATTTATCGGCAAATTCAATGTCTCATTGGAATTTAATCAAGCACGGTAGTGTACGTGTAGAGGTAAAATTTGCGAAAGCACTTGAATCTACAATTAATTGTATAATTTACGCCGAATACGACAATGTCTTGGAAATAGATTCAAGTAGGCAAATAATAACGGATTTTAATGCATAATATCGTTGAAGCGATGGCAAAGTAAGAGGAGAAGGGGGAGAGTGAGGGGAAAAGAAGCAACAGCAGCGCCTCCACGGTATAGATGAGTAAGTAGTAAAGAAGTAAGTAAGTAGTAAAGAAGCTGTACGTCTTACGCTTAGTATTGTTTGGAAAGCGAGCGAGTTTGGATCGACTAAGTGAATTGTCTAAAGTATCATGGATTACGTTATCAATATTCAGGGTTTGGTAGACCGTAACAAGAAGTTTACACCTAAAGAAGTTGGTGTACTTGGTTTAGAGCACAGAATTGTCGAACATTGGATAGTTAAGGAACCCCATAAATTTGAAGAACTTCCAACTGGAATTAAAAGATCTAACGAGTACATTTCTAATCATTTTCATGGAGTTCGTTGGCATGAAGGTGACATCACCATTGAACAAATACAACATCATTTACAACAAATAGCTAAAGTGGCTATACGCATTTTTACACGTGGTCATGACAATTGGAGATACTTGGAGACTGTGATGTGTCGTGAAATTGTGAACGTTGAAGAAATGTATGCCCCGAATTTTGACGATTTGAAAAAAACTTATCCTGGTAACTTTAGGTGTTTAAATCATGGTCTGCAAGGTATAAACTCCAGTCGCGATTGTGCCCTCAATCATGCATATGTGCTACGAAAGTGGTTACACTCTATAGCTGAGGGTATAACACAAGATTCTGCACCGAAATTCAGTGATGCATTGTACTGCAAACTACACTCACGGGTACGCACAGCTACTTCTTCGTCTATTTACGCGACACACTCGGAGGACGTAGTCGATCATTGCTGAAATAATAATAATAATAATAATGAATACACGAGCATTACTAAAAGCTCTTGAGCCGTTAACCGTCAAGACCGTTGGTGTGTACGCTGCAGATAGAATTCCAAACATTTTGACGGTTAACGAATATGATACTTCCTTTGTGAAGTTCTGAGAATACACGTGTGGAAATCTCCCCCCACTGCTTACGATCATTTTAGTTTGAGATGGTGGGAGAAAATGTATAAAAGAGCTCGTAGAGTGAGGAGCTCCATCAGTTCTTTCGTGAAAGTTTGAGAGATTGCTAAGTGTACCTCTGGATATTGTGCTCCTTGTTTCTCGTACCATGGCCCAATCAAGTGCTGTCAGTGCTCCATCACGTGTGCAGAACGTTCTGCCAAATATGCTGCTCTCAACGTCCTACGCTATTAATAAGTCAAACTCGAAGCGAGTTACTATTGGCTTAGAAAGTTACCAGGGCAGCTATCGACCTGTGGTGAAACTCTCAACGTCTACAACATGTTTTAAATCCGTCAAATTTGATGCATCTGGCTGGAAGGCTTTCAAGAATTACTTTGATCTTATAAATTGCTATTTCCAAGATGCATACAGATTCCAAAGCGATTACGGTCGACCAACGAAGGTGTACATGGATAATCATGATATGATGTTTACATCTTCATACAACACAAAATCCATATTGATAGAAGAAAGACCTGTCGGCACATCCATCTTCCCAAATCTTTTGATTGACGAGGAAAACGATGATGTAGTGCATACCGTTAGTGCTTCCCATTTCAACGACTACACGGGTGCTACTGCTGCTGCTGCTGCTGCTGCTGCTGCTGTTGAGAATGTACGTCATCAACCACCACGAGCAAAGAAACAAAAAACATCTTATCCTCAGCCATCGATATGTATGCAGCAGGTCACTTTTGACGGATTGAAGATTGTCTCACAGTGTATTGACGAACGTATGAGTAAACTTGAAGAGTGTGTTGATAAAGTGAATGAAATTGTTGCTCATATTAAGAAGTTTATAATTGACTGTATTAAAAACGATAGTATTGAGAAAGACCCTAATTCTATACTAAGGACATATGAGTTGTTTCAACAATATTATACTTTCTACACTGAAAATATTAAAATTATAATTCACGACAAATTTAAAGACAGTATTGAAGAAATAATTTTAAGTATAATCTTATGTGAGATAGCTGCTTTTCAATTGTTTGATATATATAAAGACATTCATACTGCCATAATCAAAGCATAAATATACATCATGCTATTTCTTGTCATTACGCTTTGTACATATGTCTTCCTATCTTGCAATAAACCAGAAAATATTGAAATATTAATTTTTTGTTACATCATTCAAACCTCCCACCCTACCACCACTCCTACGGCGTCTATAAATATCAAGTTTGTATAAATATGTTCTCATTGCTTCGTGTACACTTGAACTGTCATAAACGTAATATAAACAATCGCAATATGGAGAAGAAGAGGAAAGAAGATTCAGGTCGAGAGGAGGTGAAATATAAACCGGCTTCCGGATTCCAAAAGTATCTACCTCAATATTCTTCCAATACTGGATCATTCCCGAAAAAAGAAGGATATATGGCCTATTGTCCTGATAAGGAATCAAATAAAGATTCCAATCATCAAGGACACAGCAATTGGGGATACCAATAATAATAATAAAGCCTTATTATAAGGCTTTTATTTATAAACGATAAAATCGGTCCTTTTTAGGACCACAATATTTATATAAACGTAGTACAAACTTATCATACATAAAAATGTCATTTTTCTTATGTCGTCATAAGAGGCGTTTGCAAGATAAATACTTGAGACGTTGGCGATAACTTATCTTTATTACTTGTTTTCATAATAAACTACTTGTTTTTATAAACAAACATGATACTTTATCATAATGGTTTGTTTACATTGATAAGATAGGGTGGCGCCAGTGATGACGTATGATACTTTAATGACTTGGTATTATGTATAAACAAACATGATATCTTATCTTTATTATTTGTTTACAAGTAATAAAGATAATGTTAATTACTTGTTTGTATAAACAAACATGATACCCTATCTTATCTTTATTACTTGTATACATG
This sequence comes from Pteromalus puparum, assembly GCA_012977825.3. Taxonomy (NCBI): domain Eukaryota; kingdom Metazoa; phylum Arthropoda; class Insecta; order Hymenoptera; family Pteromalidae; genus Pteromalus; species Pteromalus puparum. The sequence goes on along the minus strand of CM053169.1, from coordinate 19,456,068 downwards.
ATACCTTATCTTATCTTAATGGTTTGTTTACATTGATAAGATAAGGAGGCGACAGTGATGACGTCATTTGTTATGTCTCCCCATAACGGTTTACTTACTACTGTCACTGTCACTCACTGAATTGAAATTACTGTTTTTGACACTTTCCATTATGAAAATCAATGTAATTTTATTAATACACTTGTAGTTAAATATAAGGATTCACTTCAATAATAATAATAGCGATATACATGTTTACGTACAACTGACGCGATACATGTTTACGTACAACTGACGCGTAGACGCGGGATAGCATCATTTCAGTTTATGCTAGGTAGAGAACGCCGAGCGCGTTGTGTATAGAGAACGCCGAAAGCGCCGAGGGGCCCGAAAGCCAGCGGAAAGATACGGAAGAGAGAGCGGTGAAGGAAGAGGTGCGCGTACGGGTTGCGCGGCGACGAGAGCGTGGTGGAGGGGAGCGAGAGAGAGAGTGAGAAGGAGAGCGCGGCGAAGGGAGAGGTGCGCGTATAGTCCGTACGTCTTGTGCGGCGAAGAGAGCGCGGTGGAGGGGCGGAAAAAGCTCTTCCCCTGCGGTCGTTCGCTTATTTCCCCTCCTAGCGTTCGCGTGACGATCGGTTTTTTCTTGATTCACTCCCCAGCAAAAATGTGTACCTAACGAGCCTATAGAAGTATTCACTTCAAAAAAGCATTGTTTAGCCTGGAAATAGAAGAGAAACTGCGATCGATTTCGGTGCATTTTGGAAATATTGATAAAATTGAAGGATAAACCGGCTAAAATAAGAAGTTTTCACTTAAAGCAAACAATTTTAATGGTTTTTAGACGTTTACAATGTATACGTATCCCATTTATTGTTAATATCAATGGCATCCCATACTGGGCAACATTTTTTCGATATCTCAAAAAATTAGCTTCTACGATTCGGCTTCCCATTTGGTTATTTCGCAAAATTAATGGCATCCCCGTTTAGCAAAGAAATTTGCTAAGTCGTTCCATTCTGGGCGCATCTCCCCTATGTCCTCTACATCACTTTCTTTTATATTTTTCCTTTTCAGACTCATAGAAGATATTTCCCTTTTCAATGTACTTAAAGATATAGAAATATCATGATCTTTTTTAACAAATTACATATTTCACAGTACGTAAAGTCTTCAAAAAAATATTTTTTAATTAAATTTTCCATGACTATTGTTACGAGTGAAGAGTGCAACGAAAAAGTGACGGACCCCGGGCTTGAACCGAGGACCTCTTTCTTGCAAGGCAGACGTTCTGTCGTCACGTCACGGCCGCCACGGTATATTGCACTCTTCTACTCGTCTTCTTAAAGTTATTAGACACCCGTGACGTGTATCCACACGTAACGCTATTTACTTTAAAATAATTTAAAAATTAAATTTACTACACACTTTTATAACAAAAACATTAAGTATCCTGTAACCTGTTTTGTTTGCCAAAGTGTGGCAAAGTGTGCCATAGTGTGCCATACTGTTTCACTTGTCCGAAATTGACCACTTTGACATACTTTGACACACTTTTACACACTTTCGCACACTTTCGCACACCTAATTATTTCCACTAGAATTGTTTAAGAGTTATGCCCAAAATAGCTAACGGAATCCGTACTGGGAACATCAACAAAAAATTGTAAGTTTTACAAAAATCTCTTTTGTTGGTGTTGTATTAATTATGCTTTCTTGACAGTTTAATTAAGATTTGTCCCCTTAAGCAAGTGAGGATTTGAAAGGTTAAGAAGAATACAATCATGAAATGTTTTTTTTTTCGTACAGCGCACTTCTATAATAAATGTGTATTTTGACCCAAAAACCATGTTATGACATAAATTGATTGTACATATTTGGAAAAAAAATAATATATTTAACAAAATATTATCTAGATAAGATTAAAATACGAGTGAGCCTTATAGGTTAAACTAAGGCCGTTCTATGGTCGTAACCTCCTATTTTGGTCCATTTTATAAATGTACAATTCACAATTATGTGCACGATGCGGTGTTGGCATACGCATATCTACAACAAAAACTATTAACGAAGAAATAGGATACAACTATAAAATGTTTCCAATAAACCTATAAACAATTTAAACAATGACTAATTATAATTGATTCAAAATTACATCATAAAGTATAACTGGCCCGTAGCAGTTTGGTGACTTTCAACTAATTTGGTTCGCACCTTGTTTGTATATTGAATGTATTGAAAAAATATTAAATTTCGTTTGAAATTATAAAAAGTGTACGTTCGTAAACGCATGAAGTGTTTTTTATCGACTAGGTGTATACGTAATACTTAGAATACGTATACGAAGAATTTGTAATTACAATCATATTTATAAATTACTAGTATCTATTACGAAAGATTAGAGTTTCTTTTACGAATATTAAAGCGGAACATAAATAGAAAAGGTATTTTAAATTGTAGCATTGCGAAAGCTTTACAACTTAGCAAACGAAGACTAGTGGAGATCCTACTTAGTCCACTGGATGCGTAACAGTGGTGCTCTGATACAGAAATCCACACTGTGATAATTGTTACAAAATTATACATTTCATCTTGTTTATCTCAATAATACTCTGATATCCGTTGCCAAGGATTTTAAAATTTAAGGATGTAGAAGTAGAGATATTCACTGCAGATAACTTTATTTTATTCAACTTCAGGCGGACGTTTCGAGCATTTTATATGCTCCTCATCGGGGCTACAAAACAAAAATCGTTGCATAAACATTAAGCACATTTCGAGCTCACTCGAAGAACAAACTGACAGGTCAAAGCGACTCAAACTCACCCTCAACGAAACAAAGATCTGTCGAAAAGCTGAGTCTGGTCGATGCAAGTTACAAAAACGGGAGGAAAATCTGACAAAAAATTTCAATTAAATAATTAGAAAAACTGAAAAAACAAATGAAACCGTCGAACAGTCGAGTCACTCACCGACCCCTATCGAAACTGTGCTAAAGATGTTCAAAAAGATGACAGTTTCGGAGTAAAGGTGGAACACATCCGACAGCTATCAATCTCTAAACCAGACTGGCGAGCGCAACGATGCGTGGATAGGAGGGACACAAATTTTTACACATCTACAAGCGCACGTTACGTTCTATTTCCCCCTTCCCTGCCCCCCCCCACCATTTTCCTCCTATCCACGCATCGTTGCGGTCGCCAGTCTAGTTTAGAGATTGATAGCTGTCGGATGTTTTTCACCTTTACTCCGACGCTGTCATCTTTTTGAACATCTTTAGCACAGTTTCGATAGGGGTCGGTGAGTGACTCGACTGTTCGACGGTTTCATGTGTTTTTTTCAGTTTTTCTAATTATTTAATTGAAATTTTCCTCCCGTTTTTGTAACCTGCACCGACCAGACTCAGCTTTTCGACGGATCTTTGTTTCGTTGAGGGTGAGTTTGAGTCGCTTTGACCTGTTAGTTTGTTCTTCGAGTGAGATGTGTTTAATGTTTGTGCAACGATTTTTGTCGTGTAGCCCCGATGAGGAGCATATAAAATGCTCGAAACGTCCGCCTGAAGTTGAATAAAATAAAGTTATCGGCAGTGAATATCTCTACTTTTACATAATTAAATTTCATCTTGTTTTTCTGTTTGACATTGTTTCCATTATGCACTAGGACCTTCGCCGTGTAGAAGTGTAAATATTGCGTTTCGAAGAGCGACGTTTGGTGTGAGGCTCGTCGTCTTTAATGGTTCATTTGTCATTGGGCTTGTGAATTTACCGCATAGAAACCACTCATTTATTGCTGCTCTTTCGTAGGTGAAACCATCTACAACAACAAAATTTATGCTTAGTTCCTTTAGAATGCATTAATATACTATTTGCTGAATTTTCAAACACTGTGCCAAATTTTGCCAAATTTTGCTTTATTTTCTTAACGTTTGAATTTTGGACATTTAGCAACGTTAAGAAAAGTTTAACGAAGTTTGGCAATGTATAGCAAAATAGTTAGCAGAAGACCTTTAAGGGGATGTCGTCGCTAAAAACACTGTTTTTATATTACATATAACTTTTTAAATAAAGCTTGTAGTGAAAAACCGAGTATGTAGCGCTGTAGTGTTAGGTTTAATAAATCATTCTACCGAGGGAAATTTTGATCGGACATTTGGTTTTTCTAAAATCTCGGAAATACAAAGAAATGTTTACACGTACTTACGGGCGCGATTACAGCGCCAACCTTAAAATCTAATTTTACATAAAACTTTTTAAATAAAGCTTGCAATAAAAAACCGAGTCTGAAGTTCTACCGAAAGAAATTTCGACCGGACTTTTTGTTTTTCTAAAAGTTTGGAATTAGAAAATACCCAGTGGCGGAATTGCGAAGCTTTAGCGACGACACCCCCCTAAGGGATACGAAAAAAAACTTAAAGGGCTATGAAAGTGTTCTTTTGCTTAATTTTTCCAAACTTTGACAAACTTTGCGTATCTGTGCCAAACGTTGCCAAACATTGTCTAGCATAAGGTTTTTTCACTTCCGTCTTCTGACAGTCAATTTTAAAAAAGGCTAAGGGTCAAAAGATTTTCATGAAAAACGTTCCCATAATTAATAAAAAAAACAATAATTTTCGGGATTTTTAAGTGGCTATTGAATGCAAAAGTCAATAAGATATGTAATCAAATTATAATTACACTTATTCTATTGATAAAACTGAGATGATAGAAAAACCGCTGCCAATTCATTGGCACGTAGCTTCCTCCAACGAAATTTATTGTTCCAATCAATAAAATATTATTTTAAAATACAGTATGTGAAGGCTATTTTAATATTATCAGTATGACATAAATTCGTAGGGAGGGACTTTACGACGTGCAACGACAACCCTATAAGAGGAAGACAAATCTTTTTTAAAAATCGGTTTTTACATTTCAGCTCTTTACTTAAGAACGGCTCAACGAAATCGTTTGAAATTTTAACAGCAGATATCTCTGTTTATGGTGAATCGTCAAATAAAATTTTGAAGCATTCGACTACATTGTTTTAAAGATATAAGAAATCAAAAAATTTTTTTTTAAAAAATTCAAACTTGATATCTTAAGAACCATAGGGTTTTCAAAGCTACGCAATGAACTTAGCCAAAACATATAAAATATCTACCTTTTCCCAAAATCTTAAGGGCCTTTTACGCCCGTAATCGAGACTCAAAAAAAACTCATTTTTTTCAGTTTTCGATTTATTACTGAAAAAATAAGTAGTCAAATCATTTAAAATTTTAATGGAATATAGTTTGACACGTAAGCCATCAACATATTTTTTTTCGTGAGGTTATGATGTTTAGTTTCAGAGATATGAATTTATTTTAAAAAATCACCTTTTTCATTTTATCTGCCGAACGGAGCGGTCAATCCCGAGGACCAAACGGGGAAAAGTAGGTAACTTTATCATCTTTCAAATGCATTTTAGCTAAATTATTTGTAATAATGGAATGATTAACAAAAACGAATATAATGTTTTTCGAAAATCAAAAAATGGCCATAAAAAAAAGTCATTGAAAAAATTAAAAAATAAATGTTTTTCCCGAATTCAGAATCCAAAAATAGATATGCATGTCAAATTTGATTGATATTGACGGAGTAGTTTCAGAAATATCCCGGTACACACACACACACACACACACACACACACACACACACACACACACACACACACACACACACACATATCCATACGGACATTTCCTGAAAACACATAATTCGAACTTCTAACATCTAAAAACATGTTTCTATGAAGTTTTAGCGATACTGAAAATGTTACTATCACAAAGCTTCCTCTAGGAGGAAGCAAAAAAGTGAAATTATAATTTGTGTGTGTATGTATTCCGTGATATTTCTGTAACTACTCCGTCAATATCAATCAAATTTTACATGCATATCTATTTTTGAATTCTAAATTCGGGAAATATTTATTTTTTAATTTTTTCAATTACTTTTTTTTATGGCCATTTTTTGATTTTCGAAAAACTTTTTTTTTTTTAATCATTCCATTGTTACAAACAATTCAGCTAAAATGAATTTGAAAGTAATAAAATTACCTACTTTTCACCGTTTGGTCCTCGGGATTGACCGCTCCGTTCGGCAGATATAATGAAAAGGGTAAAAAAAAAAAAAAATTCATATCTCTGAAACTAAACATCATAACCTCACGAAAAAAAATATGTTGATGGCTTACGTGTCAAACTATATTCCATTAAAATTTTAAATGATTTGACTACTTATTTTTTCAGTAATAAATCGAAAACTGAAAAAAATGAGTTTTTTTTGAGTCTCGATTACGGGCGTAAAAGGCCCTTAAGATTTTGGGAAAAGGTAGATATTTTATATGTTTTGGCTAAGTTCATTGCGTAGCTTTGAAAACCCTATGGTTCTTAAGATATCAGGTTTGAATTTTTTAAAAAAATTTTTTTGATTTCTTATATCTTTAAAACAATGTAGTCGAATGCTTCAAAATTTTATTTGACGATTCACCATAAACAGAGATATCTGCTGTTAAAATTTCAAACGATTTCGTTGAGCCGTTCTTAAGTAAAGAGCTGAAATGTAAAAACCGATTTTTAAAAAAGATTTGTCTTCCTCTTATAGGGTTGTCGTTGCACGTCGTAAAGTCCCTCCCTACGAATTTATGTCATACTGATAATATTAAAATAGCCTTCACATACTGTATTTTAAAATAATATTTTATTGATTGGAACAATAAATTTCGTTGGAGGAAGCTACGTGCTTATGAATTGGCAGCAGTTTTTTTGTTTTTTAGTTATATGGGAACGTTTTTCATGAAAAAACTTAAAAACTTTTGACCCTCAGCCTTTTTCAAAATTGACGGCGAGAATGAGGAAGTGAAGCTCTACTTCTCCAAACTTTGCCTCACTTTGGCAATCCTTATGTATAATGATTAAAAAAAATTGTCTGTTATTTTTACGCAAATTTGTTTGCATATCTTTGGTAAACTTTGTCTAAATTTACCTATTTCTACGAAACTGTTTCAATATTTGCTTAATTTTGCCGAACTTTGATGAACTGAGCCGAAATACTTAACTAAATTTTGCTAAATTTTTCAAACTTTGGTAAACGTTGCCAAACTTTGCTTAATTTTACCAAACATTTTTATACTTCATCTAACTTTGTCGAGTGTTTGAAATTCAAAAGTTAGGCGACGTTAGGCAGTGATTAAAACAGTTAAGAAATGTTTGACAGAAGTAGGCAAACGTTGGCAAATATGGCAACGAAATTATTTCCACTGGGGTAGGTGACTCTTTACATTCCCGGACGCTCTTCTTGGAATATGGTGAAGTGGCACTTTGCGAACATAAATGCGTTCGCAAAATAGCACTTCGTACATACAAGTAGAAAATGGTATATTGTGCAACTAGGGGGGAAAATTGGCTTTCTTTTAGCGAGGGTGATGTTTTGAGCACGAGTCGAAGTCGAAGGTGCCGTAGGCGCTTAAAATTTAGTTTAACAATATTTCAAATTCGATTGGCACTTCAATATTTGCGATTGCACTAATTTTTTAATTTTCAGGTATTATATTTTTAATTGATTTTGTTATTGGCGTCATATTTTTTCTATATTCACGTTTTTTTTTATTATTTTTTTCAATTATCATTTTTCCGTCCTTCTTTTCTTGTATTTATATTTATTTTTTTTATTTTTCTTATTTTGTTACTCGCGTCATAATTTTCTTATATTTTTTAAAGTATTTTTGTCACTTTTCGTTCTTTTAATTCCTTAACTTTTAATTCTAACAAATTGAATTATAGCTATTTAAGAAATTTTAGCAATCCGTAGGGCAGAATCTCAGATGAGATTTTGGCAATGAGATGAGATCTCACCTGAGAGAATTTTCAGTAGGGAAGCTTTTATTATAGTTTTTTGAGTGTCTTACATAATCTTAAAGCAAAAAGCTAATAATAGCTATTAGATCTTACTAGAGTTTGATAATTTTTATAGTCTCTTCGTGTGTTTTTGAAAACAATAAAAAACAGCTGATTAGATAATATTTGTCCGATATAAGAAGCTTCTAGACAAAGCAAACAATAACTTATATAATTTCTTAGCGGATATTAACTTTTTGAAAAACTATTACTAATTTAACATAAGAATTACAAATGATGCCTACAAAACTAGAAACCCGTAAACATTTGTACAATGGAAAATATCAAGAGGCGCGACAGCGCCGCGCTGGCGAGTAAAAGTATACGAAGTATACGACACGATGACGGCGTGGGTCGCGGCCCTTATTTTTTTTCTCTTATATACTTTGATATTGGGTTCTCTAAGCTCAAAATAATTTTCCACACGTATTTATAGCATTATTATTGCACCTATACCCATTGTATCGCTATCGACTGGTCATCTATTTACCTAATCTTTCTCGAGGAAAAAGATTAATTCGAAAAGATTACTTTACTGGCGAAATATTGCATGCTGAAATTAAGCTCAGTAATTTTCTTTTCGTTGGGACGGTCTTCCTCTCCCGAGATTTTTCAGCCTTCCGGTCACGTGGCTCCCGTCATTGTCGGCGCGAAAATTTAAATAGTCGAGAAAATAAAGCAATGAACCATCGGTGTTTTGAGCTGTACCTAATGTTAATTCGGTTATTTGCGTTCGATTCGTGAGAGCATCCACAAACATTGTAAACTAAATTTATCAATTATTTTTGCATAAAAAATATGCATTTTGGAAGTGCATTTCGAAAAGACAATAAATAAAAATTTACAACTCGGTAAATATTGATGGAAATGAGTCCAGTATTGCCACTCGGGGGTTTTCGGGGTCGCTAAACTCGAATATCGCGACGGCAACGGTCTCCGACGTACTTGGTGCCCAGGGTGGACAGTATCAACGTCGTCTCCTCGAGTTTTACGAAAATTTGTTTACGAAAATTTGTAACATAATTAGTTGAAACTTGTTACTTGGGGGTTTTCGGGGTCGCTAAAAACGAATATCGCGACGGTTACGGTCTTCGAGGTACCTGGTGCCCAGAGTTGACAGTACCAACATCGTCTTCTGGAGTTTTATGGAAATTTTTGACATAATTAGTCGAAACTAGTTACTCGGAGGTTTTCGGGGTCGCTAAACACGAATATCGCGACGGCTACGGTCTTCGAGGTACCTGGTGCCCAGGGTTGACAGTACCAACGTCGTCTTCTGGAGTTTTGTGGAAATTTTTAACATAATTAGACGAAACTCGTTACTCGGGGTTTTTTGGGGTCGCTAAACTCGAATATCATGACGGCAACGGTCTTAGAGGTACCTGGTGCCCAGGGTTGACGGTATCAACGTCGTCTCCGAGAATTATCTTGAGTATTACATATTTTTACTGTTGATATCGTATAATGTAATACGTGTATAGTCTCTATAAAAGTGATGAAATCTCCTATAAAAAAAACCTTTTTAAAAGGTAAAATATTAGCGAGTAAAAGTTCCTTTACAAAAGTCATGAAATCTCAAAAACAAACATAACTGATGTCAAGTAGTTGTTTTTCATATTTTCCAGGTATATATGCATGCAGCTACATTATTTTATAAAATAAAATATTTTTTACTTCAATTCTTAGTTGATACAATAGTTTAGATTCATAAATGAAATTTTAAATTACTCATCTTCCTTGGCATTTCCAAAAGCATATTCAATCATATACTGCTAATCCATAGTTCAGATGCTATTTAAATAATTAAAACCATATAATATTGGACTCAAGATTTTAATATTTTTTAAATTTTTCTAATAACTTCTGAACTATGGATATAAAAGTATATGATTGAATATGCTTTTGGAAATGCCAAGGAAGATGAGTGAAAAACAACTACTTGACATCAGTTATGTTAGTTTTTGAGATTTCACGACTTTTGTAAAGAAACTTTTACTCGCCAATATTTTACCTTTTAAAAAGGTTTTTTTATAGGAGATAGATTAATCAAAAAAAAATTCTTTAATTCTTAATAGTCAAATTATACGATACAGTAAAATTGTATACGATACTCGTGACTTAAGTGGCCCATTACACGGCGTGAAATAATGGGCCACTCAAGTCACATGTATCATAGTGCATTACGCACCTGAGCACTGAACTGGTTCTCTCATTATTTCGTGTGTGATGGGACAGAGAAAATCATCCGGGATTTCTGTATCTTCAGCCATGATCTGAGCGTTGCAATCTTCACGCTTAAGCCAATACAACTGTTTGCGAAACATGTCAAGAGCCTGGAAGAAAATATCTTATTTTAGAAGACCATGCAATTGTACTAATCATTATGCTATGTGTTTATAATTGTATATAATATAAAAACAACCTCTTGGTCATGATCAAACTGTAGTTTTGCTATTATAACTTCTTCTGGAATACGCAGCAACATTCGTCCGCTTATAGAAAGAGATTGCACGCTCCTTACTAAATCGCCCAATTCGACTTCAACTAACCATTTAGAAACATCGTCTACAGCCCAGTCGACAACCTGCGAAAAAATAAGTCAGTTTCAATAATAATTATTCATAAAAAACAAAACATGAGTTAATTAATAATTGATTGATGTATACACACCTTTTTCTTGTTATTTCGAAGGCGATCGATAAGAATACTCTGAGACACTAACTGTTCTGGTAATTTCCAAATTAAAACAGTCTTGTCTAAGGCACCTAAATTAGGAACAGATCAATAAATCGATAAATATGTTCAAGCAGTTATAACTTCACAAGAAACTATCTTTTATGTTTTATTTTTTAAAATCTATTACGAGTGTAAATCTACGGTTCAAACGAAACTTCCAAGGTTCTAAAATAAGCAAACAGTTTTTGAGAGCATTTACCTATTTTCAGATTGATGTATTAGAATGTAATATTTTTTAACTAAGAAATCAAAAGTTCCTATATTTACAAAAACGTAGGATATTGTAAATGCAGCCCATATCTCGTGTTTTCCACCTCACGTAGAGGCAATGTTTACAAAATATCAAGTGGCGCGGTAGCGCCACGAAGGCGAGTTTGAGAAACAGACGAAGCCGCGGCGCCCGTGACATATTTACTTCTACTAGACTTGGCGCAGTGCGCTGCGCGCATTGTAGTAGAATATTAATTCATTAACTTATTACATGAAATATAAATGCTTGATTGATATTTTTAATATTTGTTTTCTATTACGGAAATATATCAAACTTTACAATATATGATTGATTCATTTCGCGCTCATGTAAATTTCAAAATTGCCGCGGTTTCGTCACCAACTACCTTTTAAAATTTTAAGGTTATGTCTCAACTCAGTTCGTGTCAACGTTCACATCATGTCACTTTTTGTAACAATGATAATATTTACAATAGAATATTATAAATACACAACTAATAATTATTGATATGTATTATAGTAATATATTACATTCTTTGTATTAGGATCAATTTTAGAAATCAAAAACAAATCAAAAAATTCTAACGATACTTTTGACGCATGCGCACTACACGAGCCAATCATATTGACGCATTCTTGGCTTCACTTCATCCGGTCATGACTTTTTTATATAGGGATATTGGTGTTCGGATTTTTCATTATACAAAAAAAACCGCTGCCAATTCATTGGCACGTAGCTTCCTCCAACGAAATTTATTGTTCCAATAAATAAAATATTGTTTTAAAATATACAGTGTATGAATGCTATTTTTAATATTTCCAAGTTTAATTATTTGTTGTAGAAGCACTAGACATCCATATAAGAGGAGCCAAATTTTGAAAAATCGGTATTAATATATATATTTATATATTGTCTGTACGCACAATAACGTGCGTAGCATGGCAAACAGCCAAGAAACAAACTACTCAAGCTTACGTCCTTGGCCTTTTTAGTTTAACCCCGCACTCCTCTCCACGTCCTGGGTTTGATCCTTAGACGGCACAGCCGAGAACCTCACCACGACGCAACAACTACCTAATTCCTCCGCGTAGCAATATATATTTATATAATATATATATATATATATTACATACATATACATATCAGTATAACATAAATTCATAGGGAGGGACTTTAAACGTGCAACCACACCCTTAGAAGAAAAAGCCAAATTTTGAAAAAAATCGGTTTTTCATTTTAGCTTTTATTTGAGAACTGCTCAACAAAATCGTTTAAAAATTTTAACAGCGGATAGCTTTGTTTATGATGAATCACCACATAAATTTGAGGCATTGACTACATTTTTTAAAGATATAAGAATCAAAAAATTAAAAAAAAAAAATTCAAACCTTGATATCTTGAGAACCATAGGGTTTAAAGCTGCGGCAATGAACTTAACCAAGACAACATAAATATCTACCCTTTTCCCAAAATCTCAAGTGCAATTAGGCTTTTTTACGCCGCTAATCGAGGACAATAAACTCATTTTTTTCAGTTTTCGATTTATTACTGAAAAAATACGTAGACAAATCACTTGAAATTTTAATGAAATATAGTTTACATGTGATCCATCAACATGATTTTTTTCGTGAGGTTATGATGTTTAGTTTCAGAGATATGAATTTTTAAAAAAATCACCTTTTCATTTTATCTGCCGAACGGAGCGGTCGATCCCGAGGACCAAACGGGGGAAAAGTAGTTAATTTTATCTATCTTTAAATGCATTTTAGCTGAATTGTTTGTAACAACGGGATGATTTGGAAAAACGGAAAAAAAATTTTTTTAATCAAAAAACGCCATAAAAAAAAAAAATAAGTGAAAAAATTAAAAAAAAATGTTTTTCCGAATTCCAGAATTCAAAAATAAATATGTATGTTTAATTTGAATTAATTGACGAAGTAGTTCCAGAAAATATGCCCGTACTACATCCACACACACACACACACACACACACACACACACACACACACACACACACACATCCATACAGACATTTCCTAAAATCACGTAATTCGAACTTCTAACATCTCAAAACATGTTTCTATAAAGATTTAGCGAAACCGAAAATTTTACTATTACAAAGCTTCCTCTAGGAGGAAGCAAAAATACTTATCATTACTGTTAGTACGTTTTTTTGGCTTATTAGCATGTTTTCTGAGCTAAACTATGATTTCCAACAAAAATATTAGTGAAAATGCTGCTTATTTTTATAATATGTGAGTACATAATCCAAAAATGCTAAAATCACGTATTTATTCTTCAGTTCGAAATGTGGTAGGACCGTGAAGTTGGCTGCAGAAGGTGACTATACATGTATATATCAATTGGCGCGGTAAAAATTTCTGTTGTAAAACATAGTTTGAGAACAGAAATTTTGGAGAGAAACTTTATATATATAATAAGATAATAAAATTGACGAGTATATTAATTAGATTATATAAAACGAAACGAAATGTTTCAACGTTTTTCCTTCTACATTATCATGAAATCAGCTGATCTGAAAGTGAAAGGACCGTGAACTTAGCCGCATACGGCCAAGAGTCATTTAGAGATTGCTTTCTCATATATTATTTTGCCGGTGCATGCTCTGCGTTCCCGACAGGTTCCGGAGCAGTAACAGTAATTAGGGTAGCCGATGACGAGGTCTAGGTGGTGCGCTTCGTAGTTTTTTGTGTCTAGGTGTAAAACTCATTCGAGGGCGGTGTCTAGGTGTACAGGGTGACCGATGACGAAGTCTAGGTGGTGCGCACCGTAGCTTTTTGTGTCTAGGTGTAAAAATGATTCGAGGGTGGTATATATCTAAAAGAATTTACTAAAAAAGACTGAAATCTCTTTAAAAAATTAACTTTTAAAAAAGTAAAAGGTTATGCGAGTTTGATATATTCCGAAACGAAATCACAGATAAAAAAGAACTGAGATCAATCAAACAAAGTCAAGTGTATTATATTTCATCATGAAGCAACAAAATTCTTTTTATTCATTGAAGGGCATACTTAACTTAAAGTCAAGTTATATAATGATAATTTAGGAACAACTCTCAAGATACTTATATTACTACGTAACTTGCCATGCCCGTCTCATTGTGTACTTACGGTGTTTTTATGGCGTTCTAATACATAAAAAGAAAATTTTAGTTGTTCATCAATAAACAAAATGAAACGGACATGGCAAGTTACTTTGTAAGTATCTTGAGAGTTGTTCCTAATTGATCATTATATAACTTAACTTTAAGTTAAGTAAGCCCTTCATTGAAAAACAAAAATTGTGTTGCTTCATTATGATTAAATATAATAAACTTGACTTTGTTTGATTGAGCTCAGTTCTTTTTTATCTGTGATTTCGTTATAGAATAGATCAAACTCGTCTAACCTTTTACTTTTTTTAAAAGTTAATTTTTTTAAGATAGACTGTACACGTCTTTTCCTCTCTAGGCACGTAACGTACTATCAACGAATATATACCTATTTCGCGTTTTTTTTTTAATCATCGCATTATTACAAACAATTCGGCATAACAAATTTGATGGAGAATACATTTATCTACTTTGCCCTATTTGGTTCTCGGGATTGACCGCTCCGTTCGCCTGCGGGAAAGGTCTCATTCTTTTGATCACCCCACCCATTAACTGTCACCCAAGATCTAACTGTCTTCCTTCACTTTTTTTATATATGACACCCCTCTCTTCTTCCTAGTCAGGTAGTCAACTGTACGCATATGTCGATATCGGACAAAAAGATCTGGAGTCGAATGCTTGGTTCAGCATCTTACAAAAACTTTTTAAAAACCATTAACGTACTATATATTTAAATAATTTTTTTTTTTTGCGATGAATTGGCAGCGATTTTTTTGATAAAAATCATAAGTATTTTTGATTAATATTTTCATAAGTATTTATCTTATAATTTCTAAATAACGATTTGTCTGTTTTTCTAAAATCGAATCTATATAAGTCAAAAAAATAAGATAAATACTTATGAAAATATTACAATTTCAATTATTAGAAATCCAGATATAATTAACATTCATTTATTTCGAAAACACATCCCCTTACAAAAATATTGTGCATAGAATCCTGCAGAGATTTTTCGAAATTTTTAATTATAAACAACTTTTTACCAAAACAATCATTTTTAACGACTGTTTTCAAATTGTTTTTAACGACTGTTTTCAAATAGAAGCTCCTTTTCAATACTTCGATCCTATATAGTAATATACTTTTTCTGTTTGCGCCCCCTTACGTAAATATCAAAATAATGTGCATAGATCTCTGCACATTATTTTCGTAAGGGCTCTTATACATTGTGACCAAAGTAGCAAAAAAAAACGCGTCACAAGGCATATTTTGCGCGTTATTAAGTGATTTTTGTTACGTGCTCGATATTTATACGTTATAAGAGTGACCTTTTGACCGGCCTGGGAAAAGCGGACAGAATGACTACTGTTTGTTTCTGACGCTCCGAGAAGTCTTTCATTGCTGACAGTAGTAGGGGCTGCACTGCTACTGCGCCACACGGGTCCCGCGCCACCGAATACCGACCGATGGTAACAGGGATCTGCTTTTTTTATCATCACTGTTTTACCCATGATGGTCACTGTTTTACCCGCTTACCCATAATGAGCGCTGTTTTACCCGATGGAATTTTTTATCATCACTGTTTTACCCATGATGGTCACCCATGATGAGCGCTGTTTTACCCGATGGAACCGGATGGGGCAGCCCGCATCCAGATGCAGGATCCCGATGGGACCAGTACGTAGAGTGGGGAGCATGGGAAAAGCACTGAAAAGCGTGAGTGTGGGGGAGACCGCTTGCTAAATAAGTGCATGCGGAGAGAGAGGGAGGGAGGGAGAGATATATGAATGAGATATATATGAAAGTAGATGATATAGGTAGGTTGCAAATGAAAAGATTTGTTTAAAGTTTTATGTTTTTCAATTTATTTATATATATGTAAAGATACAAAAAATCCGTATGATAAATTACAGTATAAAAAGTCGCAAAAATCATTATGATAAATATAATAACACTACAAGAATGTTTTATTTCAAATGATCATCTTTTTTAAATAATTATTTCTACAATTTAAATAAATTCTATTAAATTATTACCAAGATGTTTTAAATAAACATCACGGTTCTTCATCTCTTCCGCCAGCTTCTTAAGCATAGTAGTATCTTCTATCAGCAATTTGCTGACTCGTGTTGGTAAAAATATATCAAAGCTGTTGTCCAGCTCCGTAACCATTTTTACGTCAAATTTAGTTTGTACCTTCTTGATGCTCGTCACTCTGTACTACTTGATTTCTAAATCAGCCAACTTCTTCGTAGGCAGAAATGGTAAAGTTTTTGCCACAACGTTTAGCGACTCCATCCTGTAAAAGTAATGAAACAATATATAGATATATATATATATATATATATATTGTTTCATTACTTTTACATTTATATTTTTTTATATATTAGTTATAAGAATATATTATACTCACATAATAAATTATCCTTCCAAAGTTGACGTTGTTGTATCAGAATCAGATGAGTAATAATATTCCTCAAAGAAATCAAATGGGCAGATAAAATCTTGTCGTACTACACGAATCCACTTGCTTATTGCGTAAACGTTTTGAACTGCACAATTCTCCTTCTAGTCAGGAAGGTGATGTGCACACACCACAGGAGTTCGAAATCCTGGTGTCTTTAAGGATGGACAGCCAAGATTTTCTAGGTTACGGACGTCCGGGAAATATGGTTGCAGCCACTCGATTTTCTGCACACCTTTTACCCAAACAATCACGTTTCGGTGATAAGTCGAGAAGGCTGGAGCAAACTTCAGCTGCCTTGTCATATGGAAGGTCACCATCGTTCCACTTTAACCCGTGGACAGAATATTTAAGCCACAGATTGGTACTCTTGAGGTCACTCGGCAAGTCGTACCAAGAGTGCGGTGGTTGAAACGTTGCTAGTTGAGCTACTGCTGCTGGCTCGTTGGGATCAATGTAGGTCAACTCCTTGATTATAAATTCGCCGTTTTGTCCCTTGAATCCCTGGATATCAACAATTAAATCCATTTTATCTATGAAAATATTACTTTTATTATTAAGAATAATTTATTATATGAAATAATAAAATCTGTGTGCGTCCAAGGCGGACGGGTGGTGCCTATCACCAACTACACGCGCGTCCTCAGGTTGCGGATAG
This sequence comes from Pteromalus puparum, assembly GCA_012977825.3. Taxonomy (NCBI): domain Eukaryota; kingdom Metazoa; phylum Arthropoda; class Insecta; order Hymenoptera; family Pteromalidae; genus Pteromalus; species Pteromalus puparum. Next base: position 19,438,978 of record CM053169.1, on the reverse strand, counting down.
AGGAACGGCCCCTGAGAAAGAGTTAGCTGCGAAATAAAATCGAATAAGCAGCCGCGGCAGCCGATAGCCGGGCGGGGTGTGATGAGCCCACACTGGCGATCGAACGCATTCTCTAGAAAAACACTACGCAAGCACCACAACAACACACGAACACTCAAACAATATTTCTTATTCCACTCTCTCTTCATACTAACTATGCTAAATCTATCCCTCTTAGCACACATTACAAAAATCCTCTGCCGTGAGAATGCGGGAGCGATGACAACTGCCCGAAAGGGATGTGTAGAATGATTCGCCACCTGGTCTTACACGGTAACGAAGCCAGCGTAGGCGCGCTGCCTTGCAGGGGGGCGTTAGGATACGAGCGTGATTCCGTAGTGTGTCCGACGATGAGCTGACCTCCGTCCTTATCAAGTCGGAAAGCTCTCGATACTTAGTTCTAGAGAGGTATGGGAGTTATCACCTCTAGAACGGATGATTCACGCTGCGATCGGAAAACAGGATCCAAAACGCGTGGGTTTCACTTACTACCATGGCCTCAAAAAACCAAAACCAACCAAAATTCAATAGACTTAAAGGTAGGAACGTGGAATGTCGCAGTTTATACAGAGCAGCGCGCGTACCGGAAATCTTAAAAGGAGCTGGCGGGTACAATCTAGACTAGAGCGCTATACAAGAACTCGGTGGCAAGATAGCGGTATGTTAGGAAACGAAAACTTCACCTTTATGTACGGGGCGCGAGCGAACATTCCCTAGGTACCGGAATTTCTGATTAGCAAAAGAATTATACATCGGCGTTAAAACAGTTTCCAAATATCGTAACGACGAACTCTCGTATATTCGTCAATCGAGGAGCGTGCGTACAATTTACGTGGCTATTACAGTGCCATTTGTCCTACGGAGGACCAAGAGGAAGCGGTGAAGGTATCTTTATTACGAAAGCCTGGTGAGCAATATATCGACCAGTTCGCGTCGTACGACCAAAATAGTAAGTTGGTGGGTGATTTCAATCAGCTAATTATAGGAAGTAGGATAATGTTAGGCCCACTATAGCAAAGGAAAGTCTGCACCGAAACACCAGTCAACTGATTCACGGCTAATTAGAGTCATAAATTTTCCGCGGCGGCAAAAGATTCTTTATAGTAAAGAGTATCGTGCTTCAAGCACAAGGATATACACAAAAGTAAGTGGACATCGCTGGATCGGACCCTGAAAAATCAAATCGATGCATCATTGTCTTATCGATAAGAGGCGCACAGCGAACGTTGCTTTGACGTAAGAAACTATAGGGGGGCGGGATTGCACTGCGGATCATTTTTCTTAGTAGTGGCGAAATTAAGGAGCCAAATTAGTAGCTGGGGCAAAATAGTAAAGCGGGCGAGCCAAAGTAGAAACGTTCGATATTGAAAAGCTACGGAATCGGGATAAACGAATTAAGTATCAAGTAGAAATATAAGGAATGTTATCAGGACGCGAAGTAAAATACGGTGCACCGCGGAGGAGAATGGACGACCCGAACAGTCGGGGATATCGAAAAAGTCGATAAAACGAGCGCCGAATAAAGTCTAGGTAGAAGAATAAGCCAAAGAGCAACCATGGTTTGTTACGAGAGAGTGCAACTCTGGTTTGAAAGGCGCAAAAATAGCCAAAAGCAGGTCGTACACAATGGGCGATGGGCCGTAGAGAGGACCACGAAATAAAGAAGGCAAGTGGAGGCTGATGTTACAGGCAACAAAAAGCGCGAGTATCAAAGAATCAGATTAGAAAAAAATAGAAAACTAATAGTAAGGAAAATAACACGCGCGAGATGTACAAAGGAATTAACGATATTAGGAAGGGTTTCCAAAAGAGTAGATTCGCAAATTAATGGAAAAGATGAGGGCCGGGATATCTTTCGTTTGCAAAGCGAAAAAATGAACTGCTAAAAAGCTGTGAAAGGATATTGTATAAGTTACTATAACCGTACATGAAAACTGCGAAGGAAACTGAGACGAAATCCATCACTGCGGAAAACTGCCATAATTGAAGAACACGACCTTAACCCATAGAAGTAGATAGCCGCGATACAAAAAACATAATAACAATATAAGGGCCGCGGGAAAAAACGATTCCTAATAACGCAGCTGTAACTAGACTTAAAATACGGGGGCACCGGCGCTTACACACAGAAATTTTTGAAAAGCTAGTATGTGCTATTTGGAAAATGAAGACGAAACCGAAAAACTTGGAAAGAATCCATCATTATAACCGATTGTTCCAAAAGGGAGATGATAAGACAGAGATTTGCAAATAACTAAACCTGGGGAATCTCACTTTTAAGCTAACCTCTCAAAAAGTTCTATCAACTGTAATACAGCCAACTCACTGCAGCTTCTGCGAAGACATAATATAGGAGACATATCCAGTGTGGATTCCGGCGTAAAACAGGTCGACGGTTGCGATCAAATGTTTACTATAGACATTGTTTAGAGAAAAAATGGGAACATTGCGAAACAATTACAAACTCACTATTATTTATAGACTTTAAAAAAAGCGTATGACTCATCAACGATTAAAGCAAAATGTATCAAATCCTGGTGTCCTCGGAGTACTCAAAAAAATACTCGGTGAAATTAATTCAAGATATGTCTGAGGGAAGCACGGGACAAGAGGTCGCGAGTAGGCGGTATACGGTATCCTGAATCATTCATGATATCGCGAATGGTTTGAAAAACACTAAGGTGACGTCCTTCTCTACAGTAATCTTTACTTAATCCCTAGAATATGTTGTTAAGAAAAAATGCAGACTACGCGGTCTTAGGTGTAACCCTAACGAAAAAACACAAATTCTAGGGTATGCGGCTGACTTGAATACTAGGGGATATGTGCAGCGGGTAGCGAGAAACGCGGAAATTCTCATGGCGCTGAGGACATGGTTTAGGTGAGCGAATCGAAAAACGAAATATTATGATCATGGATAAATTGGGCATTGCGAAGGTGAAGGGTGATCTTAGAGTCGGAAATTATACTTTTGAAAAGGTTAGCGAATTCAAATATTTAGGCACAACCATAAATGACGAAACGAAATTAAAAGGCGAGATAACAAGAGACTTCATTCGGTAGCTGCTACTACGCCGTGAATAGATTACTAAAATCAAACTGCTGTCTGAGTGTAAGTGGATTTGACTATAATAATGCCGGTAATCCTGTACGGGTGCGAAACTTGGGCGCTTACTAAAGCGGAAGAAAACCGTTTTAGGGTGTTCGAAAATAAGGTTCTGCGAAAAATATACGGGCCAAAGAAAGATGAGGAAACCGGGGAGTGGAGGAAACTGCACAACGACGAGCTACATAACCTATACGCGTCACCGAATATAAACAGAATAATTAAATCGCGAAGACTAAGATGGGCAGGGCACGTTGCAAGAATGGGAAATGATCGCACGGCAGCGCGGATAATGAAAGGAAAGCCAAATACATCGCGACCTCTAGGTAGACCTAGACGCAGGTGGGAGGACAATGTAAAAGCGGACTTAACTGAAATCGGACGGGACGGTGCGAAATGGATAGGGTTAGCACAAAATAGGGATACGTGGAAGGCTTGCGTAGATGAGGCGATGAACTTTCGAGTTCGAAATGCCACTTAAAAAAAAAAAAAAAAAATGAAATAATAAAATATTTAAAATATACTTACAAATGCTGTAGCAAACTTTCTCAACTTAAGTAGAGCACAGTATCACTGCAAAACCAAGTGTGTTAATTTAAACAACTAAAATGTGTAATTTAACACACATGAGTGTTTACTCACATTATGTGTTGTAAAATAACACGCTTAAGTGCGTTAACGTATAAGTACACGCATTTAACGTTTACTTTTAAACATATCTGTTGTGTTCATATTTTAAATGCATAAAGTGTGTTACGTAACTCATTTTGACGTGTAATATAACACACAAAAGTCGTGTAGCATGTTCGCCGCCATGTTGATTCCGTCGTTACTTGATGCACGTCCGAAGTTGCACCTGATAGTTCGCCCTTCAATCTCGTGTGCACGCATAATTCTGATTAATGTCGCCCTCGCATCTTATTCTTTCGCGGATTAATGTCGATTACTTTATTACCGCTGACCAAGACGCTCGGAGAAGCTTTTTATAAGTGACTCTGCTAAGAAAACGGGCGACGACTGCACGCTACCGCCTAGCAAAAAATAACCTTGATAATAACATCTGCATCGCGGTGCTGCTATGCAAGGGGGCGGAATTTGAAACCTAATAATAAAGAAGCGTTGGGCCAGCACCGGCAGCATTAATTACTATATGGGTGATTCTGCCGTAACTGGCTCGTTCTGCGCGCCTGCTTCCCAGGCGTTTAAACATTTGAAAAAAAATCGCACAAGCGGTTTTATGTATGTCGGGCATAACTAACTATATTTACCAATAGTTAAAACCGAGTATGCAGGCTTATATTTAAAACTACGCAATATAATAGGCCTCAAATGTCAGTTCCGTAACCTGTCTCCAACACGGATTTCAATCTAAAAGGTCGATGCAGATAAAAGTACGACATGTAAAAAAAATTCCATCATATATAGTATGAACTATAGACCTATTACAATATATTTTTATCATGGTTTTGGATTAATTATTATTAATATTAAAGCTGGCCGCTTACTCTTTGACGCCCGTTTTTGCATTAAAAGTACCTCTACATTACCTTATTTAAAAGCGTTTAGTGTGTCATATAGCGCGCCCTATCGGTAGAATTTCAAACTATATACTACTATTTATGAAATCCAACCGTAGCATGGTTCCAAAATTCAAAATTGTGGAAGTGAGAAGCTGATTTTTCATCAGAAATTTCGAAAAAAGCACAACCTGTCAGTTCCGTAACGCTAGTAAACTACTACTTGGCAACAATGTATTTAAAATATAGGGCGTTTTTCTCAAGTAAATAGTAAGTATTTTGAATATATATGCAAAGAATTGTTTATAATAATTACGCTAGGCTAGGCGAGCTGATAAACGCCTAATTGTCAATTCCGTAACCGTCAGTTCCGTCAATAAAGTAAGTATCATTAATACATAAATAATGTCCTAATCATTGTTTTTTTAGTATTTAAATGGCTCCAGTTACAAGGAAACGTCTAATAAGAGTCTAATTTTTTTTAAATTATTCGTCATTTAACGAATATGAGTGATATACATATACATATAGATAGATATTATATATATATATCTTAGACGATTTAATTTTTTTTTTACCAAGTTAAATTAATTTACTGGAGTTTTAGTAGCGCGAATTACAAAATGTCAGTTCCGTAACCTAGTCAAATATGGATTCTTCACTAACTTGTTATAAAGTTATATGTTGTGGTTTAGCTTTAGGGACTTTTTTGTATGTAATTCCAGTTAGAATGACGTCGATAAGTTAAAAATAGTCGATTTTAGTATAGAACATTTTTGTGCCCGTTTTGAGCAGTTACGGCAGAATCACCCATATAAGGACAATAAGAGTATTGACTATGATATGCAACCATGGCACCGAGCTAGAGTGCTTGCCTCCGGATCTAAAGGTCGAGGGTTCGAATCCACCCCAGTGTAAGATTTTTTCGAGTTAAAAAATAATATAAATTTAATAATTTAAAATCTCTATATAGACTTCAAAAAATCTCCACTGACGCTCTGCACACGTGCATACTGGCACAGTACGGCACAGTATCGGCAAAAAATAAAAAAATGTATTATTTTTTAATTTTTTGCATACTCAGACCAACAGCTGGGCCACTGGGTCCAAGTCAACCAACCTGGGTCCGATATTGGCCCGTTAGTTTTAGCCGTACGTAAACCAGTATCAGCTCGGCTTTGTTATTCCGACGTCGCGACAATACTGGGCCAACGTCGGAATATCGGCTTGCAGTACTGGGCCGACGTCGGGCCGGGCGTATCACGGAATGTAACACACTTTAAGCATTTTATGAAATGCGTTTTATGCATTTGAAACGTTTTGTTTTAAAACGCATAAATGTTTCATTTTAAACAGATGAAATGCTTAAAATTTGTACACTTCTGTATCCGTGTAAAATTGGCGACAGGGATTTTACGCACTTAAGTGTGTTATTTTAACACACTTGGATTTGCAGTGTACACTCGAAAATGTATACAAATACGGAGCAGAGGACTGCTTAAATATACTCGAAATTTGTACCCCTTCCACTAAAAAAGCTTCTCAAGATCAATTCATTCACGCTTGCGACGTAAAATGTCTCTTTTCATGTTTCTTCGGACGGCATCAGCTACCCTCTCTCTCATACGGTTAAATGCGTTTCCCATAGTCCCCACTCCGGCGTCTGCAGACGTATTTTCGTTCAAAGCGCACCATGTGCGCGGTGCAGCAGATATAGCTAGATCCTTCGATTTTTTTTCGACTACCCTCTCTCTCGTACTTTTAAATGCGATCCACATAGTCCCCACTCTAGCGTATTTTCGATGCATCGATTCTCTACAGCCTGCGCAGTGCAGTCAAAACAGCTAAATCCTCAGATTTTTCGACTACCCTCTCTCTTATACTTTTAAATGCATCTCCCATAATCCCCACTCTGGCGTATTGCATCGATTCTCCACAGCACGTGCGGTGCAGCCGAAACAGCCAGATTCTCGGATTTTTCTTCGAGCACATGTAGCTACCCTCTCTCTCATACTTTTAAATGCGTTTCTCATAGTCCCCACTCAGGCGTCTGGAAGCATATTTTCGGCGCACTGATTTCCTACAGTGTACGGTGCAGCCAGAGATTTTTTGCAGGACCAAATATTTGTAATGCTTTTACATTATGAAAATTACCCCCACTTTTTCAACTATTATATTATTTAAACCAAATTGCAGACGATATGTATTTCAGTTGTCTGAAGTTGTCTTGCTGCACGGATTATTATCATTAATTTATTAGTTTAATTGGAGGAAGCATCTTAAAATAGAAAGCTAAGACTTTACTGGTATAAATAACATTAATTTTACATTAAATAAGTAAAAATTTTAGAAAAAAATATCTATAGCAAAAGCAGTGCGACTTTCTCACACGTTAGTGACACTACAGCCATCTCCCTCTCTCTCTCTCTCTCTCTCTCTCTCTCTCTCTCTCTCTCTCTCTCTCTCCCTCTCTATCTCTCTCACTCCCTCCCTCCGCTAGTGATACTTATGTCATCTCTCTCTCTCTCTCTTTCTCTCTCTCTCTCTCTCTCTCTCTCTCTCTCTCTCTCTCTTGAAATGGTCATGCTGTTGTTGCTTGCAGCTGGCTGATCAGCTGTGGCCCGGAGCGTCGGTGAGAAAAATGGGAGAGTACGCTTATTTGCGTGTAATTTTTCTAAAAATCAAGTCGCGAGAGTTATTTGAAGTTTTAAATATTGAGAGTTTTTTATAGTTTTAAATTGAAAACCCTGCGGAGCTGGTGTGGGGTGTTACACTCTCTCTCTCTCTCTCTCTCCCTCTCTCTCCCTCTCTATCTCTCTCTCTCCCGCTCTATCTCTCTCACTCCCTCCCTCCGCTAGTGATACTGCTGTCATCTCTCTCTCTCTCTCTCTCTCTCTCTCTCTCTCTCTCTCTCTCCCTCTCTCTCTCCCTCTCTATCTCTCCCTCTCCCTCTCTATCTCTCTCACTCCCTCCCTCCGCTAGTGATACTTATGTCATCTCTCTCTCTCTCTCTCTCTCTCTCTCTCTCTCTCTCTCTCTCTCTCTCTCTCTCTCTTGAAATGGTCATGCTGTTGTTGCTTGCAGCTGGCTGATCAGCTGTGGCCCGGAGCGTCGGTGAGAAAAATGGGAGAGTACGCTTATTTGCGTGTAATTTTTCTAAAAATCAAGTCGCGAGAGTTATTTGAAGTTTTAAATATTGAGAGTTTTTTATAGTTTTAAATTGAAAACCCTGCGGAGCTGGTGTGGGGTGTTACACTCTCTCTCTCTCTCTCTCTCCCTCTCTCTCCCTCTCTATCTCTCTCTCTCCCGCTCTATCTCTCTCACTCCCTCCCTCCGCTAGTGATACTGCTGTCATCTCTCTCTCTCTCTCTCTCTCTCTCTCTCTCTCTCTCTCTCTCTCTCTCTCTCTCTCTCTCTCTCTCTCTCTGGAACGTGACTCTGGCTGGACTCTGCATTCGATTGAAAATTTACAGATAAATATAAACAAATTCAATCCAATGCGTACTGGCAGCTCTTACATACCCTTACCAGCATTTATAGAGAAAAGAAAAGCATGCATCAATGTTCAAAATTATGATAACAAATGGGCAATTTTATCAGCATTACATCCTGTAAATCGTAAAAATCATCCTAATAGAGTGAGTAATTACATTAAATATGAAAACACCTTGAATATGAAAGGTATTGAATTTCCTGTGTCATTGAAAAAAAATACCAAATTTCGAGAAACAAAATACTACAATCTCAATAAATGTGTTTGGCTTAGACAATAAAAATACTGTACCTCTCTATTTAACATCATATAAAAAGAGTATTCATATAAATCATCTTTTACTTATGAATGATAATTTAGATGATGATGATGATGAATTTGCAACAAAATCACATTATGTATACATAAAACAGCTATCGCGCTTTGTTAGTAATGATTTAAGCAAACAGAAGAAAAAACTATTTGTATGTGATAGATGTTTAAATTATTTTTTCAAAGAAGATAATTTAGCGAGACATGAAGAATACTGTAAAAAGTTAAATAACTGTAAAATAAGACTTCCTAGTGAAAACAACAATATTATAATGTTTAAAAATCATTGCTATGATGAAAAGTTACCGTTTATAATATATGCAGACTGTGTTTATTAAAACCAATAAGACAAGATGCTTCTCATGGTTATATTTTAGAGGTTGATTTAGATTTATCCTAGCGAAATACATGATGAGCATAATGACTTGCCGTTTTGTCCAGAACATGCAAAACCTCGGGGTTCTAAGCAAGAAAAACTTTTAGCTACACTTCATCCTAAAAGAAATTATGTTATTCATTATGTGGCTCTAAAACAGGCTCTCTCAAATGGACTTCAACTCACTAGAATACATAAAATTCTAAGATTCAAGCAGTCTCCATGGCTCAAATCATACATTGATTTGAACACTAGTATGAGAGCAGTAGCAAAAAATGAATTTGAAAAGAATTTTTTCAAGTTGATGAATAATGCAGTATTTGGCAAGACTATGGAAAATGTAAGAAAAAGAGTTTCAGTCAAGCTCATGAGCAAATATGATGAAAGATATGGTGTAGAAGCTCAAATTTCAAAGCCAAACTTTCGCAGTAGTTCAATATTTAATGAAAATTTAGTTGCCATACAGTTAAATCAGACTGACATAATTATGAATAAACCAATCTATGTTGGTCTCACAGTTCTTGATCTTTCCAAGACACTGATGTATGATTTTCATTATAATTATATGCGACCGGTGTATAAAAATGATCGTAAATTATTGTATACAGATACTGATAGTTTCCTCTATGCTATTAAATGTGATGATCTTTATGAAGATATGAAAAGAAATATTCACATGTTCGATACTTCAGATTATTCTGCAGATAATATATTTAACATGCTACGTGTTAATAAGACAATTGTCGGTTTCATGAAGGATGAGTGTAATGGTCAGATTCTCACTGAATTTGTTGGATTAAGAAGCAAAATGTATAGTACGCGTGTGAATAATCAAGATAGCATGAAAAAAATTAAAGGTATTAAGGCTTCAGTTGTAAAGAAAACCATTAAATTTAGTGACTACTTGGACTGTCTACAAAATTCATGCATTCAGAGTCGAGAGCAGTATGCTATAAGATTAAAGCTTCATAACGTCGAGACCATTAGACAGAGAAAGATTGCTCTTAGTCCTTATGACGATAAAAGATTCCTTCAAGAGAACAATACAGATACACTTGCCTGGGGACATTACAAAATACAAAAAAATGGGTAAGTTCAAATTATAACTATACAGATGTTATACGTAAAATTCAATTTAGAAACATTTGATTCCAGCAACAAAAAGAAGTATGTACGATTCAAGGAAGAGCCCACCATTCACTTGATGTATACATGGAGATTTGCGCATCATGAAGCTCGATGTGGAAAGTGGGAGGAGGCTGCACGTGATCGAGAACGTTTCAGGCGAAGAATTGCGCAAACAAATGTAGTTATAATGCCAGTACTTTTGAAAAAAATGAAGGAAATGTAGTAAGTTTTTTTAATCACAATTTATTTGTATTTGTTTACATATCATTCTTATTTATCCAACTATTGTGAGTATTGTCAAAATCTAACCATTTTACATAAACTCTATTACCACTTTTTTTCAAAACTTTCTCAATCAAATAGACATCTGGATATTTTGTCTTGAGAACTTCTTCCTTGTAGAATCCTCCAGCTATTGGCTTGTCTTGATAATCCTTAAGATAATAAGTGTAGGGCTTTGTAGGTGAAACTCGCGTTATTGTAAAGACTTCAGTTGACCAATTGGGTGTATAGCCTTTATCGAAAACCTCCTTGTTTCTGCTTACGCGTACTTTATCTCCAACTTTAAATTTAGCTCCTTTAAACAGATTAATGTTTGGCTTTCTAATTCGATCAATTATATGATTAACTTTGTCACGATTCACTTCTGCAGGTTTCATTCCTATTGTTCAATGTCGACTATTATTATACTGTAAAGTTAAATTTTGTAAAATGTCTAACCATTTGTAGGTACCACGTAGACTAAATAACTTCCACATCTTGCCTTTCAGAGTGCGATTGAAACGCTCACAAATTGATGCTTTAAGATTACTATAAGTAGAATAAAGATGAATTTTATAACTTTTCATTAGTTTATCAAAATCTTTATTGTAAAATTCTTTTCCACGATCTGTTTGCAAATTCTTAGGTACTCTTTTTTGCACTAGTATTGCCAGCGGATGCTTCAGCTAAAAGTAATCTTAAACGATCAACAAGCTCGTTTGGATCATCCTAATAAATGTAATCAGTATGAGTGTTTGCACGAGCAATCTTATATGACATAAGTCCCTGTCCACTTTTACCAATCTTGAGAATTTTACTTACAAAATCAGTATACTCGTATTTTACTTTCTAATTCGTATTTTCACGAATATCTTCCTCTGCATTATAGTATTTTCTGTATACATTTGTATCTTTTAAAATTTTAGCATAATTTTTCTTGTCATTATCAGTGATTAAAGTATCATCGGGATGTTCCTTAAACAATAACTCAACTAGAGCTGAAGTTTTTTCATACTCTATCACCTATGACTATTTTATTTCCAAAACTTATGGAGCTATTTCCAATCATAAGAGAACCATTCCGCATTTTTCGCACCCCATATACTGTATCCAAGGTCTGAACTTGTCCATCAAGCACAAATTGAACGTTTTTATCAGCACTATCATCAGTTTTTTCATCATCCAAATCATCAGCTTTAGTGATGGTTTCTTCATGATCTGAAATATCTGAATAGTCTACGGCTGATTCAAAAGCTGATTCACCGATATTATCGTTGTCATTATCACCATCATCATAATCATCATCACCACCATTGTCATCGTCTTCGTCTTTTTTTCTAATCCACTCTAATTTTCTCTTCATTCTTTTTTCTTTTTTAACTGATGCTGCTGCTGCTGGAGATAAATTTCTTTCACTTACATTGATGAGCTTTTCTAGAGGATTCACGATCGGCTTGAACGAATCGTTCAAATTCTTCTCTACTTTGAATTGTGTAATTTTAATAAATCGTACTTTCTTTTCACAGCGTTTCGAGCTTTCTTAACTTCACGTAGGACTGCAGTTTGTTGATTAAAATCAGACATCTTGATAGTTTAGAGTCTCACTACTGAATGCTAAATTTCCCCCGTATTCTGTATATTTATTACAAACTGATCAAAACCTTTTCTATAGCGACTATCATTAATATGACGATCTTTGTCTATGTCGAAAAAACTATGATTGCTATCATTCCAACACATTGAACAAATATTTTTAAAACGTTGATATGTCATATCCGTATTAACGTGATCGTTGTAAACATGTTTTAAATTCATATCATCTTGTCGAAAAATTACCAACAAATTGACATTATCACGTGTTTCGGTACTTGTGCATACGACTGACATAAATAAAAATAATCTACACTTTTATGTCTACCCATGCAGTAAAAAGCTCTGACATTATCCTGCTTTTCACAAGCAATATCATCAAAAACAAAAATTGAATTTGGATGAGCTTCATCGGGTGATACGATAAGCTCGTGCTCACTAAAGGGTAAGTACTTGATTCCCTCCAAAGGCTCGACAAGTTGCTCCAAAAATTTATATTTTGGTTGATTTAGAGATTTCGAGTATACGTAGATATTTTCAAATGTTAGACCATTAGGATGAATGATCAGAGATAAGAGAGCATTCGTTTTACCACAATTAGATGGACCACAAAATACTGCTCTTATACTGTTGGGTAATAATTTTCCATGACGATTTTGCTGTTTCTTCTGCTGCTGCGTCAAAAGATCAAAATTAATCACTGGCAATTTTGTTGATTACTTCTTAAGATCCATCATGCTTCTATTTCATATCACAACTAACTCGAGCTATTATAAATAAAAGCATTTATAGTTTTTCTCAGTTAGTATAGCATGAGCTCACTAAGAGCTAGCATCGTGCAGAAAAAAAGAGGTTCAGGCTTAGTGAATAAATTGATCAACAAGTTACCCTTTGAACTTCATGTGCCTGGTTATCAGTACTGTGGTCCAGGTACTAAACTTATTAAACGCCTAGCTCGTGGAGATCCGGGAATCAATCCTCTGGAGGCTGCTTGCAAGGAACACGACATTGCCTACTCGAAGAATCCTGACAATATTCAAGAGAGAAACGCAGCTGATAAAATTTTAGCAGAGAAGGCGTGGAAAAGAGTAAAATCTAGAGACACTGGTTTGAAAGAGAGAGCGACAGCTTTTGCCGTAGCAAATACTATGAAATTAAAATCTAAGCTCGGTATGGGTGTTGGAGGAGGAGGACGACGATGACGACGACGAGGTGGATCTCTCAAACCCAAGAAAACGAAGATTACGCTAAAAAGATTGATCAAGTCAGCAGAAAAATCTGTCATTCCTGGCAATGACTCTCGCTCTATGATTAAGTTAGCGCTAAAGACTGCTCGTGAGCATGTGAAAAAAATCGGAAAAAGTAAAAATGTGGAAAAAGTAAAGTGAGTGTTCCACACATATTGCCTATTCCTAACAAAGTAGGTGGCTTTCTTCCAGCACTTATTCCACTTTTTGATGGTCTCAGTGCAGTCGGCTCACTTGCAGGAGGAGCTACCGGAATCGCAAAAGCAATAAATAAGGCGAACACTTCTAAGAAGCAAATGGAAGAGCAGAAAAGACACAATGAAAAAATGGAAATGTTGACACTTGGTAAAGGACTGTTTCTGAAACCTCATCGCAAAGGTTTCGATATCTTTCTCAAACAAAACACAAAAAAGAAGCAATGTGGAAAAAAAAACTTTGATGAAATAAGATTGCCAAAACGGAGAGCGTCCGTGGCTCAGTTGGCTAAGGCGCACGCCTTAACCGTCCGAAACACGTCCACTCTAGGGGTCGTGGGTTCGATTCCCGGTGCAGTCACTCGGATTTTTTTCTGAGTTATTTTCAACGGGAAAAGTACCCAAGACACCGGCTGTTTCGAGGCAGGTTTTTCCCCGGAATTTTCCTTCAGTGTAATTCCGGGTTTTCCCTGCCTCACAGGCATTAAGCCTGGGCGAATGCGAAACAGTGGTAGGGACCATAGGCAAGGCAGGAATTAAAAAGGTAGCCAACCCGATGCACTAGGCAGGGAGCGCCGGCCTTAGCGACGTGGAGCTGGTCTTATTAGACGGGACACGGGACCTTCTCCGGGGAAAGCTACACTGACAGACGGACCCGATGCCCTCTCGGGGGCAGAGAGTGCTGGCTTAACCAGCAAGGTGTGCGTCTGAAAATATGGTCCTCACCGGAGAAGTCTCCCAGGGTGGAAAAAATAATAGGTACAGATACATTGAGGTAAAAAGTGGTGGATAAATTAGGATTGGGCACTACTTCCACACAGAGGTGGTGGAAGGCCCCCGCCAGCTAGGCCTGAAAGGCTGCGGCGGTAACAAGAGATAAAAAAAAAAGATTGCCAAAACGTGCACTCACCGACTATGATCTACTCAAGTATGCAAAATTAATGAAAATAACAAATTTTAGTGGAGTTTTTATGCGAAATGCATTACCTTCAAATGGCTGTCGAGCTAAAGAATCAGCAATCATAAATCTAGATGATGCGAGTGGATCTGGCATGCACTGGGTAGCTTATCGAAAAACTGGTAACGAAGTTATTTACTTTGATAGTTTCGGTGATTTACAACCACCTCGAGATCTTATGAACTACTGGAAAGTATCTCAAGTCAAGTACAATTATCAGAGGTATCAGGAATTCTCTACTTTCATCTGCGGTCATCTCTGTCTCAAATTTATCTGCAATCAACTTAATCGTAAGGAACAGTTCTGTCTATATAAAAAGAAATCTACACGAGTGATTTGAATTAGTCTACTCAAGATGGTTGTTGAGTCGATGACTCTTAGCCTTTCTGGCACCTCCTCAAATCTCGAGACGCATTATTTTCCTTCCATAGAGCTGGATCCGGATAAACAGTACAGTGTTGGACTTGTTGAGCAGCTCACTTTCAATTCCATACCAAACGTTGATATAAAATGCAATAAGTTTTACGTAGGACAAAAAATAGTTGAACTTCCTACAGGTAGTTATGAGATTGAGGATATTGAACGAACTCTACAAGGTATCCTTGATACGCGAGGCATAAAAGTTAGTATCAAGCCAAATAATAATACATTGCGCAGTATTATAGAGTGCAGTCATGAAATCGATTTTCGTCCAAGTGACTCGATTGCGCGTCTGCTGGGATTTACTCCAAGACTCTTGAAACCCTATATAAGTCATGACTCTGATTTACCAGTAGCTATTCTCAAAGTTAACGCTCTACGAGTCGAGTGTAACATTACGACAGGAGCATATATAAATCAACAAAAAGTTCATACAATACATGAATTTTTCCCAGCAGTCCCACCTGGCTACAAGATCATCGAAGTTCCTAGACAGATAATATACTTACCAATATCTGTGAAAGTGATTGATCATTTACAACTACGTCTAGTAGATCAAGATGGTGATTTGATTAATCTTCGTGGTGAAATTATTAAAATTCGTTTACATCTGAAAAGTTACCTGAAATGGGCATTGTATTTAATGCTGACAGAAGCTATATTAACAGCTCAGTATGTCGTCAGACAGTCAGTCCACAACGAGTGATCAAACGATTAACACGTCAGAACAGTCAATTTCTACAAAGTCTCGGTCTCACTCTCTCTCTCTCTCTGTGAGTATAGTCAGACGTGCTTTACATCGCTCTTCTTAAAGCTTGAATTTTGTCTGCCTTTATTTGCCTTCGGGCGTTTTTCTTACAGATCCTTGCATGCGCCTTTTTGCAAGCTACTGATCGTGCTAATACTTCCTGGCCTGGGATCAGTGCTTGCTGAGAAAACTTGATTTTGAATTTCCGCATCAGCAAGACAGCAGTGAGTGAGACCCGTGCGGCCATTGCTACTGTTTGAGACCAGGATTGTTGGTTGTTTTTCCTGTCCCAGCACCGTCCAGCGGCCCTGCCTACCCAGCTTTAAACTTATGTGCGGTGAAGTGGTTGGAAATTAACTTTGCGCAAAAACTTACGGACCACGTGACGGCTCATGTGCTTGGTGTAATTTTAGTGCATTAAATGGTTTATTGCTAATAAGTTAATTCTTCGTTACCATCGTGCGTTGATTATTGTGGTAGTTATCCGAAAACTTGCGCCGGCAGCGTGTGTGAACAGTGCGTATCTAATTTAAGTGGCTTTTAGGTTAGGTTTACCCGACCACGTGGTGATCGAGTTATGTTATATTGCGTTTTGCCCATGCACGGCGTTATTTTTCTTTTTTTTTTGTGCTGGTAGGTCGTGTTAGTGCTAGGATAAATTTTTTGTTTATTGCAAAAGTGCTGTAAAAGTCTTCTACGAAAATTTTTCTGTGTCTGACTGTACGTATACCTGTATCACTGCACATGCGGGTATAAGCGGCCACTGCAATTACCGATGTCTGACTTTACATTGTCCACTGTCACTCACTTTCTCCATGTATGGTACTCCCCTATTACTTAGAGGAAAATGATCTCATCACGCCGTTTCAATCTGGTTTTCGGAGCAACTACAGCACTCAATCGGCTCTCTTAAATGTTACGGAAGATATCAGACGTGGTTCTGACAAAGGTCTGTTAACTCTGATCCTGTGGTTTGATTTTAAGCGTGCCTTTGACAGAATTGATCATACGACCTTACTAACCAAGCTTAAATTGATTGGTTTTTCCAACGAAGCGATCGCATGGTTTCATTCTTATCTGACGGGGCGTTCACAAGCTGTCATTGGCCTTGATGGCCCTCTCTCTGACTTTCTTCCGAATACGTCGGGAGTACCTCAAGGATCCTCGCCAAGTCCTGTGATCTTTCTTATTTATATAAATGAGATAGTGTCAGTGCTTCGTTATTGTAAGAAGTCGTGCATGTTGTTCGCTGACGATCTACAAATCTATGTTCAGTGCTCGCCTGCGGATATCGACTTGGCTGTTGCCTCTTTGAATGAGGACGCGGGTCGTATACTAAACTGGTCAATCGACAATGGTCTCTTTCTCAACGTTAGTAAGACGAAAGCCATGATCGTAGGTTCAGTGCAGCACCATATGCGCTTGGACATTCAACGCGTTGCGCCAATTATTGTAGGTGGTAATACGATCCCGTTTGAGGAGTCAGTTAAAAACCTTGGTGTCATTTTTTCTAAGACTCTGTCTTGGAATGTCCATGTTTCTCGTACGTACTCGAATGCTCACTTCGCTTTATATCGTCTGCGTTATAAAGGCTATTGTCTTCCATCCAGTCTTAAGGCCCAGCTAGTCAATGCGCTAGTTATGCCATACTTTGACTATGCCTGCTTAGTCTATATGGATATGCCGGATTATCTCGCTATTAAATTGCAACGACTTTGCAATTCAGCGGTGCGCTATATTTTTCATCTTCGGAAAGATTCTGCGCTTAATCCGTATTATGCGAAATTGGGCTGGTTATCACTTGACCACCGGCGAAACTATTTTTTAGGTATAACGTTATACAAATTATTTGTTCATAAGCGGCCTGACTATCTTGCAGAACTATTTACTACACCGAACGAGGACATTAGACGATCTGCGAGGAATAATCCTTCTGCATTCATGATCCCTACAGCTAGAACTGTGATATATGAAGAATCATTTACTATTAGGGGTATGCGCTTTTGGGATTCTCTCCCAGTAAAGATCCGACTTTGTAAATCCCTTAACACTTTTAAACAGAGTCTCTACGATTATCTCCTTAGTCTGCCTCAAAATTATGTACACTATTAATCTTAGTTCCTAGTCATAGCTTATCTTTTATTTAGTTTTGTTCCTAGCTTTAGATTTAGCCTAGTCTGTTAGGGAGAGAGAACATTTCTTGTTAGTTTTGCGTAACCTTTATAGTAATTCTACTGCGATTGTTAAATTTTTTGAGATGCGAATTTACGTTATGCGATATTACCGCTTGGCATTTATTATGTATTCTTGCCTACGCTACGCTCTGTTTACTTTGCCTTATTTCTGTTTTATTTTTGCAATTTATTGTATGAACTCAAACTTTATTTTGTTGTATTATCTGCTCACGCCCTACGGCCCCATGGTCACGGCGTAAATAAATACGTTTATCAATCAATCACGGTAAAGCGTGGTGGAGGAAAAATAGGACAAAAAGTGAGAAAAATACTGAAAAAATAAGTTGTACGTTCATCAGCTGTTGCTGTCAAGATGGAGGCAGTTCTTAACGTACAATCCCCAGTCATCTTTGATGAATCTGTCTCGCATTATGAGGTTCATGCACATCAACCCTACACCTCACCTACATTTAACAATAGTGATGAAATTCGAATAGCTATTCAGCATCAAGATTTATGTGTTTTACCATCTAAAAGTTCTCTACATATTTGTGGTAAGATTACCAGACAGGATGGACAAGCAGTACAACACACTCTTTTTGTGAATAATGCTATCAGTCATATCTTTGAAGAAATTCGATATGAGATCAATGCCATAGAAATTGATCGATGCAAAAATGTTGCTGCAACAACCTTGATGAAAGGCTACACTTCTTTCTCGCCCAGTCAGCTAAAGTATCTTGAAAATTCTAGCTGGACGCCTATTACTGACGTGGGAAATATATCTGATAATAATGGAAACTTTGATGTGACAGTTCTTCTATCAATGATATTTGGTTTCGCTGAGGATTATCGAAAAATCGTTGTAAACGTTAAGCATGAACTCATTCTCACAAGATCGAGAAATGATTTAAACGCTGTTTTACAAGAGGCTACAATGGTAGATGGAAGACCTACATACGAAGACTTCAAAATTGAAATCACTCGTATAGAGTGGCTTATGCCCTACCTCGTGCTGTCAGACCGACGAAAAATACAACTATTTAATTATATTCAAAAAGATATACCGATTGCTATGAGTTTTCGTTCATGGGAATTGTATGAGTATCCGGTACTTCCAACAACCACACAACATGTATGGACAGTGAAAACATCGAATCAATTGGAAAAGCCATGTTTTATCATTTTAGGCTTTCAAACAGCGAGGAAAGGAGTACGAAGACAAAATGCTAGTTATTTTGATCACTGCAATATTAGTAATGTAAAACTTTTCCTCAACTCTCAGAGTTACCCATACGGTAATCTCAATCTTGATATTACAAACAATCAGTTTGCCATACTCTATGATATGTATGCAAATTTCCAAAATGTATATTACTCTGACACTAAGTAAAGAAGAATTCATCCAACATGCACCTCTCATAGTCATAGACTGTTCCAAAAAAAACGAGTCTCTTAAACAAGCAGCTGTAGATGTACATCTTGAATTTTAAGAATTATTCTAAGAATAATATGCCCGCAAATACAACTGCGTATTGTCTAATTTTACATGATCGCATTGTTAAGTATAATCCTATAAGCGGTGATGTTAAGAAACTTGTATAAAAACTATATAAAGCTTGCATGAAGCATCAATTAGTCAGTACTGTTATAAACCATCAGTCAGGATAGATCTCAAAAATGAATCGATATAGCGCTTCGTACACTCCTCTCAAGGAGGATAAAAGCGCTAGAAGAGCGCAAGATGATAAACAATGTAATACGTATCGAGGAGAACCTTGTTCTACTCCTACTAATAAAAGTGAACAGTGGAAAAAAACTTTTGAGAAATATTCCACTAACACAAAGTCCATGCCAGAACATCAAGGTTACAAGAGGTACTGAGATGTAAAAACAGCTACCTCTATCATTATTGTACTCAAATTTGTTTTAATAAACTAAAAAATAAAACTTATATTACTCATGTTTTTATTTAACAACCCTAACCTTTATTCCTTCACAATCACTTTAGGTAAAATAATTAACTAAACGTTTACTTTGCTGTCAGCGTATACATTTCATCCTTCTCTCCCTCCCTCTCTCTCCGCATGCACTTATTTAGCAAGCGGTCTCCCCCACACTCACGCTTTTCAGTGCGTTTCCCATGCTCCCCACTCTACGTACTGGCCCCATCGGGATCATGCATCTGGATGCGGGCTGCCCCATCCGGTTCCATCGGGTAAAACAGCGCTCATCATGGGTGACCATCATGGGTAAACCAGTGATGATAAAAAATTCCATCGGGTAAAACAGCACTCATTATGGGTAAGCGGGTAAAACAGTGATCACCATGGGTAAAACAGTGATGATAAAAAAGCAGATCCCTGTTACCATCGGTCGGCATTCGGTGGCGCGGGACCCGCGTGGCGCAGTAGCAGTGCAGTCCCTACTACTGCTGACTTTATATAGAAACCGACAACGACCTTTCTATAGATATCAATTTATTTTTGGCGCTTTTTTCAACAACACTGTTGTCCAACAATCAGCTGTTAATCATTTTTTTTTTTTGTATTATTATTTCTTTTTTTTTATTCTGGAGTTTCAACCCCCATACTCTGTTCGGGTTTTTACGGGAATATCCCTAACACCTCTGTGTGGGGATGCTTTGATCCTAATCCTATCTTTCTGGAAAACTTGCTATGCAAGAAAACCTACGCCAGGAGTCAGCGATGGTGAAGTCAAACTTAGGTACTTCTTACTTACACGAGAAGCCTTATAGATTATCATTTCTCATCTGACGGATCACCCGGACGGTCACCTCACCAGTGATGCCGCTATGATCATGATCAGCTATTTATTTATCTATCGATTTTTCTTTCAGTAGAACTTTTTGTAGGATCCCTGATATAGTTGCTTAAGGGGATTCGAAAGTCAATTCAAATCTAGATTTCGCGCCACAAAATAGCAGACGACAAAAGTAACTAATTTGCTTATAACAAAAAATAAGAGCGAAATTATGAAAAACTAGGACATCACTGCCCTCCGTTATGTAATTATCTACGATTTTACAAAATTTGACACTTATAAATAAATATCTCGCCAAATGGCATTCGAATAATGTCTCAAAATCATATAATTCGAATGCCATTTGCGAGATATTTATTTATAAGTGTCAAACTTTGTAAAATCCCACACAGCATGAAAGATTCCAGTCGTTGTTGAAACGTTGTTGAAACGTATAAAAACTTGCAAGGCAACGTTATACGGTTTCAAATCAAACGTTGCAGAAACGTTTCTCAAACGTTTTCTGCTATCTGGGCTGCACACACACACACACACACACACACACACAGAGTCGCGGGTTAAAGTAACTCAAAATATTTGGATTGTCAGCCATTACAGCTCCCATAATAAATACAGAATACGTGCGAAATACCATGGCTCACATTCAAAATGTTCAAAGTTATTGTGTCCGATGACCGTACTTAGCCAGCTGCCAGATAGACAAGTGTAGTTATTTTTCGGATATCAGGCTTTTTATCAGTGAAAGTCTAATGCTCACCTGTCAAAAAGAGTGACGTATCTTCTGAAAAGGCACAGGTGGTAACAAGGCTCTCGTGACTTTCAAGAACATGCAAACACATCCCAGTATGCTGAAGCGGAAAAGATTATAAGTGAGTAAGAAAATGAGGCGTTCATATTTTAAATATTATATTACTAAGGTACATATTATTTACAACCATATAAGTATTAATTTAATGAAGTTCATGGCAGAACTTACATTTCTGTGCATATTAATTCGTTGAAGAGCATAATATACAATCAATAGCAAAAGCTATAGAGCCCAGGCGGAAATTTATTTACCTAAAAAAAGCTAATAAAAGCTAATAAAAGCTAATAACTTTTATGATCAGTTTATAATATGTAGATTTTGAACTCTAAAAACGTACGTTTAATAATAAATTATAGCTTTTATTAGCTTTTATTAGCTTTTATTAAATTTTCTATATATTCTGGCACAAAAATAAATGAATGCGTGACCTCCAAAAAAGCTAATAACTTCTAATACATTTTAAAAATATTTACATACAATAATTTAGATCTTTAAAAAAATTATTTAATCACTGGTTTTTAATGCTTTTAAAAACACACATAGATACCCATAAAAGCTACTAAACTCTAGTAAAATCTAATAACTGCTATTAGCATTTTTAAGCTTTTTTCTTGCTGATTATTCAACATGCTCAAAAAAACTAATAAAACCTAATAAACGCTTAAAAACATTTGTAAAATTAAAAAATATATAATTAAATCTTTCAAACATTAATAAGTGTTATAAACTATTATTAGAGTCCAAATTCTACATTTAATAAATAATTATTAAAATCTAATAAAAGCTAATAAAAGTTAATAACTTTTATTAACAATTATGTGAATAAGATTATTTCCGCCTGGGAGTCACTCATAGTATAAGTATAAATTTCAAATACTAATTTAATTTGTTTCGTGACCATTGTATTTCTCAAATGAAGTTAGGATTTTGTTTGTACCAGCTAGCGCGTGGTCTTGAAAAAAAACGTAGTAGTAATGAGAATACGCATTATCGCGAACGGCGTAGTGTCTTCATTTGTCACATCGTTGGTCGCACGTATTATACGTCTAGTCTAATTTCATTATTCATTATTATCGATTTCATGAGCTTTCGACGTTACATGTGCGAGTGAGTGCGTCAACGCGATGGCTAAAACGATATGAGGCTCACGAACATTGACACAAGGAATTTCAGTGCCCAGAGTAAATCCTCTCTTAAAAAAGTCATGATCGGATGTTGTGAAGCCTATAAATGAAGTTAGCGCTGAACGTGATTGGTCTACAATGTGTATCCGGTTTAGATGGCGCCAACATTTAAAATTCAATATTTGAATTTGAATGGTAACGAGTTTAATAAAAAACGATCGTATTTTATTAATTTAAATTCTGAGATTAGGTTTGTAACAATTAATTATTTATCTATAAAATAAATAACGAATATCTAACCTCAAAAATTGAAAAGCACATAACCTACATTATATTGGGTGATATATGATTGGTGAGACAAGATACATATATACAAACGTATTATAATTATTATAGAGTAAGGAAAATGTTAACGTTTGGATTCTATTTAGAATATAAAGAAAGAAGTGCGTAACGATATTACCCGCGCGAAGCGCGGTCGATTTTCCTAGTAGGTATAAAAGAGGCATAAGTAATAAGTATGTGAGCAAGTATTTTTGCTGACTTACGACGCTCCAGAGTCGTGCTGTTCTGTCTGTGGCGACGCTGCCAAGGATCTCGCCGTGCACCGGTGAGAATCTAACGCACATAACGTTGCCACCGTGCCCAGCAAACTGTCGCCTTTCCCTATATGATATTCCAGCATCACTACTGCCAGTGCTCTCCTCCAGATCCAGGTCTTCTTCCATAATGATGATTTTCCAGAGCTTGATGAGCGAGTCGTTTCCGCAGGTCGCCAGCATGTAACACTCCTTGGCGCACCCCGAGCTTGCGTCCCGCGAACCTACAGCAATGCAAAGAGCTTTAGTTTATGTATACGCACTGCAAATCATACACCTATTGGGAGTTTAAAATAAGCCTGCGACACTAGCGGCCGCTGAAAGAGGTAAAAAACATGGCGTCGTCCTACCTACACTTAGTATAGTATCCTATCGCTTTTTATCAATTTAGTTAAAAATGAAGGCGTCTGAGGGCTTTTTATCATCCGCATTAATTGTTTTATTAACGAAATTAAATTAATTTTATTAACGAAATATTACATATCGTCCAAAACATTGGCTTCCTTTTATTCAGTGTGTGTAAATCGTGCTGCAAACACGTGTAGTATATCTGTATACACGGTATATATAGATATACTACACACATTATATAACCGTGACGGGCGAACTCTAAATTGTACAAAACGCACCTACAGAATTTTGTCAGAGCATAGAAAATCATCTACGGCATTAGCGTGATTGCCTACAATATCTATAGAGCTCTGATACCATTTTTCTCGCGCTTAAACTTCTTATTTCAACATTTTTCTAACCTACTCCATACACTTCATATGTAACGTGTAGGTAGGGCGCCACCATCTTTGATTATTTTAAACTCCCAATACATTGCGCGAGTGCAGCTTATCAAGCTGAAAACGAGATTATTTTGTCTGGCTCAGGCAGATTATCTGGGTGACAATAACCCTTACAAAGAAAGTCTGCGATCAGGTTCCCGCAGAAAAATTTTCAGAGAAATCTGCAGAGATCTCTGCGCAGATAATTGCAAAATAAAAAATAAGTCTGCACACGCAAAACTACACAATCGTATACAACTTATTGTTATAGACTTTTACGGTGAACTACAATAATAAAAAATGCGAGCAGGGTATTTGTGTGCAGTAAATATCAGTGTGAAATGTTTTAGTGAAGTAGAAAATAGGTGAATAGAATTATTTTGTGTACTTAGCGTGCGCACAGGGTTATGTTTATATGTATGCAGTTTGTTCGATGTCTCCCGCAGTATGCCGAACATGCTCTGAACAAAAATACCATAAGTAGGCCGCAGACGTATTTTACTGCACTGAAAAACTCCACACAAGCATACAACAGCTAGATATTATTATTGTAAAAATGGTTTGACAATAGGTTATGTGATTGTGTGTAAGAGATTTGCAGTGTAGTAAAATAATGAAAAATAAGTGAGTGAGTGAATAATGAAAATAATAAGTATAATCACCCGTCCATTACGATCAGGTGCATACCTGTCATGGTAAAGGGTCCGGTGGTTGGGCTAAAATCGCAGCCCTGCACCCCTAAGTCGTGGCCCACATCGCACACGAGGAGCGCTTCGCTGCTTTCTGTATTTCTCGTGTCGAAGAGTCTCCAGGCACCTTCGCTGCAGGCGGTGACGAGATAATGCGAGTCCGGGCTAAAGGCGATGGCGGTTATCGCATCTGCATGGCCTTCATACACGCTGCAAGGATCGCTAAGGTTACGCGGTAATAATTTTGTTCTAACAAATTCAGGTGGCTCTGCGTAGTTCGCGAGGATCGACAGTTTGTTACGTCTGTAGCTGGCACTGCATAAAAGCAATCTGCGTCAGTTGCAGAATCTCATGCTCCGTTTTACATCGTTATAGGTCTGCTGCTGCTGCATCGTCCAAGCGCGAGTGTTGTCTCGCCGATACGCTGACTGTGGGCTTACGCTACTGCATAATATAGAGGGGAGCCACTCTTATAGGTAAATGATGTAGTAAAACCGCATCTGTTTCCATGGCACAACAAAAGTCGAGCTCTCAAACAAGCGCTGTAGCTGCGAAAAAACTGTCAATCCACACGCGTAACGCAATGCGAGCTCTTTGGCTCTCGACTCACAGCAAATCGGACGTAATATAGGTGATGAATCATCGATTGAAAACAAACCTCAGTTCCTCCATCGTTTCCAGGTCCCAAAGTATGGTCTTCTCGTCGTCACCGGCTGTAGCTATTTTTGTTCCATCGGGCGACCATCGGCAGACCCTTACTGCCGTTCCAGAATTCACGAAAGAGGTTCGTGCTTGGCTGCCGTTCTGCAATTCATCAAAGCATTTTTTGCATAATCTTCTACTGAATCACAGAGAAACAATATAGGCATGTACCTCTACATCCCAGATAACAGTCGTGCCGTCCATTGAACAAGAAGCAAGCTTTGTTCCACAGGGACTGAATTCGACGTAGTTGACGCTATACTTGTGGCCATCAAGCGGATTGTAGTTCATTTCCTGGAAAATCGATGTTGATTCGCCGTCCTCGTCATACTTGACGCCCCAGACTCTCACGAGCTTGTCTCTAAAGTGAGGATTGGCAATTATGAAAGTCGAATCACCATGCATACGCAGTTAATTTTCATTGAATAGATAGATCCAAACGAACCCGGAGCCAGATGCGATCAAACGATTGCCAAACATAGCAACAGAGTTGACGGCTCCATTATGATCATCCAATCTTTGAATGAGTTTGACATCGTTACCGCTTGTCTCTGCGTGTTTCACCACATCAGCTTCATGAATGAGCGTCTGCAAACATTATGAGTTCCAGCTTGATTTCCTAGATCGGTTTATTAAATTGTATTAACACACCCTGATCTACCTTTTCAAGTTTTTCGTTGTTCTGCAGCTTCACGCTACTGTGTCGTACAAGCTCAGAGTCTAAACTTAAGTTTCCAGTGAGGTCCCAAACAATTACACGTTTATCATTAGAACCTGATGAAAAGCAAAGTGTAAAATTCAAAGAGTTGTTGTTGATAAAATAATAACTAACAAAATTCTCAAGTATGCGCGCGCAAACGCAAGGAAATATGTATAAAAATATTATAGGGTATAAAATACTCCAATATTTTTTTGGATTCCGGATTATTTTTTATTAGGATTGGTTGCGATTCATTACTTTTAAACCTCAGCCTCTTGGATTAAGTCTTTTTTTTATTTTACATTTTATTACATTTTGTTAAATTAGATTATAATTTGTTGCCTGATTTTTGCTTGTAAAAACTTCGAGCTCAAGTAGGAAAAAATATCGTTCTTAGATTTTCACAAATTTTATCGCTTTCAAAAGTTTTCAACTGCGTTGTGCACGACTCGGAGTGCACGATAACCTACGCAACTTTCATGCATAAAAAAATGTCCCTATTTGCCCTCATTGGAAAAAACTCTATGTGTAACACGAGGAGAAAGCTATTTCAGACATTGTTGCACAATGAACTACTTTTCGTAACGAATGCACAATTGCTTTCAATTTTTGGCCCGGGAGAAGCGGGACTAAAGTGAAGCCCGCTACGCCAACCGGCGAGTATTTTTTAATTTCTATGCCCAGTTTTCGAGTAGCAGGCATTTTCAGTTTGGTTTTCACTTACAAAAAAAAGTCTGCACCTGAATTTTGAGCAGAAGCTGCAGCCTGACATGCATATTTTTGACATAGGTACTTTTTACAAATTTTTTACTGAATTTCTACAGCTCCTCTATGCTTGCTGCGATTCTGTAAACTGTTTGCACAACTGCTGAAGCGGACTTGAGTTTCAAATACTAATAGTGTCAAATACGTTAAGATTTTATATTTATTTTCTTCCCTCTAACAGCATTATTTTATTTTTTTTAAATAAAGTTTCATTTCTGCAACTCAAGTGGAAATAATCTCATGCATATAACTCTTAATAAAACTTATTAGCTTTTATTAGATTTGAAATTCGAATTACGTGTTTTCAGAAAATGTCCGTATGGATGTGTGTGTGTGTGTGTGTGTGTGTGTGTGTGTGTGTGTGTGTGTGTGTGTGCATTAAGGTAGCCTAAACATATATACATGACATTAAATTTATTTTTTATTTTTAAAAAATCCTATCAGTCATATATATATATATCTACCTATATTATATAGTTGTTTTGGAGATACTCCCCCCCGCACCCCCCCCGCAGCCCCCCCGCACCTCCTATTAGCAGCTTTTCCTAAAATTTATTAATTGTTAGTTACAATTTTTTTTTATTTAAAGTTTTTTATTAGCAAAAAAATTTACTAACAACAATTGTAATAGTACATCGGATAAAAATCGGATCAATTATGACACACTTTTTGAATCATCTTTAACGACATTTTTAGTCGTGTAACTTGCGGCGACGCGATAATTATTCGATTTTCTAAAAACTATATTAGGCTATATTAGCTGACTATCATTCAAGATGATGTATAAAGGTTACTTTTCCTCCGACTCTACCAACCGAACGACTCGCAGCAATACAAATACATTTGGCATAAATAATGTCTTTAGCTCGGGAAGATCCTACATCCTTTGTAGAACTTTTCCAAGCCCTCATAACAAGCTCATAGCACATCAGTATCAAAATTATATATAACGTAGAGATAAATATATAAGAGATATAACTTAAATTTTATTTTCTATTTTTTCCACACCACCTATGAGGAATAGACAGAGAGCGTTTTTTTTACTATTTTTGTGTTAAAGTTTGACTTAAAGTATTGACTTCAGTTTGAAGTAAATAATTCTTATAAGGTTTTTATTTGGCTTTTTGTATTGTACACTTGATTGTGCGCTATTACTTAGCTATGACTTTCTGTTTGTATTGTTGGACACTTTGATGTGTTTATAGTAGCATGTGTCTTTTGCTTTTGTATATATAATCACTTTTGCGTGTTTATACTTAGCATTGTAAAACGTTTATAAGATCTGATAAATGTGAGATTATAATATCAAAGTCTTACGAAAATAATTAAGTGGTATCCCGATAGGCGCCAATCAGAATATATATATATGCGATTTGTTCGAGGGCCCTTAGAAATATTATTGGAGTAAAAATTGTAACTCATGTACTTAGGTGCAGATTTAACTTAGTTTCGAAAAAATGTTGACAAAAATAAATTAAATAAGCTAAGTGAGCCGTTACAAGTAAAGATTTAAGGAATGTACATTTAACTTGCAGAGATCGATAAATTCGTATAGAACATAAAATTGAGATAACAAGAAGAAATACGTCCGGATCAAATTTTTATATGATTTGTGCTTATTTTCTTTACTTAACTTGCGTCGTGTAAATGCAAGGTCCCTATGTGGTAGGAAACAAAAATTTTATTTTTTAATAATTGAGTTTTTAGAAACTTAAACATTACGTAAAATGAAAAACATATTTGTTTCTTTCATGAGCTACGTAAAACGAAAGAGCGATCGAGTCTAACATATATTAGAGGCCACAGGTCAGTCAACACACGCAGCAAGTGATTATTAAAAAAAGTAGTGGACC
The DNA here is from genome assembly GCA_012977825.3 of Pteromalus puparum. Classification (NCBI taxonomy): domain Eukaryota; kingdom Metazoa; phylum Arthropoda; class Insecta; order Hymenoptera; family Pteromalidae; genus Pteromalus; species Pteromalus puparum. Next base: position 19,410,618 of record CM053169.1, on the reverse strand, counting down.
AGGATTTAGGATAAATCATTGTACCATATAATGAACGTGGGAGAATGCACAATTAATTTCAAACAATTTCCAAAAAATGATAAAAAAAACTATATTTTAAATGCCATAAGCAGTAGAAGTTCGGCGTTAATTCAGTACTTTTACTTTTTTTCTTTCGATTTTCTCTATTTCGACAAACATTAAATTCTTGACCTTTTTATGATCTACAAATTTTATATAATACAATAAGATTGTTCTTGGCCAACTAGAACTTAATCATCAGATAACGAAAATAACAGTTGAAAAATAAAAATCAAACAAAAACTAAAATGGGGGGTTGGCGAGCGAAGCGAGCAGGGGGGCGAAGCCCCACTAGTATATATATATATATATATGTTTAGGCTACCTTATTTGCATTTTACTGTATTTCTTTATCATTATTTGGCTATTTTTCAGTACTCTATCATTGATTGCAAGAAGACGAAGGCCTAACCCAAATCAGGATTTTACATATATTTTATTTTTACATATTTTTAATTTTACATATAAAAAGGTATCTGCATGAATTGCTTCCTTCCTAAGGAAGCCTTGTAATAGTAATTTTTGGAGTTTGTGTAACAAAAAGTGGGAAGTGTGGTTTGATGAATTTTTAGTCGAAAAATGGTGTTTTTAGAAAATGTCCGTACGGATGTATGTGTGTGTGTGTGTGTGTGTGTGTATGTGTGCGTATGTATACGCCTGTTTCTCAGCTTCTACTTGGTGGATTTTAACCCACCAAGTCTCATTTTCTTTGTTTTTGCTAGAAGATAGTGGGACGAAAGTCCGTTTTTACAATTTATATACGCGTTTTGTTTAATAGTGATTTTTTAGTTTTGAGATTTCAGTTTTTGCCAACAAAGTTATCGGAAAAGTTAATAAAAGTAAATTGCTTAGTATTTACCTGAAAGAGAATAAAATTGCCTATGTTTTTACCGTGCAAAATTTATATTATCGTTCCTCGTTCTTTTTTATTATACACCATACAGTGCAATTTTTTTAAATCGTTATAACTCAAAAACTAAATAGCGAATCATTCTAAAAAAATATATGATTATTGAAGGTAATAGATACTATATACCACTAAATTTAAGTCATTTTCATGTGGCAGATCCTGAGAAAAACATACAAACACTTGAAAAAAAATCCGTTTTTTTCTACGTGACGCAAATAATTGCGAGAGTAAAAAGCTAATCACAGTTCAAATTTTGGATTTAGTTAGCCATTATGAGAGCACAATGACCTTTCTTGGATTTTTTATAAACCGGTTAGTGATAAAGGATATTGAGCTTCAACTTGTGATTTTTCAACCCTGTATAACTCATGGAGTCGTTTTTTCTACGTGCATGCGATAACTGGAGTAAAATGGCAATCAAATCCAATTGAACATTTTGGATTTAGTTAGCATTATATACAACATTATCTGCTCTTGGGTTGTTTATGATCCAGTTTGTTCCCAGAGTATGCGCACGGATGAGGCGAGAACAAAGATCGGCGGATGAGTTCTCCAGCGCGACATGCTATGTCGCGTCAGCCTCGTGGTAGCGGGTGGCCACTTAGTTTTTTCTCTCCCGTCGGGTGGATGACACTCGGTAATTGGAGAGATGCGGGGGCGAGGAAAGCCGAGATTTTCCTGGCGCCGAACGCACTTTGGCTAAGCACAGCCACCGGTGTCTGTCGGAGCATGTCGTCCAGAATCGACTCCATGAAGAGAAAGCATGGAGTCATTGTTCTGCGTCTTTGCGTCGAGCGTGCGCACGGATGGAATATTATAAGCCAGATATCTGGCGATAGCGAGGTTTCGTGCGGTATTTTAAGTTTCATGTATAAGCATGTTCCTGGCGTGGGTGATTTGCCCAAGAGGGTTTTCCCTCGTCGCAAGGCGAAAGCACTGAGCGAATGCGGAACAGTACAGGCATTGTATTGTGGAAGGACGGCTTCGACTGCCAAGCCAGGCAGATCGCGTACGGAAAACAAGGGGCCTTGTTCGCCGTCGCCGGAGTTTTTACCAGCGACGCTGGGCCTCGGCGGGGGTCAAAGTTTCCAGGCTAGTGAGAACTGTGGCGCGTGTGAATGCTTTTGCTTAACGCCCGAGCGCGACGTTGGGTCCGATTTTACAACTCTCGGAGAGTGGTGGTCATCGTTGCTGGACTGGCAACGTCGAGCAGCGGCGTCGGGTTCGGGTTCGCATTTTATAGCTTTTTCGCGGAGGGAATTTCGAGAGTTCAGTATGCACTCGCATCTGGGCGATTAAGAAGCGGCGAGGAAAAACAAGGACCCAGGGTGGGGTGCCGCTTTTTCGGGACCTTTGGCGGGGCGGAGCGTCGCTCTGTGTGCTCTGTAGCAGTCAGTCCCCCTCGATGCGAACGAATCGATTACTCGAGTATTGTAATATGTTTGGCTGAATAATATTGTCATATTTACACTAAATATTAGGTCTTACTGTGTTTTTGTGTTTCCTTCCAATGAGAATGTTTTAGAGTAGCTTTCCTTTCTGATAATCAAATTAAATCATTACCCATTCCACTCCGCCACAAGGCTTCGACGCGCGACACTGCTCCGCATAGCAGCCGCGAACACAAGGGTTAGGTTTAAAGATATTAAGCTTCAATGATTTGTTTCTTACCCTGTAATAGCTCTATAATAACTGAAAACTGTATCGCTTCGATCGCACAGTTTCCATAAGGGATTTTAATCTATACTTAGACCCTCCTTTTTGCTGTTTTGTTGATGAACTCGTAAAAAATATTACAAGGATGTTTCAAGTTACGCATGTGCGTAATTCATGGCGATTTCGATCACTGGTGAATTTAACGATACGTTCCGCGAAACTATATCCGTTATCATTATACTCTCGGAAACTAAATTTTGAAATTTCTTAAAACATCATGATTATCGAATGTTATTTTATAGACTACTTTAATTTTAAGTAGTCTACGGCAATTAAAAATTTTGAAATTTTTGAAAATATCCTATGCGTCAAAGAGTTCTCAATTTCCTACTCCTTTTGAATGCTTAAAAAAGGGTCTATTCATGCACGTATCATAAAAAGTACGGGGTTCAACAAGGGGGAGTGGCTTTTTAAGACTCGGGTGATATTTTGAGCACTCGTGTCCGACTCGGGTGCCTACGGCGCCCTCGACTCCTACTCGTGCTCAAAATATCACCTTCGCTAGAAAAAGCCAATTTTCCCCCCTAGTTGCAATATACAATATACTATATATTTTATGCCAATAATTGCCGCCCTGATCATTATAAATTTTAACGCAACCTAGGCAAGCACGCATTTGGTCGCTGGAAAAGTTTAAAAAAAAGTAATTTGTTTGAAAAAATATATATACATATTATGTATTTTTTTATTTTAATAAATTATAATGATTTCCATTAAAGGGGCCTCAAACCCAATTTTTACCAACTGAGTCAATCTTACGATTGCAAAGTCGATAAATATTTGAAACAAAATAAATACAATGAATCATACAAAACCACGACAGATGGCAGCACGTAAGCCTACCTACCAGCTATCATATAATAGTGCATTTGCACAGTAAAAAATTGATGCTAAATAAATACAATAAAATGCCAAAAGTAATAGACATAGTACTTTCCTGTTATAACATTTACTAGTGTGTTTATCTCTTTCAAAAGTTATGTATATCATATCGATGATGTATATAGATATACAGTGTGCTGCCTGCCAACACCCGATTATGCCCAAGAAGGCCGCGCTGTCGGCGGTCTTAACCTAGCGTGTTAGCACCTTAATCCGCTTTCTTTGCGCTGTTTATTGAAACCAAATGGTTTCAATGATATTAAGCTCAAAATTTCTTTTCTCACCTGTATATGTTGTATACTCTAGTAAACTGAAAAACTGCATCGCCTTAAGAATCTTAGCTTCCTATTTGATGGATTTTAATCTATAACCTTGCTAGTTTTTTCTCTTTTATTGTTTATTAATCGTTAAAAAAACAATATTTTCAAGTTACGGCATTGATTATGTAATATAAATTATTTCGAAATAATTTATCCATCTTACGAAAAAGCATAAAAACTTATAAATTATATATAAAGAAAACAATTTAGATATTAAAGCGAACATAAGGTTGAATGGAAGCTACGTGCCAAAGAATTGGCAGCGGTTTTCTGGTGTCGTAATATGAATTAAACCTCAAATTTTCACATTTTAAGGTTATAAAATGCAATAAGTAGCCTTAAACTATGTATATGACTTTTAAAGTAAATTTATGAAAATATTTAGAAAATTTAACAAAAAACAGTATCAGGGTAGTTTAGTTAAAAATGCATCCATTATGAGCTACAATCATTGAAAATAGGACAAAAAATGCATAAATTCGCTTAAAACCGCAACTGTGACCAGCCTATAAACTTTGAAGCCAAGTGAAGGATCCCGCAGCTGAAAATTTTTTTGGGAGCCACGGGCATCTATAGAAACATAATATGGGTGATTCTGGCCGTAACTGGCTCAAAACGGGCCACAAAAATGTTCTAACTAAACATCGACTTTTTTTAACTATATCGGACGGTCATTCATAACTGGAATTGACATACAAAACAAGTCGCCTAAAGCTAAACCACAACATATAACTTTTATAACAAGTTAAGTTGAGAATCCATATTTACTAGGTTACGGAACTGACATTTTGTGAATTCGCCTACTAAAACTCCAGTAAATTTTAATTTAAACTTGTAAAAAAAAAATTAAATCGTCTAAGATATATATTCTTCTATCTATCTATATGTATATGTTATATTCACTCAAATATTTGACTAGCCTGTTCGTTTATTCACGAAAGATGGCAATATCGTAAATGCGACGAATTATTAAAAAAAAATTAGAACTCTTATTAGACGTTTCTTGTAACATGGAGCGCCCGCCATTACAATTACTAAAAAAGCAATGATTAGGACATTATTATATGTATTAATGATACTTACTGTTTATGTGTTACGGAACTGACGGTTACGGAATTGACATTTAGGCGTTTATTCAGCCTCGCCAGGCTAGCGTAATATTATAAGAACAATTCTTTGCATATATATTCGAAATACTTACTATTTACTCGAGAGAAAACGCCCTATATGTTTACAATACATTTGTTGCTAAGTAGTAGTTTACTTAGCGTTACGGCAACTGACAGGTTGTGCTTTTTTCGAATTTCTGATGAAAAATCAGCTCTCACTTCCACAATTTTGAATTTTGGAACCATGCCTACGGTTGGATTTCATAAATAGTAGTATATAGCTTGAAATTCTAGCGATAGGCGGCGCTATATTGACACACTAGAACGCTTTTAACATAAGGTAATGTAGAGGGTACCTTTTTAATGCAAAAACGGGCGTCAAAGAGTAAGCGGCCAGCTTTAATATTAAATAATTAATTTTAATCCCAAAACCATGAAAAATATATTGTAATAGGTCTATAGTTCATACTATATATGATGGAATTTTTTTTACATGTCGTACTTTTATCTGCATCGACCTTTTAGATTGAAATCCGTGTTGGAGACAGGTTACGGAACTGACATTTGAGGCCTATTATATTGCGTAGTTTTAAATATAAGCCTGCATACTCGGTTTTAACTATTGGTAAATATAGTTAGTTATGCCCGACATACATAAAACCGCTTGTGCGATTTTTTTTTCAAATATTTAAACGCCTGGGAAGCAGGCGCGCAGAATGAGCCAGTTACGGCAGAATCACCCATATATAAAGTTTGGATCAAAAAAAATTTTTTCATCTTCGATTTGACAGAGAACCACCCATATATATATATATATATATATATATATATATAACTTTAATAACTTATATATATATATATATATATAACTTTAAAAAGATTTTTATTAAAAAATTCAGAAAATTTAACAAAAAAAAGTATCAGGGTAGTTTTTGTTAAAACTCGCCAGTTTACAGTACCTGGTGTATGTTTTCACTGTGTAATTAGTCAAAAAGTAATAAAGTAGTCATAAGAAATATTTTGAGTTGTGCAGTGAACCCTTTCGGTTTACTCACCGTAAAACTACAGCGACGAGTCCGCCAAGTGTGTACATAGTAATTGAAAATATCACCATTAAATCAGCAATAAAGACAAAAATTGAAAAATTACTAATTGCATTGAAAAATGATTTAATGATAATGCATTTAAAATAAATAATTGACAATTTACCATTTGTTGATTTCACTATTTTTCTACCATCGTTTGTCGCTATTACAAAAATTATTCCCGTTAGTTATCATTACAAATAAAAGACCGCTGCCAAGTCATTAGCACTTAGCTTCCTCCTATTCTGCTAGTGGAAGATAATTACATGGGACAATCAACTCATTCTTTGATTTAAATATTCGCTACTATTCGATACTAAAAGGATAGGTTAGGAAGACACTTGTAGGGAAGGGGTATCAGGGGACTGGGGGTTATGGTGGATATCAAAAGGATAGAGCTCCGTGAACTCCTTGAAAACCATGAAAACTCTCAAAATATACTAAGCTTTAATTATCAAATTATATGGTTTAACAAAAATAATAATGTTCAGTCACACAGAGTATACAGGGTGAGAGTTGAAGAATTTGAATCTTAATATCTTTTAAACTAAAAGGTTTCATAAGCTACAAAAAGAACCTAGCCGAAGTGATCAAAAGATCAATCTTTTCCTAAAATTTCAACTCAATTTAAACCTTTTTACTCCCGTAATCGTACGACATAAAAAAACCATTTTTTTTAGTTTTTGATTTTTATCTCAAAAACTAGTCGCCAAAATTGCTTAAAATTTTTACAACTAGTAGATATCGTTGTTTTTTATTGTCATGACTTTTTTCAAAACATTTAACTATTTATTTTTTGAGTTATTTATGTTTATCGAAAAATTACCTTTTATATCATAAAAAATGAACAGATCAGTCAATCTAGAAAATCTTGCGGGAAAAAGTAGACAAATTTATGTTCTTTTAGATACATTATTGTTGAATATATTGTATAAATCATATCATTATAAAAAAGCAAAAATATTTTTTCAAAAATAGAAAAATGGCTATAATATGGCCATAAAATGGTCAGAATCATAAAACAAAAAATGAAGATCGAGTAGAAGCCAAAAAGTGAAAAAAAAATGAAGAAGCTAAGGAGAATAAGTACAGCGATAAACATCAACGAAGAGACAACTGAATACATATTATTTGTCATGAATCTTTCGAGGAGAATTGGGTGCAATGTTTTGATTGTAAAGCCTAAGTATAAATTGTTTTGCATATGTGATATGCGTTGAATAAGTTTTAGAAAAGTAAAAAATTTTATGATATTATTAGAGATTATCATGAAGAAAAAGTCAATGTCCATGATGTTAGCAAAAATAAGTATTTGAGTTTCCAAATAGAGATTACACACTATATTTATAACAAATATAATGAAAATAGCATATAGTTATTTATAAAGCTGTTGTCAGAATCATTATAATTCATTTAAACCTCAAAAATAACGAAAAACCAATACTATCCGTACTGGACGCATGTTTTCATAACTTTTTTTAATGGCGTCTTTGACTATAGCGCCCGTCGATTTCTATTCATTTCCCCTATACATAGAATACTCAAAACTGGAGTTTGCATTGAACGTGAGAAAGGGGGTAGCATCGTGCTTGGTATTATTATTTGTTGGAAATATGGCGATAACACTCGCCATATACGGCCCAACCAAGCTACCCCAGCGCCCTTCCGAAGCGCCACGACCACGTAACCCGCCGCTGCGCTCGTCGGCGCGCTGCGCTTGCCTCCTCACTTCGTGCCCGCTCTCCGAGCTGCTCACACGTTCACTTAGCTACGCCACGAATCTCTCTACCTCTGTTCACGACACGTTTCTAAAGAATAAAGCTACGTTTACTTTTAAGTCTAACTATTCGGTGTTTTCCTTTGTGTTTTACCTTAACCTTGTCGATTGCGTACGGGTATCGTTAATATACCGACATTATTATTAAAATTTGCCTTTTCTTCTCAACATTAAAGCACACAATGTAGAAGTCAATTTTTATTGTTATTTTTCTTACCCGTTGCCAGTAAACTTCCATTTTTCGAAAAAGCACAGCAAGCTACATATCGATTATGCCCCGTAAGAACTGCAATAACTCTTCCAGTTTTCTATAATGAATAAATAAACGATATGCATGAAAATAATTCAGACAGTGCCGTTCTTTATATATTGAAGTCAGGCTATGAATTTTGTTTGATTTTAAAATGTATCAGGCAAATAATACGTCTCGCAATATATACCGTTTCCCAAACAACGACAGTTTTGTCGAGACCGCTACTGGCAGTGTACAGTCCGTTAGAGCTGAATCGAACGCAAGTTAAGGCACTGCTGTGTTTCTCCATGATCCTGCAAAGTTCGATGCTTGCGGTTATCGGCTGAGTATCACACTTGTCCTGCGTGACTTTGACCTCCCAGAGCTTGACACGATTGTCGTTGCCGCAAGTAACTAGTTGGTACAGCCTGGCAAATGGCTCGTTACCTTTATGTCATTTAATCATGTTTTAATCATAGACTGCACACAGTATCATTTTCAACAAAACTGCGAAAGACTGTACAGAAACTTACTAGTGACCTCTTGGGTGGAGGAAAAGTCACAGCAAACGACGCCGAGGTCGTGGGCGTCATCAACCTGAGCAAAAACTGTCAGCTCCTGCTCTCTCGAAGGGCAGGACTCAATGATTTCGTTGCAGCAGAAAAGCTGGAGTACTCCGAGGGTGCAGCTAGTCAGCAGCCAGTTTGAGTCTGGCGTAAAGCACAAACTTTGTATAGCGCCCTCGTGCTTTTGGAAACATCTAATCCACGTGATTAAATAGATAGTTTTATCAATCAAAATATAATTAATATCTATTACTATTATTATTATTATTATTATTATTATTTTATTTTTTTTTTTTTTTTTTTTTTTTTTTTTGTTTATTCGGAGAGTTGGAGAAATGCTTAATGCACCATGACAGACGGGGGGATCCGGGTGGTCGGACACATGACGGGACGAAGAAAATTAATTTCAAACATGGATACTATGAACGAACGACAAACTGAGGTACAAGGAAACCTGACAGTTGACACCCTAAAGGTGCCAGTATCGCAAGACGGGGGATACCCAATCCACAAGTCAACCAGCAGCACTAGTATAGCGAGCGCGATGACTGCCGTTGAATACGAAAACAAGACAGTGATGGGGCTATGGCTAAAAGAACACGCCAGCATGCGAGAAAAGCTACTGAAAATAAGACGAACGTCCAGAGAGATGACCAAAACTCTGGATAAGCAGAAGAACGTGAATACCCCACATAGCACGAAAGCTTGCCAACGAAAGTTTCAAGAAAGATTCCCAGAGAAGCTTCCTGTAAGAACTTTAAAATTAAAAAAAATCTTTCTGGAATCTTACTTAGAAGTCCTACTTCAAAATCTTCCTGCAAGATTAACAGAGATAACCACGATAGATTCCATTTATCATTTTTTGAAACATGACATAGAATCTTAAAAGAAGCTTTTAAAAAGCTTTCTTTGAAAGATTCCGTACAATATTTCGTGAACCTTTCTCGAAAGATTTTCGTTAGCATTTCTAATAGCTAACCGTAATACAACATCAAAGGTTTCAGGAAGAATTACCGCAACCTCTCTGTAAGCTTCATATAAGATTAAAAAAATGTTCGACTCTGAACGTGACAGTTAATCTACCAAAAGCTTCCAGTAACCATTCAGGAAAGATTCCGTACAATATTTCTTAAACCTCTCCAGAAAGATTTCCGTTAGCATTTCTAATAGTTATCTATAATATTATATGGAAGGTTCCAGGAAAAATCACGGCAATCTTTCTGTAAGCTTCATATAAAATTTAAAAAATGTTCAACTCTGAACGTGATAGTGAATCTTTTAAAAGCTTCTAGTAACCTTTCAGGAAAGATTTCGTGCAATATTCCTTGAACCTTTTCACAAAGATTCCCGTTCGCATTTCATATGTAATTCAGATTATTTATCTTCATGAAAGTTAATTCAAGCAGTAATTAGAATTTTGGTTACTTTATATATCATCATACATTATTATTATATTTTGATTAATGTTTATTTATTATTAGTTTTAGTTTACGCGTTGAGGTAGCTAATATATCAGATCTGAACTTTTAAATATAACAGTTCTGGTTAGGTAAACGGATAGCATGTTTGACTACCACGCTGGTGATCCAGGTTCGATTCCCACCAGTCTTAGCCGAGCGCTCAGCGAGAGCGCACGCATTCACGCTCGCTCCGCGACGTCGCTTTCCCTCGCAATTATAGTCGACTTATCGCTAACCAACACAGCCCCCTGGGCTTAGTGTTCAGATATAGTGCTCGTTTATCGGCCTCTTATTACTAGTGCGTGCTTACACCATTTTTTTGTGCAATAAATCACATATCTACCCAACGGCTTACCGCCGCTCAGCGCTGGCGACCCAGCCGCACAACAGCGGCGACAGGCTCACGCCTGTCGCTTGCCTACCAGTGCTCTGACACCATGTCTGAAATCATGGAAGACGAAAACGAGCCCGACATAAGCCTAGTTTTAAGCATTACCGCCTCGCCGAACTTGTCTCAGGACCTCAAGTTTTCGGAAGATTCCAAGGCCCAGTCCTCACCTCACCATAATCCGACAGTTACGTCAAGCCAAAACTCGGACAGAAGTCCCATCATGCAATGGCCGCATCCTGTGAGAAATGCGAGATCTCTCCCCAACTGGAGAAGATCTATAAAACGGCCCTCAAAGAAATGGGAAAGCTGAAATCGCCAATCGCTCCCAATCTTAATCTAAAGCGCCCGCATTCGCAGTCGTCAAACAGCGCCGAAAATAATATAACAAGCGATCTCAACGAATCGACTTCGGCAGAATCTTGGATAGAACCAAAGCGCACTGCCAAGAATCCGAAGAAACCGGGCACCCATGGCCAGCTACAAATCACCAACCGCTTCGAGTCTCTTGCTGCTCCGCGGCACAGTAATATTGGATATACTCAACCATACGCACACCAACAATCGAACGAAACCGCCGACCGCATGGCCCACACACTCCAGCCGAGATACCAGTTCCAGGAATTGACACATACCGACAAGAGCCAAGCAGACAGTCGCCCCTTCGCAACACCTTTACCGTCACAACCAGCCGCTGCAGCCAGACCGACGCCGCTGCCAACACCGCCGCCGCCGACATCAAACAACTCGCCGCTCATCAACAGCGCCGCCCAGCCCAACAACACCGCGCAATCGACAGTGGTAAACACTCGCGGCGCTCGAATGTCGCCGCCGATTCATACATCTGGTTCCTCCTTGAAAAACTTAATCTCGCTACTAAAACCTACTATCGCTAGCTCCGACTTTTCTATTAGAGAATCTGATTCGGTCAATCACTCGATATATTCATATAGCTTAGAGTCTTTTACATCAATAAAAAATATCTTAACTGAAAACAAAATTAAATTCTACACATACACACCGAAAGCTCTCAAACCAAAAAATTTAGTTTTAAAAGGCGTCCATGGCGATTTCTCTCCCGAAGAAATCACGGATGAACTCAAAAGCCTAAACCTCTCTAATGTTAACATTATTAAAATAAGTAAGATTTCCTTTAGCAAGTCTGAACCAAAAATCAGTCACTTCCTTGTTCAGCTGAGCAACGATAGCGACACTAGCGAACTCATGAAACTTAAATGTATCGCGTGCCAAAAAATAAAATGGGAGCCTCTTAAAAAAAGAGAGATATTTCAGTGTAAGAATTGTCAAAGACTAGGGCATACTAGCTCAAACTGCGAGCTTGGATACAGATGCGTAAAATGTAACGCAAATCACAAACCGGGTGAATGCAAAATACCTAAAAATACCGCCAGTAAAGAGTCCCTTTATTGCGTCAATTGCGAGTCGTTCGGACACCCTGCCTCTTATACGGGCTGTCCGTTTATCAAATTCTCCAAATCGATAAAAGCTAACATTAAATCGAATAACTCGCGCCGCAGCGACAGTAAAATCAGGAGTATCGCTCGCTCGTCAGTGCCCCTAGCTGCCAGTCATCCGTTCATACCCAGCCATCCGCCTTACTCGTATGCCAAAGCGCTCTCTCCTAACATAAACCGCGGTTTAACTAACAACTTTTCACCGCCATCCGTCGAAGACCCTCTGATAGCTCTGTTAAACAACTTCAAGCAGCAAATCGTTTCCTCTATTGACAACAAGCTGTCTTCTCTCTACGATAAAATCATCGAAAACTCCAATAGAATTAACGTTATAACGGACCTACTCGAAGTGAATTATGGATAGTAGCAGACCTAATTCTAATAATAATAATAATCAAAACAATTTAATTGTTACGCTTAAAATAAGTTCAATTAACGTTAATTCTATGGTAGCACTAAATAAGCGCTTCGATCTACTCAACTATATTCAAACAAACGATCTTGACATTGTTATGATATGTGAAACGAAGCTCAATAACAGGCACAGAGTTCAGTTTGCGGACTACAACTTTATCCGCACGGACAGAGCGGCTAATTCAAAAGGAGGTGGCACTGCCCTTCTTATCCGAAACACAATACCACACGACATCATCTACACCCCATCATCTAAATCCAACTCGATACTTGAGTACACAATCGCATCAATAAAAATTTCGTCCAGCACCCTATTTATCATCGCTGCTTATGCAAACAATCAATGTAAAAAGAAATTTATCCATGAACTAGACCATCTATATAACCGACTAGATTTATCCTCCCCCAGCAACTACTACATCATGGCCGGCGATTTAAACGCACGTCACCCTCTTTGGGGCGACTCTGTCAATAACTCGAAAGGCAGACTCCTAAAAAATTGGTACGACAACCAAAGTATAATATACCGCGCCTCTATATTAGCCTCTGAACTGCCCACCTTCCCCAGTCATAACTCATACCTCGACCTATGCATTCTAGATAGTAGACTCATTATTACCGACCTCTCCTCCAACAAACTCCGCACATCAGACTATAACAGCGACCATCGAGCACTCCTATTCACCATAGACATATCCAACGTTGCAAGCATACAAACAATTGACCCGATAACTACATACAGATTTATGTTCAAAAAAACAAAATGGCGCAAATTTTCAAATAATCTTTCCAAAAATAATACCCTAGAAATCCCCCAAAACAGAAACTTATCAGTTAATGAAATAGACCATTATCTAGACCACTTAGAAGAAAGCATTTTAAACCAAATTCAGCTAACAGTCCCCAAATATAAACACACAGATAACGTACTTAACTACATTAACCACAAAATTAAAAAACTCCACAAATTCAAATCGTTTTTAATCACAACTATCAACAACCTCTATCGACAAGATCGAGCCCCCTCTCAATATGATATAGCTTTCCTCAAACAACTTAAAAATAAAATCAACACATCTATTAAGAACGAATATAAAGTTTCATACACAAACTATTGGAACTCTCAATTTAAACAAATCGACCACAGAAATTCCGACACGTTCTTCCCGAAAATAAACAGATTCTTTCGCCCCAAAGACAATATTAAAATTGACACCCTCTCCGTCGACATAAATGATGACCTTATTGCACCTAGCCAAATAAAAACACGCGATCTAAGTATCTCCGAAAACAAATATATTATTGAAAAGCCTGACGACATACTGAGCATAATCGGTGCATTCTACGAAAAAATAAATTCCCCCACTTACTATAACGAGCACTCCCATATAAAAAAGACCGTTGACAACAAAGTCAACGAACTAACAAATGCATTTACTAATAACTTCAGCCCAATAACTACATTTTCCGACGATAACCCTGCAACAAAGCCGGAGCACATCCCAAACACCGTTAAATTCTTTGACACTCTCGAAACTAATCACCTATTTTCCAAACTCCCCAACAAATCCTCCTCCGGTCTAGATAACATACCCCCGATTGTGCTTAAACATTTACCCCTATCTTTCGCCAGTCATTACACCATTCTTTTCAATAATTGCATCAATCTCAAATATTACCCTGACAGCTGGAAAAAAGCCAAAATTCTTCCGATACTCAAAAAAGGTAAACCGCCTGACGACCCTGCCAGTTATCGCCCAATCAGCCTCACTCCAGCGATAAGTAAGGTTTACGAAATGATCTTAAATTATTCATTAATTACACACTGTAACAATAACCAAATTATACCCGACTGCCAATTTGGCTTTAAGCACCATCACTCCACCACCCATGCAATTCATAAAGTCCTCGACGAAATCTACGCGCATCTAAACAAAGGAGAAGTTGTCGGCGCTTGCCTTGTTGGCTTGCAAAGAGCTTTCGATTCCGTCTGGATAAATGGCCTTATCTATATCTTACACAGTCTTAAGTTCCCTACTGAAATAATCGAAATTGTATGGCAAATGACACACGGTCGCTCCTTTGTCACTTGGGACGGCGAGCACACCTCTAACCGCGCATTTAATATCACAGAAGGTCTCATGCAAGGCACTGTAAACTCTCCGCTCCTTTTTAACATATTTACACACAAAGTTCCCACACTCTTTAACGCAAATCGCACAGGCAACTCCTACGCTACGGCATTCGCAGATGACCTAATTATAATGGTAGCGGACAAACAACCCTCAATAGTCCAAGATAAACTCGAAAAACTCGTTAATAACACCTGCTCTTATTATCTAGAATGGAACCTCAAAATAAACCCGAGTAAATGTGAAACAATTCTTTTTCGTAAACCTATTAATACAACAGGTAACAATAAACGAACCGATATCAAAAATTTCCATATTAACATCTCCTTAGACAATAAACAAATACAAGTCGACCATAAACGCGCAGTCCGCTACCTTGGAGTAATTCTTGACGATCTACTCCGATTAAACGTTCACATCCGTACACAACTTGATAAAGCCCGAAGTGCCTTCAAAAAATACGCGCGTCTTTTTTTCTGTAGGTCTCTAGCTCCTCGATGCAAAATAATATGCTATCTCCTCCTGATACGCCCCATCATAACCTATGCCGCCCCGATCTGGTGGAACGTAAGTGCTTCCTTAATGGAAAAGATCCGCAAATTCGAACGCTACTGCCTTAGAGCTTCGCTTCATATCTATAGAGAAAGTGAAAACAAACATTTTATCAGTAACAAGCACATATATGACGCGGCCAACGTCCCTCGCATCGACAACTTTATTCTTAAATTAACGCGCGATTATTACGCAAATCTAAAAAAAATTGACAACTGTTACCTACAATCATACTCAAGCACACCTGAACACTCCTATATCCTCCATAGAAACTCTGAATACATCCCCCCTCATTTATTCACATATTTCGACGCAAACGGTCTAATCCAAGACAACAATAATATTCCCATATTATATCATGCCTCCAGGCACCAATCCAACAAAAAAATAAACTTTGATTTGCCTAATAATCCGCCGTTGATCAAATACTCTACATCGATCCCTCATAGGTAGTGTCACAGACGCAACGTCTGCAACGCGAGCCGCGAGACGAGTCAGCGATAAGAGTCGAGCAGCTGAGCCGTACTACGATGCAGCGCATCCGAATGCATCGTAGACGTTAGCTCAGTGGTTAGAGCACAGGCTTCGCAACCTCGAGTCCGTGAGTTCGAGTCCCGTCGTCTACTCTTTTTCGCGACTCGTTCTCCTCCTCGTTCGTAACATTCTGGCATCCCTGAAGGGGGAGATCACCGGTTTAGAACCCGGCTAAAAAATAGATCTCTTCGAACCCACAAACACAGATACCTACCTTACCCTACTACTCCACCGACCTTGCCCTCAGACATGCCGCCCATGAGTCCACCAAAAAGAGACCATGCGCGACGGCCTCTGATCTGTGCGGTACTGCAGACTGCATAAGCAGCTGATTGTCGGTAAGGAAGTTCGCGAGCCGAGGACGACTCGCCTTAAAGGGGGGTGGTGTCACAGACGCAACGTCTGTAACGCGAGCCGCGAGACGAGTCAGTGATAAGAGTCGAGCAGCTGAGCCGTACTACGATGCAGCGCATCCGAATGCATCGTAGACGTTAGCTCAGTGGTTAGAGCACAGGCTTCGCAACCTCGGGTCCGTGAGTTCGAGTCCCGTCGTCTACTCTTTTTCGCTTTCCGACTCGTTCTCCTCCTCGTTCGTAACAGGATCACTGCGACGCCTATAAATGTAACGATAAGCATTGGTGGATTGCAACCGACGCAAAAACCAAAGACGAAATCCGTAAACGTCGCAGAAGGAAAATAATGTAATATAAATGTAAATACTGTTACCTACGCCGAATCAACAATTCAATACATTATAAACACACCGATGCGACTCTAGCAGCTACCGATACACCTAGCTTCATTGCTTACTATTCACTACGCTTCCCTCTCAAACGCTAACGATATGTCGGGTTTTTTCTTCACCTTATGTACATTTTTCCCGCTTTCTAATTATATAATTTTCCGACCGCTTACGACGAATTGTCATTGTCTCTAACCGCTGTACCCCATATTTACTTGCCATACCATCGCTACCAGTATATGTACGCGAGCGCTTGCGCCATGTATATAATTAGTCTATCGATCTGTATCTATCACAAGGCTTTTCTTCGGTTTTGTTTTTTGCGCCTTTAACTCTAAATATGTATGAAAATTTGCAAATAAACAACATTTAAAAAAAAAAAAAGTTCGATTCCCACCGCCGGTGAAAAATTTAATTTCATTTCTTTGTTACAGAATAATGCAATATGAATAATAAATTAATAAAACTGAATAATAATAAGTATTAATAATAAGTTTAAAATGAATTAAATAAATAGAAAAATAAATTTTGATGCATCTGATACTACAAATTTTTTTGCTTCCTCCTCAAGAGGAAGCTTTGTGATAGTAAAATTTTCAGTTTTGCTAATACTTCGTGAAAACGCATTTGGAGGTGTTTGGAGTACGAATCATACGTTTTTAGAAAATGTCCGTGCGGATGGCTGTGTGTGTGTGTGTGTGTGTGTGTGTGTGTGTGTGTGTGTGTGTGTGTGTGTGTATGTACGTATACCGCCATAATTTTGGAACCATGCGACGGATCGTAATAAAATTTGACATGCATATATTTTTTCTAATTCTGAATTTAGGTCATTTTTTGTTTTATGATTCTGACCATTTTATGGCCATATTATAGCCATTTTTCTATTTTTGAAAAAATATTTTTGCTTTTTTATAATGATATGATTTATACAATATATTCAACAATAGTGTATCTAAAAGAACATAAATTTGTCTACTTTTTCCCGCAAGATTTTCTAGATTGACTGATCTGTTCATTTTTTATGATATAAAAGGTAATTTTTCGATAAACATATATAACTCAAAAAATAAATAGTTAAATGTTTTGAAAAAATTCATGACAATAAAAAACAACGATATCTACTAGTTGTAAAAATTTTAAGCAATTTTGGCGACTAGTTTTTGAGATAAAAATCAAAAACTAAAAAAAATGGTTTTTTTATGTCGTACGATTACGGGAGTAAAAAGGTTTAAATTGAGTTGAAATTTTAGGAAAAGATTGATCTTTTGATCACTTCGGCTAGGTTCTTTTTGTAGCTTATGAAACCTTTTAGTTTAAAAGATATTAAGATTCAAATTCTTCAACTCTCACCCTGTATACTCTGTGTGACTAAACATTATTATTTTTGTTAAACCATATAATTTGATAATTAAAGCTTAGTATATTTTGAGAGTTTTCATGGTTTTATAAAATGTCCGTGCAGATGGTTTTGTCTGTGTTTGCGTGTGTGTGTGTGTGTGCGTGCGTGCGTGCATGCGTGCGTACGTATACTGTTATAATTCTGGAACTACGTGATCGATCGTAATAAGATTGGACGCGCATATATGTTTTCTGATTTTGAATTCGAGTAAACCTATCCTTTTAGTATCGAATAGTAGTGAATATTTAAATCAAAGAATGAGTTGGTTTTCCCATGTAATTATCTTCCACTAGCAGAATAGGAGGAAGCTAAGTGCCAATGACTTGGCAGCGGTTTCTTAAACCTTCATAGAAGGTTACCTAAATTTTTCTAACAATACTAAAAGATATTGGAAGATTGTTGGAATCTTCCTAAAGATTTCATTAATATTTCTAGAACCTTTCAGAAAACCTTCCAAAAAGTTTTTGAGTAATATTACAGTAATGTTGTTAGCAACCTTCCTGACAGTGATTTGAAGCGGACATTCTCAGCATCCAGGAAGATTGCATGGAATATTCTTGTAAGGTTCCTACACTTTCAAGGAAGCTTCCTGAAAGCTTTCAAAAAGCTTTCATGCTATGTGAGACAACGATCAAAGAGGGGCTACCAGTAATAGGAGCTCTCATGATTGAAGTTTTCACGCTTCTCGACAAGATGGAGGATGGCGCGAAAAAGTTGTCAGCTCAACAACCTAGAGAAGACCATTCTAAGCCTCGCAAGTCGAAGAAGAGGGGACGGACATCATCCGACGGTGGCGGCGCTACCCCCGCTAAAAAAGACAAGAAGGAGGACAGATCTGCACCTTCTACGAGCAAAACGCAAGAGGAAGCTGTAGATACACAAGGGGCTTGGCAGCTAGCTGCAGGAAGGAAAGCAAAGAAGAAAAAACAGGAGCAAAGCCAGCCTCAACAACTGAGAAAAAACGCAGAGAAGGCCTCGCGGCAGAGGGGAGACAATCCTCATAGACCGGAACTGGGTAAGACTTACGCCGAGATCTTGAGAGAGATTAAGGCAAAGGTTAAGCCAGAAGAGTTGAAAAAAGAGGTTAAGTATCTCAGCAAAACAAAAGACGGTGGCGTTCTGGTCGTTGTGGGTAAGAGTGAAGACAAAATGGAATCACTCAAAACTGCCATACAAACCGCAATAGGGCATGCAGGCAAAGTTAGGGGTAAGATCTCCAGAACTACACTAGAGATCAGGGATATCGACAGTCTTTCGACGCAAGAAGATGTCCGAAGCGCTATTACAGCCGAGACGGGCGAAGGTGAGGCCAAAGTTCATCTGTTTGAGCCGAACAAGAGAGAACAGAGGGTGGCGGTGGTCGAAACAGATCAGACTAAGGCCATAGAACAATGCGAAAATGGCAAGAACGATGGGCTCAATGCCAGCAGGCGAGATGGACGAGAACACTGATTACGGAGATAAGGCCATGGACGGAGCGGAGGTGGGGATGGTGAACTTCTACCTTACCCAGTTCCTCTCCGGGCATGGCTACTTTAGAAGCTACCTGTTCGCGATGAACAGGGTAGCAACACCGGCGTGTAAATACTGCGAGGACGAACGGGACGACGTGAGACACTCGTTCTTTGACTGCCCCCGATGGACAGATAGGCGTAGAGTTCTAGAGCTGACGATAGTGGCGTTCACGCCCGAGACAGCAGTTAGCGCGATGCTTCACAGCAAGCAGGAATGGGACGAGGTAACGGCGTACGCGGAGACGGTTCTCCGCGCGAAAAACAACGACGGATGTTTGACAGATTAGGTGACGGCTAGAATAGCATAAGACAGGCGACCCCCCGAAGGAATGCGAGATCTGCTGCCGGGGGGATTTTCGCGGCCGCAAGAGAGGTGGAATTTTAGTGAGTATGCCTGGCGTCCGTCCGTCCCACGCCAGGAGAGTCTCACACACGTGAAGTCTCGCACGGCTCCTGTCATGGTGCATCAAGCATTTCTCCAACTTTCCGGATAAACAAAAAATATTATTATTATTATTATTATTATTATTATTATTATTATTATTATTATTATATTATTATTATATATCAAGTTATACTAATTATAGCAAATGAAGGCGTTCCGCATTTGCTTGAATTACAAACCTTATCAAGGTTCGTCTAACGAGGTCCCAAAGACATACTTGTCCATTATCGCCCGCGGTAACTAAGAGCGATGAATCCGGTGAAAATCGGCAAATTCTGACGGCCTCGCCTCCGGCTTGAACCATCGTGTGTATCTTTGTACCAGACTGCAAATAAATTATTGTTATGATATTATTCATAAGTACATGCGGGTGGCTCTCACGAATCGTGCGCAAAAATTTTTTTTATAAATGGTTAATTTTATCATATTTCTATGGTTTTTTGCAGACTTTTTGGATCGATATTGAATCTTCGAGTGTCAAGAAGTCAAATAAATAAATGTCTCACAATTTTTTTCGGAAAGCGCAGTAGTTAACTCAGATCGTGCCGGAAACGAGCTATCTTGGCTAGATTCGATTCTTGGACATTTCGCCCAGACGACACTTCACCCACCAATGAGGAGCGAGAATTTTAAACAAATTCCCACCAATTACTCAATGCATAGCTGAAGTATCAAGAAATTAAGGGATACAAAAATGTAGTATAAAGTCTTAGAAATTATACTTATGCACTTTCTTGAGATATAACTTTTCAAGATTTGTCGATATTTCATTCAATGAGTAATTCTTCAAGCAACTGCTTGAATAATTTCTTGAAAAATTATGCGGTAAAATCTTATTGAAGCATAATAATGACTTAAGATTCACTTAAGCAATTACTTGATTGCTTTATTTTCTTATAATGTTAGAAGAATAAAGCAGGAAGAGCTTGGCTTGCTCGATCAAAATCCATCTCGTAGGAGTTGACATATAGGTGTACAAGAACGCACTGCACACACGTATAGGGGAGATGCGCACGCCTTCTTATATATAGTAGCGCGTTTTACTTTATCAGAGTTCAATTTTAAAAAGTTTTTCTAATCTATATTAGTTTTGAACTGTGAAATACTACTGACCGATGCACGGCGCAAGAGTGCCGTAATCTCAGATCTAAGAACCACCCTTACAAAACATAACTATAGCTGAAACTACTCCCGAACTACTGCTAGAACTACTGGCGAATCTACTGCGCGAATATTAGTTCAACTACTTATTTTCTTTAGTTTCGTGTATGGTAATTCCGCGACTACTGAAAACTACTGCTGTGGTAAAAAGATTGGCTAACATGGCAATAACAGCAGAAAACCACTCGGTAACTACTGTCCAACTGCAGTTAGCGCTTTTTTGCAGAATACAGAGCGGCTGTTCAAATGTAGCGTATTTTTTCGTTATGGCTACTCGATAACTATTGATCAACTTCAGAAAAACTACAGTCAGCGCTTTTTTTTAAAGATTGGCTGACATGATAATAACTGCAGAAAACTACTCGGTAATTACTGCCTATAACTATAGAACCACTGCAGATAAGCGCTTTTTTGCAGAAGGCAGAGCGGCCGTTCAAATATAGCATATTTTTTGGTTTGGGATACTCGATAACTTTAAAAACTTCAGTCAGCGCTCTCTTACGGGTCTCGGAACGGCTTGTCAAATATAGCACACTTTTTAAATTGCACTACTCGGTAGCTACTGTCCAACTACAGAACAACTACAGTCAGCGCTCTTTGACAGGGTTCGGAGCAGCTCTTCAAATATAGCACATCTTTTCCATTGGGCTACTCGGTAGCTACTGTCCAACTACGAAATAACTACAGCTAGTGGTCTTTTACCGGTTTCATCAGAGCGACCGATCAAATATGGCATATTTTAGGTTGATGAACTCTTTAGACAGAGACGGTGAGAAAGCCGACTGTGGTAGTTGTGCAGTTAGACAGTAGCTAAAAAGTAGCCCAAACGAATAAATATGCCATATTCGAGCGGTTGCTCTGAAACATGTAAAAGCCCACCGACTGTAGTGGTTAGGTATAGTTGGACAGTAGTTATCTAGTGTCTAAAACGAAAAAATGAACTATATGTAAAGAGCTGCTCTTAGCCACGTAAAAGAACGCTGACTGTAGTTATTCCGTAGTAGGACAGTAGCTACTGAGTAGCCCAATGGAAAAATATGCTATACTTAAACGGCCGCGCTGTATTCTGCAAAAAAAGCGCTAACTGCGATGGTTCCGTATTTGATCATTAGTTATCAAGAAACCCAAACCAAAAAATACGCTATATATGAACGGGCACGCTGTATTTTGCAAAGAAGCGCTAACTGCAGTGGTTCTGAAGTTGGACAGTAGTTACCGAGTAGTTTTCTGCAGTTATTACCATGTTAGTCATTACCAGTAGTCGCGAAATTACTACACACGAAACTAAAGAAAATAAGTAGTTGAACTAATATTCGCGCAGTAGTGTCGCCAGTAGTTCTAGCAGTAGTTCGGGACTAGTTTCAGCTGTGGTTATGTTCCGTAAGGGGCATTCTATAAACTAAGCTCCGTCCGCCCGGTGGAAGGCGAGCGGCATATCGGAGAATGGAGGGCGGGAGCGAGAAATGCAGTTCAAAAACTAAAATGGTTTAATTAAGCTAACCACGTATCGTACGATATTTTATAGCACTGCTTGGTTAAATCCGCCAAGTCACGCAAATCCGTGGCGTATGCAGTTATTTCTGGCTCAAAAAAAAGAATCTTGCTGTTAAGGAGGTTCTAACCCTACTACACTAGTCAAAATCGGTGCATTCTTTTACTTTTCGTTTATTTTTAAATATTCACTGTTAAAGAAGCTGTAACCGTAAACCTACAACAAATAACGATTTTTCGAGTAAATTTAACAATCATATTTGTCCTGATTAAGAATAAAAATTTTCTCGTAGAAACTGATTTGACTAATTTTTTGAGGTTAAATGTCCGTTTTCGGCATTCTGTAATATTTTTTTTATTAGTTAGAGGTATCCAATGATATTTTTTAAGGGCTCTAATTATTTATCAGATATTTTTCTTATAGTACAATTTTTTTCAACAAAAACTTGGCGTTAAATCTTTAGCAATACGTAAATGAATACGACGAAATTGCGATTTCCCATAAGAGCCCGTGTTAGACAGCAAAAAATAAAAACATTGATTTCTCGACTTGTAGGTACCCTAGCTTTCTGAAAATTTATGTAGATAATTTTGAGGCATATGCGAACCTGTATACGAAATTTCAGAATTATCTTGGCGTTATTTCTATTTATTATAGAACCTCCTTAAAAGATGTATTTAGGCGAGCTGTACCTAAAAGCAATAATCCTAAACCCGCACGAGCATCGATTATTGATTTGAATGAAAACAAAACGAGAGACGTTTTGTTTTCATTCAAATCAATAATCGATCTATCGATCTACTAGTCATGTCGGTTGCGTATAAGTCACAAACACGTAACTACGCGTGATTCTACTTTTATGCCGAGTAATATATTCTAAAGATATTTACCCCGATTGGGCTTGTCGTGTAAGTTTCTGCGCAGTCTCGTTCTTCTCGCAACTTTCTCGCAGCTATGCAGCTGGTAACAACAATATATGCAATGTTTGAAATATATTGTATGATAGTGACTCGCGGCGCGTTTAGTGTTCTAATATAGGCTTACCTGTAATCGACAGGGGCCATCGCTGGTGGGAGCTGATGCCTTACAAACTAGGACTAGCTTGATTGGCGAATTCGTGCTTTGACATTCGAAATTATTAATTCGACTAGTGGGGTAAGATGATTCGTGGGTTTATTTTCTGAATATGATTAATTCTCGCGCAGATTCCCCTGTAGAGAACACGTATTTTTGAAAAATATTCTCTCTAAAAAGTTCTCGGCACGTGCGAAAGTCGCTCGTCTATCTCCGATGTGCCGACGTTTTTTTTTTTTTCTTCTAAAAGATACTCTCTTCTATGAAAAGTGTCGGCGCGTATGGTAGCTGGTTTTAAGGGGTCCGCGTTTTGGAGTTTGATTTCTCGCTCTCGCTCGCCTTCCTCCGATGTGCCATCGTATTCGATTAGATTTTACCCCATATGATATGATTGCGATACGGTCGTCAAATTTGTAATGAGCGACCCCGAAAGCCCCGTACGCAGATTATTGAATCGTGCACCGAAATCTGGTTTTTAAAAAAGCCGACCAAGATAGTTAATTTCCGACGCGATCTAAGTTAACTGGTTTCCGAAGAGATTTTTGAGATGTATGGTTTTTGTATCAAATCTTCGAGATAGCAGCTGCGCTTTCTAAAGCAAATTTCTTAAATATATCTGCTTTTCGAAGCCTCTGCTGAGTTTACTGCTTCTTCCTCTTAGCTTTAGCACAAATTGTGCACAAAGTGTACTGCAGTCACAACTCTAGCATTCGCTGCAGCTTTCTTTCGTAAGGTTTGTAACTTCAAAGAGATTATATGATTAACAAAATTCTGAAAACTTTACGCAAAAAAGCAATTAACCTACGTGTTAGGAGGAAAACATACCTACTCCTCTGAAGAGTTATCAATTAAACAAAATATGACATCATGCATTCATACGGTTATGCATATTTTTATATTATATGTACGTATGAAAACAATAATGGACTATAAATAGTGAAAAGTAACGCATACTCTGCACGCATTGTTTGCACTGACCCTGAGATTCCACAACTGTGTCGTTCCATCAATACTGGCCGAAGCGAGCATCGTCGACTGTGGACTAACTTTGACTGAGGTAACACCATACTTGTGTCCCAGAAGTGGTGAGAATGAGGCCTCGGTAAAACCTGTTCCAGGCTGCCACTCCCAAACCCTCACTCGTTTGTCACTGCAACGTTTAATAAATGTTCATTAATGTCAATCAACTGCGTTATATTATTATTAAAATTACCATGTACATGCACATTGGCCTACGCGGAGTTGATTTCCTCTCCGGGCAACTCTTTAAGTAAAGCTTTTGTATAGACTTTATGGTATAATAATATGAGCTGCAGGAGATGGAAAACAAAGAATGTTCACCTACTTTAAGCATTGTACTAGCTTGATTCCTGAAATTGTATTCTTCTGTTCCGCGAGATATCGTTACCACACCCATGTGCAAATATTTCATAAAATATTATGTGTAGGCTAGATCACATATAATCGTTGCTCACTTCGAAGTCTAGCACAACTCGAATTTTTACTCTTAATTTTTGAAGTGATAACTTCTTATGGGACGGTGAACGTACAATGTTTGTAAGTTCTGGAATGCGTTACCGTGATGTATAGATATACTGGTATACTAATATAGGCCTCTTATTAGGCCTCGGTTCAGCAGCCCCCCTCTCCGCACCCAAATCTAAATATAGCTTGCTTTACTCTCTTTGGGCCCTCTCTATGCACGCTGCAATAAGTATACATATAGCTATACTCTTTTATGTGCTTACCACTACGCGCAAAAAAATTTATATTATGTAAAAATGCGTATTATATTACGTGTGTGAGTGTCGTATATACATTAACTATATCTGTTAGAATATGAAGCCAGCGCTCCTACTGGATACTTTTTAAATACTGAGATCCTCTAGTGGTACGTCCTAATATATACTTAATTAAAACTGAAGACCAATTACAATATTACAAATATATAAAATGAATTATATATATATATATATGTATAAACTAAAATGGTGGAATGAGTGAGGGAAGGTTCGGTGAATAAATCAAACACGAAACACAATGAATTTCGCGGGAGAAAAAGACGACTTGCCTCGACGTAAAAACTCTCACGGAGCAGAGAGAAAAGCCGGGACAAGCATATAGCTTTATTTTAGAAATTATTAAATTATACAAGGCAAAGTGACTCTAGGATAGACCAAACAAAAAGAGAGGAAGAAACGCAATTATGATTAAACGCAATCGCCGCGAGGTACCTTTCGCACGCTGGAGAGCTCTCCTACCTTATTCACAGAACGAGACGTGGACGGCGCGACGTAAAGCCCTGGCCGCACGTGGGTGGGATGCACCTTCCTCGGTCGCAGGACGCCTCGACGTCTCGAGGGAACCTATCCTGGACCACGGGCAGACCTTTTCAGCCCTGCCGCGTAGGTAGCGATCGTCGGGTGGAGATCGGCACGTCGAGGGAGCTCGAACGTGGCCGAGGTCCCAACACACGAAGAACACACACAAACAGCACGCCGCTCGCAAAATGCACGCACACTACGCGACACACCAAATACAAAAGAGAAAGAGTCGATCGTCCTGAAAAGGACGTTAATGACGACTCTATTCGCACGCAATTTACAGAGAGTAATTCGCAAGACGCAAGTAAAAGTAGCGCAATGTCGACTGATAACTCGAGAGGAGCTGTCAGAACTGGCAGGCACGTGCTCGCGAGCCCCCAATCCCGCGCGAAACAGCATAAGGGCCCTTTTCATGCACACGCTAAACGCCAAAACGCCAAAACAGAGTAGTGATGTATATTCACTCTAGGTAGTTTTTTATTCTATGACTAAAGCTAACTGGAGTTTCGAGCATCGACGCTAGAATCTGAGGCTAGAATGCTAGAAAACATAACCTCTAATTTCTCGTGTATTTATACGCTAGTTTGTTGATTAATGATAGACACCATATCAAGTTAAAAAAGTTTAGACAATAAGTTCCAAAAAGGAAAAAAAGAAAATTATGTACATGCATAAATATTACGCATGGATTAAGGAGTGTGTGAGAATAATTGAAAAGGAGAAATATAAATACAGCAGTTATATTGTTATATTGTCAATGTCAACAATTGTCAAGGCAAAAACGAAGAAACCGTATACTTGAAAACGTGTATGGATCGATGAAATTTATTTAAAATAAAGATGCAAATAGCCGAATAGCGTGAACGCCAAAAAGTTCAACACTGTTGAACTTTGTAGCGTCGAGGCTCGAACGGCTCGTAACAGTCGTAACTCCATGTTTTCTTCAGTCATGGAATAAAAAACTACCTAGAAAGGATGTACATCACTACTGTATTCCGCGTTTTGGCGTTTCAGCGTGCGCATGAAAAGGGCCCGACGCGCTACGGCGCGAAGTTCAAATCTCCTTAACCGGCCCTACATAACCCGAACACTCTGCTAATTTTATTATAAAGCAAATAAAAAGTATACATTGCTTTACACGTTAAGGGGATATCGGCGATAAAAACACTGTTTTTCTATTACATATAACTTTTTAAATAAAGCTTGTAGCGCTGTAGTGTTAGGTTTAATAAATCATTCTACTAAGAGAAATTTCGATCGGACTTTTAGTTTTTCTAAAATCTTGGAAATGCAACATACTCCGTGGCGGATTTTCGAAGCTTTAGCGATGACATCTCCAAATGCTACTTGCAGTATCTCAGTATTTAAAAAATCGTAGGCAGACGGTACTTCCCACAGTGCCGAAAATATGCTCCGAGTGTGCAAGTATATTATGCGAGAGAGGGTGAAAGCGGGCATGTTCAAATAGAACATTTTTTTTTATATGTCAAGTTTTATTTAAAAAGCTATACCCAATAGAAATACAACGTTTTTAGATACGGCCGCCCCTTAAGGGTTGCATCAGATATTGGGAGTTTAAAGTTGCAATGCGACACTAGCGGCAGCTTAGAAAAGTAAAAAACATGGCGTCAAGAAGGTCTCTGTTTACATTGCCAGTATATGGGAGTTCAGTATTTTCAACTAATATTTAAGTAACAATTATTGTAAATTGTATGTCAACTCATTAAATCAACTTCTAGAGTTGACTATTATCTAGAGGAAAATTTATTTTGTACTGAATACAGAAAAGCCACTAAAAAAAGAACCTGCTGCACTAATTCGTTCCCTAAGGACTGTGATTCCAAAATGCAAAAAGTCTGTCATTGAGTTTTCACTCAGTACTCAGCAAAGGAAGAATATTTACTCAACAAAAGATCATTTTCTGAGCAAGAGTACGAGCAGTCCATTTTTTCAACTACCACTTCTACGTCATTTTTATGGTTTTCATTTTTAGTAATAATGCCCCTGTGATCAGATAGAGCTTATATGTAAATGAACTTGTTTGTAAAACTAATAAATACAGCTCAATCTTTTCGGGAGCTTTCACGGTAGCACCACACATGATAATCATGCCAGAATTTATAACGTTTCTGGCCTTCTATCATGTTTCTTGACGATGGTGTAGCCTTACTGTATTCACACAGAGTGTGTAAGGACACTGACAACATTTTTCATTGTGCAAAAGTTTACAGTTTTAGATTTTTTTATTAAGCACCATAAGAGCCCTGTGTAGTATGTTCCGGAGACTTTGTGGCCGCCATGTTTGTTTACCATCGAGCGCGCGAAACCAGCGCGCGAACCACGTTTAAACTCCCAATAGGTAGTTAATTAATTTAATAGGCTGGGAAAGCGTACTGGTAAAATAATTTTTTCTTTAAAATTTTCCCCATGATCCCGTTGATGAATACTATCGAGTTTGCTTCTGCGCACAGGTAGATATCAAAACTATTGGCTGTAATTCTTTGAGAGTCAGATAAGGCCTATTTTCTAGAAGTTGTGAGCAAAAAGGAGGTAAATTAAACGTTGGTAGTATATCTATATGCAAAAGGTACGCTGGCCCCTTAATAGAGCTCCTTTTATCACTTATCGAAAGTCGATTGATTGAAACTTTATAAAACAAATACTCAGAACTCGCGCAATCGAATTGACTGAGAACTGAATTTAATGATCACGTGAGAAAAAGAAAAAGTTTCAAAAACATCGTCAAGTTGCACAATGAAGTATTAACTAACCCAGATCCAGTAACTAAAATACTATCACCAGCAAAATCCACCGCATTGACATCACTGGTATGAGTCGTCAATGTTTGTAGAATCTGTACATCTCCAGCATACATGCTCATGGCTCTCACAAAACGTCCGTTGCTATTGTCTGTAACATTCACCAATACAAAAAAGGCTGAGTCAAAATGTATGAACCCTTCAAACATGTTGCACGTATTGGCATGGCGTGTAGCACATCTGCTGTACTCATGACAGGTACACAGCAATCGTAAATTAATACGATTGACCATATAAGGTATTCTATAAATGAAAATTTAGTGATTTTCAAAGTGATACTACGAATAATATTTAAAGTTTTCAGGTGTGGTCGCTATACTACAAAGCTGAGCCAGAACTGGGCTCAAAGGGCTCCTGCCCTCAAGAGTCGGTCCGGAGTGTACGACAAGGTAATGTTTTGATAGCAATTTTTAATATAGTGAGATGACGATTCTTAGGTGTATCTACAGCACTCTTCTTTAGACGCGGTTTATTCTTTCAGAAGTGATCTTTCTTCTTCTTTCTTTGAAAAAGTTATACCGGAAAATTGAAGCCGTAAATGGATTGGTTTTAATTCTGATGAATCGAGAAATGTGATTGGTTATGGCGACGCTGTAGTCAATATCTGTGACTTACAGACAAAACGACTTAAGTCACATTTTTTCGAAATTAACGTTTACATCAGATTTTACCCATTTAAATATCCCCTTCTCACGTAAAAATTTCGAAATTTTCGTAAGCAAAGCGTAAATGTTTTTTGCTGGATTTTGCCAAACTTTCTCAACTTTAGATTTCTGGACACTTGGCAACATTCGAAAAGTTTAACAAAGTTTTGCAGGGTTTAGCAAAGTTTGGCAATGTTTAGCAAGATATTAAAGGGAGAACTTCAAGGGACATATGGCTAAGAAAAATGCTTATAATTTTTCCAAACCTTGTCAAACTTTGTGAAACTGTGCCAAACTTTGCCAAGCTATGTAAAATTAATTCGAAATATTTATAAAATATCGTATAATTATTTTTTAGTTTCTTAAGTAATGAAAAAATATTGATGGACAATATTTTAATGAAATATTTCAAAATATTAATATAAAATATTTTAAGGTATAAGCAAATTTATTCGCCTATCATTGGTAAACATTTACTTTAAGAAAAATCACTTTTTACAAAGTGATATACAATGTATTGACGAGCCATAAGTGGCAACTGTAATTTATATAAACCTTGTGATATTCTGTATATGTGACTGACCAGGGTGGCAACCCAACCCTGAGGACGTGATAGAGATAATACAGCTTGATATATTGAACTTGAACATGTTATGTAAATGATCAAAATGATTTGTTATGACGAAACAGTATGTGATATGTAATGACGAAACAATATGTGATATGACTACATATAAAAATATACTAATATTTTTGACTAGTTCAAATAAATCTCTAAATCTAATCTAAAAAACATTGCCCAAATTTGCCTATTTTTACTAAACTTTTCTCATCGCCTTTGCTTAATTTTGCCGAATTTTGATAAACTGTGCCGAAATATATACTTTGCTTAATTGTCCTAAACTTTTCCAAACTTTGCTAAACTTGATCTAACTTTGTTAAGTGTCCGAAATTCAAAAATTAGACAACGCTAAAGGTTTAGTACACTGTAAAAAATCATTTTTTAAAATTACTAAAATTTAGTAAAATTAAATGAGGTTCCAACCCCACGTATAAAAATGTCACTACTCTCAGCCCTTACAAAAATAATGTGCAGAGATCAATTTCTATTTTTTATGATATTAAAATTTTCTTTCGAATCAAATTATTAAAAAATAAAATGTTTTGAGTTTACAATCAGAGTTTTTTTGCTATCTGGATTTTTGCTATCATCTGGTAACACCTATATAAGCACTCATTATATTAATTTTTTGCTTCTAAGAATATTCTGGAAATTGAAAAAAAACGGTCCAAATTTTGTGCAGAGATCTGTGCAGAAATCTCTACAGAGATCTACGCACAGATCTCTGCACATTATTTTCGTAAGGAAGCTACGTAAAATTAAGAAAATCTAGCAATTTTACTATTCTTGTAGAAAAATGGCTCCGCCCAGCGTAGGTCGGATTAGTTTATTACTTTTGGCGTAG
Source organism: Pteromalus puparum (assembly GCA_012977825.3). Taxonomy (NCBI): domain Eukaryota; kingdom Metazoa; phylum Arthropoda; class Insecta; order Hymenoptera; family Pteromalidae; genus Pteromalus; species Pteromalus puparum. The sequence continues at coordinate 19,379,926 of CM053169.1, read as the reverse complement.
TAATTTTACAAAGGGTCAGATTTACGAGTTTAGTGTGAAAATACTACCGCCGTTGTAAAATCGCAGCTGATGACCTCCAAACTCGAAACTCTGATCGTGTAAAATTAGTAATATAAAATTGCTACGCGATCGCAAATTTGCTGCGCTGGGCGTAGGTCGGAATTGTAATACGCTTTACTACTTTCGGCGCAGTGATTTTACCGAAACTTTTTTTACAGTATACAGTTAGGAGAAGTTTGGCAGGAGTAAGCAAACTTTGGCAAAAAAAAATCGCTGCCAATTCATTGGCACATAGCTTACTCCAACGAAATTTATTGTTCCAATAAATAACATTTTGTTCTAAAATACAGTATGTGAATGCTATTTTAAATATATCCAAGTTTAAATATTTTGATGTAGAAGCAACTTTCTCATTGCAAAAGATATATAATAATTAGAAAGATCCGATCAAAATCTCTAAAATAGCGAAGTTGCAGAATCCATCGTTTAATTTTGAATATATATATATATATATATATATATATATATATATATGAGGAAATCTACGCAAATCGGTCACTTTTTGGGGTCGCGAAATGGCAAATTTTCGAAAAGTGAGCACACCTTTCTAACTTGGTTTATCTTGTTCATTATGTCATAAAATGTACAAAAAGTCAGTGGAACATGAGAAAACTGCTTTGTGACACTGTTTTTTCGGCCCTTTAAATTTAACCAAAAATAGCCATTGTTCAATGGTATGTATACTTAATTTCCGAAGGTACAAACAGAAAATTCAGATTACTAGGATGAAAGAACGGTAAAAGAGCTTTAATTTAAAAAAAATGCGTTGAAAATGCTTGATTTGGTCAAAAGTTGTCTACAATTGAAAATATGGTTATCAGTAAGATTATCAGGTAAACTAAAATCCTTACAACCTCTTTCTTCTGTTTCTAATATACTTTGAATGTGAGATAAAGCATTATTTTCTTTATTTTCTTTAAAATCTTCAGTGAAGAAATTTTTAAACTTATTCCAAATTGTATTTCCTTGAATATGTTTTCTGCTAATATGAACCAAGCAAAAAATTTACGTAATTGAAAAGGCAACATTATTTGATAAGCCTCTTCAAAAATATTATAAACACAAGAGTCATCAGCTACTAAACCCATAGCAAGTGCTGCTTCTTTATACGTTTCATACAGTGTATTATCATAAGTTCGTAAATCTTCAAAAGAAGTAGCACCTTTCTTTCGGTTTAGTATTAGAAAACCTTTCACTATCTTTTGGGGATACAACATTTAATCGTCCTATGGCACCATATTTATAATTATGCGATCGTTTTATCCAAGATTTCGTTTTTTGATCAAATCTGTAATATTGCGGAATTCGAACTTACTTAATATTTTTTGCAAAATCATTCGTTTTATTTAATTATTTAAACCATGCCGTTAAAGTAGTTTCTGTGTTGCGTAATGCTTCTGACTCTTTATGTTCTTCAAAAATAATATTTTGTTGATCTTTAGTATGAACTGCTAAACGTGCAACAGTATGGCTTCTACCACATAATGTTGTTAATGAAACATGTTTTTAGATGTTAGAAGTTCGAATTACGTGTTTTTAGGAAATGTCCGTATGGATGTGTGTGTGTGTGTATCTCGTGATATTTCTGAAACTACTCCGTCAATATCAATCAAATTTTACATGCATATCTATTTTTGGATTCTGAATTCGGGAAAAGCATTTATTTTTTAATTTTTTCAATTACTTTTTTTTATGGCCATTTTTTGATTTTCGAAAAACATTATTTTCGTTTTTTTTAATCATTTCATTGTTACAAACAATTCAGCTAAAATGCATTTGAAAGATAATAAAATTACCTACTTTTCCCCGTTTGGTCCTCGGGATTGACCGCTCCGTTCGGCAGATAAAATGAAAAAGGTGATTTTTTTTTTTAAATTAATATCTCTGAAACTAAACATCATAACCTCACAAAAAAAAATATGTTGATGGGTTACGTATCAAACTATATTCCATTAAAATTTCAAGTGATTTGACTACTTATTTTTTCAGTAATAAATCGAAAACTGAAAAAAATGAGTTTTTTTGAGTCTCGATTACGGGCGTAAAAAGGTCTTATTGTACTTGAGATTTTGGGAAAAGGTAGATATTTTATATGTTTTGGCTAAGTTCATTGCGCAGCTTTGAAACCCCTATGGTTCTTAAGATATCAAGGTTTGAATTTTTTTTGAAATTTTTTTGATTTATTATATCTCTAAAACAATGTAGTCAAATGCTTCAAAATTTTATTTGGTGATTCACCATAAACGAAGATATCTGCTGTTAAAATTTCAAACGATTTCTTTGAGCGGTTCTTAAGTAAAGAGCTGAAATGTAAAAACCGATTTTTCTAAAAAATTTGGCTTCCTCTTATAGGGTTGTCGTTGCACGTCGTAAAGTCCCTCCCTACGAATTTATGTCATACTGATAATATTAAAATAGCATTCACATACTGTACACACAAGTTCGAGAACGAGGAGGAGGTGGACGTCAACGAACCAACGTGGCCCCGGAAATCGACAGCGATCAGCTTCAAGCTTAGCATACCCGTAACACTCAATAAAGCATCCTATAGCCTACTACGCTGCTGCTGCTTAGCCGATATCAATATTTAGCAATTTTCAACGAAGACTGTCGCAACTCAATAATTTGCCGTTTTCTTTACAAAAAGGACTACTAAAAAAAGAGAAAAAAATTAGAGTTGTGCAAGTCTTCGTTGGAAATCAAAATTCTGCTAGACTTCGTACAAATCAACAATATTAAGTAACAGCCTCTTGAGGGATCGTTTTTGTCGAAAACATTTCCATTATAAGTTTAAGTTTATTTAATTCAACTCAATAAAAGGTTGTGAAATCAGTTCAAAGAACACCTTTTACAAGGTAAAATGTTGGCAACTACAAGTTATGTGTCCATCATAACGAATCTATCTTAGTATTATAATTATGAGCTTAAAGAAATTGTCAAATGTTTACAGCATACAAAAGTTTTTCTGTATTATTATCAATACGCGCTAATGAATGTTGTGAAATCAGTTTTAAAAATGTCAAGTATTAAAAACTCTTAAAAAAATTAACTTTTAATAAAGTAAAAGGTTAGGCGAGTTTGATCTATTCTGTAACGAAATCGCAGATAAAAAAGAACTGAGATCAAAAGTCAAGTTTATTATATTTAATCATAATAAAGCAACAAAATTTTTGTTTTTCAATGTTTTTCATTTTGTTTATTGATGAACAACTAAAATTTCATTTTTATGTATTAGAACGCCATAAAAACACCGTAAGTATACAATGAGACGGGCATGGCAAGTTACGTAGTAAGTATCTTGAGAGTTGTTCCTAATTGATCATTATATATTAACTTTAAGTTAAGTAAGCCATCATTGAAAAACAAAAATTTTCTTGCTTCATTATGATTAAATATAATAAACTTGACTTTGTTTGATTAATCTCAGTTCTTTTTTATCTGTGATTTCATTACAGAATAGATCAAACTCGCCTAACCTTTTACTTTTTTAAAAGTTAATTTTTTAAAGAGATTTCAGTTCTTTTTAGTAATTTTTTTTTTGAGTATTTTATATTTGTCCTAAAAATAAAATATAAGCATCTTTAACAAACCTGGCTTTTTCGTAACATTTTTATCGCTAGCATGTAATCACTGATCGTTCTGATACACCAACCTCGAATGATTTCTAAACCTAGATACTAATAAAAAATACGGTGCAAAAAGCAGCTTTAAGGCATTTACGGACTCGACAGTCAATGCTAATATCGTTAACAAGCGTGTTTATGCGTTAACAACAATAATTCATGCAATTATTATATTGTCAAAGTACTAAGTATCTAAAGCTGCTTGAAGTATACGAGCCCGAATTTATATATCAATTAAACGAGTGTTCGTAGCTCAGTGGTAGAGTGCCAGCTTACTTTTTTTTTTATGTAATTCGTTTATTCAATAAGTTTTTACATCGAGTGGTAATAGTACATACAAAACGTAAGAAAAATGGTACAATGTTGAGGGAAAATTATTACATAGACATATGCCTCTGTTAAAGAGGTCCGCAGCTGAAATGTTCAATAGGGTTATAAAGAGATCGGTTTTACGGTGAGTCAGACGAGTAATTACTAGGTAATTGAGTCCTATCATTGCTGTCGTTCGTTAGAGCTAGGAAAAAAAAGTCAATAAAAACCCGGGTAACATGGCATATTCTTGAGACGACTATCAAGTCAATTAAACTATAAGTATAAAAAAAAAACGCTATTTACAATGTGTGTGTGTTACTTATTCAATAGATAAAAATATTTACAGGAGCGTTACGCTGATATGACAGTGGCTCGGAAGTGCAATAAATTAGCTAATAGTAGAGTTACATATTATGTAGAGGTTGTAGATTAATTAATCTACGTCGTGTTTCGTCAAAGAACTTGCTGTCCTCCGCAAGCCACCAGTACTTGTTACTATTTAATCTAGTTTTATCTGCGATATCGCGAGCAGGTAAAGCAGTGGAGTATTTTAACGGGGGTATAGATTCATAATTATTGGGAATTTTTTTATTGCATTTATTGCGTGACCAGTGGTAGATAATTGGGATATTCATGCTGTCCTGAATGAGCCCCTGGTGGTCGAGGAGGATGAAGCTCTCCGGCGGTAGATATCCTGATTTTTTACATTTTACAATATAATCAGTGTCTATTTCAGTTATATTCACTATTCGGTTGTTAGAAGAGACCTTTCTAGTGTTAGAGAAGTAGTCACGATTAATTTTTATTATAAAATTGTCGAAGCGAGGTATGTTGGCTAAATCGTAAATTTTTTTATTACTAATTATTTTCCTATAATTAGATTCCCTAGACCTGTATTGTTTCAGGCAGGCGCGCAGACATGCACGTTCAAACGCTCTGATCCTTTCCATGGAGGAGGCACTTTGATTGTACCATAAGGGGCACGCGTACGACAATATGGGTCTAATTAGAAGGCAATAACATATTATTTTGGCTTTAGGATCGAGGTACTTGTTGTAAAAGAGTTTGGATAAGCTATGAAATGCTTTTCTGGCTTTATCTAACTGGGTATCTAGATGTTTATTCAGACGGAGGAGATGATCAATATGCATACCAAGATATTTTACTCGTTGGTTATGGGGGACTGCTATTGAATCGTCGTTTTGATGTACTTTAATTTGAAATTCTCTCCAATGAAGCTTTTCTTTTTTATTTAGTCTATCGATTGGTAGCCTGGTTAGAATTGTTTCGCATTTCGCCGCGTTTATCTTTAAATTACATCGAGTGTAATAGGAGTTAACTTTGTTGACTAGATTTTCGAGCGTTTCTTGTAACTTATCAGGGTGTTTGCCTGCACAATTAATAAGGAGGTCGTCAGCGAACGCGATTGAGTAGGTTTTGTTACCCGAGTTTAGGTCGAAGAGATTTAATATATCGCTGTTGTAGATATTAAATAGTAGTGGCGAATTGACGGTTCCTTGCTGGAGACCATCCTCTATACTGAATAAGCGAGTGGATTGGGAGCTGTTAGAGACAGTGATGAAGTTGCGGTTTTGCATCATAGACCAGAGCATGCGGATTAGATAACGCGGGAAGTTTTTTTTTATTAGTTTGTAAAAAAGGCCCTTAAGCCAAACAGAGTCAAAGGCCTTTTCTAGGTCGATAAGACCGGCTGCGACCATCTCGTGATTATTTAGATGTTTATTAGTATCCGTGAGAAATCTATTGATGGCATGGACTGTCGAGTGTTTATGCTTGAAACCGTATTGTTCGTTGGGTATGATGCTGTGGGTTAGACAGTGCTCTGTGATGTTCATGTTAATTAAAGACTCGAAAATTTTACTAATATTAGGCATTAAGCTAATCGGTCTGTAGCTTGTAGAGTTCGAGGGGTCTTTGCCCTTTTTGTGTATGGGTAAGATTTTAGCGGTGGACCAGCGTTTCGGGTAATGACAATTGTTTATTAGATTATTAAATATTATAGTGTAATATTTCACGTATTTGTTAGGGAGATGTTTTAGTACAATGTTAGGTATTTTGTCGATCCCGGAAGAGACTTTGTTTTTAATGCTCATTATGGTGATTTTAACTTCTTGTGCAGAGTAAAAGATTTTATGGTTTTCTATGGGGGTGGGATTAAGAGCCGAGTTGCTTTCAGAGAATTTTGTTATGGGGGAATTGTTTGTGATTCTATCCTGTATTTCAGTAGTTAATTTATTGTATTCAGAATCAATCATCCCCGATAATCGATCTATAACAGCACTGGGTTTCGCGGCGTTTATTTTCTCAAAATGCCAACCTATGATGTTAAGTATTTCGGCTTCATCGGTGAAGATGAGATTATCGTTGACTCGCGTAGCCGTGGTTAGATTTAGGTTAAGATCCGAAATACATTGTGCGTTGTTTTGATTGACGGTGAGCTGTTTAATGGAAGTTTGATTGTTCGGACGAACATGCGGTTTATTTCTGGAAAGAAGACGTCTGGTTTTCGGTAATCGATCAGTTTGGCTTTATTTACCCAGAATTTGTTGCAGGAAGTGGAAAACTCTTTAGCGATTTCGTAAGTTAACAGAGAAATTTGATCTTTTATAGCCAAGATAGTTGTTTGAGTTTCGTGAATATTTGGGTTGCAATTTCTCTTGATTTTTTTCAGTTTTGAGTTTAACTTTTGTTTTTGTAGTATTAATTTATTGATTTTTCTGTTAACATACTTCATCATGCTATTGGAGCTTTTGAAATCCGGTACGTTAGAATCAATGATGTTGTTAATGTTAGATTCAAGTTGCACAATGTAGTCATCTATTTCGGTGTTAGAAAGGTTACGATTATCCGGGATGTTTAAGTCAAGTTTAGAGAGTTTGTACGAGAATTTAGGCCATTTAGTGGCTTTAAAATTTTTAGGATGCTTGACTTTTAGCGTGTTTATCTGTAAGTTAGTTGATCTAAGGTCTAGGAGTAGATATATGGCCCTATGGTCACTGTCATAATCGAGAACTTGGCATTTGTTATTAGGGGCATTTGCGACGTTGATTCTCGCGTCCGCTATACAAACATCCAGATAGGAGTTTGAGCGAGGGAATGTTGGTTCAGTTGGTGGAAAGATGTTCAGACGTAGGTCAATGGATTTGGAATTAAGCCAATTTGTTAGGTAACCTCCCCTGGAATTTGTGGTCGTGTCTCCCCAGTCGCGAACGCGCGCGTTAATGTCCCCGGCTAACAGAAAGTATGTGTTAACGCTCTGTATGTTATTTTGCGTAAAGAGGTGGTTTAACTCGTCGATGAAGCTATGTTGGTTGTGACCCGCCGCGTAGATGCTAATGATTAGAAGGTGAGTGTTGTTTGAACACTGAATTTTGATCGCCGTTGATTATAGGCTACTATGGTGAGGTGTGTTGGTGAAGTGTACTGTCTTATAATCTATGTGCCTTTTAATCAGGATACCAGTGCCTCCTCCCTGGATAGAATTGGGCCTGTCTGTTCTGATAAAGTTGAAGTCTGCAAAAGAGGCCATGTGATTAGAGTTTAGTTTTGTTTCGCAAAGAAGAACTATGTCTGGGTCATGCTTGTTAATAAATTGTAATAAGCTATAGCGTTTGGAATTTGTGATGATAGAATTAACATTTACTGATATTATCTTTAGTTTAGTTAATAAGTCTACAATATCATTTTTAAAACCTGATAAAATAGTTTTCATTTCCGACATTGGCTGATGTGCGGGGGGTGTTGAGTTCCATGGTGCTGGCGGGAATTTTGATGTGTAGTTTCGATGATCTGGGCGAGCGTCCTGCTTGGCGGCGGCCGGTAAGGCAGGGGGTGATGTTGTCGCTGTCTCGTTAAGTCTGCTGCGCTGCTGCGTGTTGCGTACGGCAGGCCTGTGATTCTCCTTCGATTCTTTGAAAACGAGTTGTGCGTATTTTAAATACGGGCAGCCTCGGTAATTTGCAGCGTGTTGACCATTGCAGTTTACGCATTCCGGTTTGGTGTCAGGATTGGTGCTGTTTTCATCTTTTTTGCGAGGACATTCACCAACTTTGTGTTTGCCCCGGCACTTCACGCACCTATATCCAAGGTTGCAGTTGGCGCTTGCATGGCCTACTCTCTGGCATTTATAGCACTGAAAGACTTTGGTTTTTCGGAAGGGCTCCCATCTAATAATTTGGTGTGCGAGCTTCTTAACTTGGGTTAGTCGTTGAGTTTTGCTGTCGGGCGAGCAGTGGACAAGGAGATGAAATCTTTCTGGAGCTGTGTTGTTGAAATTAAGTTTTTCAACTTTTTCGATGGTGACCTCTTCCAGTTGGAGTTTTGTTAGTTCGGTTTTGATATCTTCAGGCGTGTATTCGTTCGTTAGGCCTTTGAGTACCAGAGTTTTCTTTTTTGTAGTCGGTGGCGCGTAGGTGAAGAAGGGAATCTCCTTCTCTTGTAGGAGATTCTTTATGGCTTCGTGGTCTTCTAGGCTTAGCGCAGTGATCACATGGTTTTGGTCCGGATTTCCAGTGTTTTTAACGTGGAAGTTGGTGATGGTGGCAGATTCGACTAGTTCAATGAGCGCTTTTGTGGATTGAAAGCCGCAGTATATCGGCGGCATTCGTGTCTTGCTTGGTCGTTCTCCCTTCGGTTGGCTGTTCTGAGCGTTGGCTGCAGAGGGCGCTGTTGTAGACGGGCTCGGCGGTTTGTCCGCTAGCGTCCCGCTTTGCAGGTCGCCATCTTGGATTGTCTGCGAGTCCGTTAGGGCTTTGAATCTATTCTTTGTTTCGATGGCTTTCTGCTTTTCGATGAATTTCAGGATGTTCGCTTTTTTCTTGGGTGAGACCCAGCCTTCATTTGCGTTAGGATTCGCTGGATTTTCTGACTCGCTTTCGTCGTCGGTGTTTGGAATTGATGCGAATGAGGCTTCCATAGAGTTTGACTTGTCTTTGTCTGAAGTGGTGCCGCGAACTACGAGGTTTGGCTTAGCCGAATGCGTGCGTTGACGTCCCGTTTCTTTCATCAGAATCTTGAAATCCCTTTCGATTTTGCAGGTTAATGGGCCGCGCTTGCGGCTTGCGTTGGGTTTGGTGATTTTTAGCGGGCGTCTCGTGTCGCTGGGAGAAAGATCGGTTGGTTCTTCCGAAGAAGGGCCGCGCTTACGGTGGTCGGACATCATGAAGTTTTTGTGTGTTGATGCGCTTTCCGTCCCTGCGAGCGGGATGCGTCGCAGGGAGAAGCTCTGATGCCTAGGCCGTGCTTATGCTGTGGCACTGCGTAATTGTCACTTGCACTGGTAAAAGCTTGCTGAATTCTCCTTGGCTGGGTCTAACCAAGTTTTCCTTATTGCTACACACCTCGCTTTAGCTGGGAGAAACGCAATTGGATTTATAGCTCGCACTATACGTTCGGGAGGTTATGTCGCACGTCTGCACTGCTCGAGAGCTCGCGCCCGACCCCCAGTGCCAGCTTACTAACCCAAAGGTTCCGGGTTCAAGTCTCACTAGCGCTAGATTTTTTTTTTATTAAATTATTTATTGCTATGTTCTACAGGGAGTGAAAGCTCCACGCGTACTGTCGATATGACGCCATTGTACCGGCGCAATGTTTTCGCGCGTGACTATGCCAAAAAATACCTGACTATGCCAAAGTGTGCCAAAGTGTGCCAAAGTGTGCTAAAGTGTGCCAAAGTGTGCCAAAGCGTGCTAAAGTGTACGAAAGTGTGCCATACTGTACCATATTATGTTAAACGAGAGATGTTACTTTCCGAAAAATCCATGTGTGTCACAGTGTGCCATAGTGTGCCAAAAGTGTGTCAAAGTGTGCCAAAGTGTATCGTTTTTCCGAATTTGAATGCATTGACACACTTTCGCATACTTTGGCACACTTTGGCACAATTTGGCACACTTTGGCACATTTTTGGCACACTTTGGCACACCAAATTATTTCCACTGGGGCCGCCCTCGAATTATTTTTACACCTAGACACTTAAAACTACGGTGCGAACTACCTAGACCTCGTCATCGGCCACCCTGTACACCTAGACGCCGTCCTCGTATGATGTATTTACCTAGACATAAAAAGTCACGAAGCACACCACGCAGACCTTGTCATCGGCCACCCCGTATACCCAGACGCCGCCCTCGAATGATTTTTACACCTAGACACAAAAAACCACGAAGCGCACCACCTAGACCTCGTCATCGGCCATCTGTACACTTAGACGCCGTCCTCGTATGATGTTGTGATTTACCTAGACACAAAAAACCACGAAGCGCACCACCTAGACCTCGTCATCGGCTACCCTGGCTACCTAATTACTGTTACTGCTCCGGAACCTGTCGGGAACGCAGAGTATGCACCGGCAACATAATATATGAGAAAGCAATCTCTAAATGACTCTTGGCCGTATGCGGCTAAGTTCACGGTCCTTTCACTTTCAGATCAGCTGATTTCATGATAATGTAGAAGGAAAAACGTTGAAACATTTCGTTTCGTTTTATATAATCTAATTAATATACTCGTCAATTTTATTATCTTATTATATATATATATATATATATATATATATAAAGTTTCTCTCCAAAATTTCTGTTCTCAAACTACGTTTTACAACAGAAATTGTTACCGCGACAATTGATATATACATGTATAGTCACCTTCTGCAGCCAATTTCACGGTCCTACCACATTTCGGACTGAAGAATAAATACGTGATTTCAGCGTTTTTGGATTATATTCTCACATACTATAAAAATAAGCAGCTTTTTCACTAATATTTTTATTGGAAATCATAGTTTAGCTCAGAAAACATGCTAATAAGCCAAAAAAACTTACTAACAGTAATGATAAGTATTTTTTTTGTATAATGAAAAATCCGAACACCAATATAGAAGTAAATATGTCACGGGCGCCGCGGCTTCGTCTGCTTCTCAAACTCGCCTTCGTGGCGCTACCGCGCCACTTGATCACCACACTAACGAAAATCATTTCTTACTCGACGAAGAATTAATTTGAAAACTAATCTGAATCATCTTGTGCAAAGAAATGAGCAAAAGCATAAATATACAAAAATCAAGCAAATCCCTTATTAATTATAGATGAATCATTTAAACACATAGCGAATTTTCATCTTAAAATTATAGTGGGATTGATTCTTCTTGGAGTAAGAAATGATTTTTGTCCGTGCAGGTAAGCTAGAATCTGCTAACTAGTTTACAAAAAATAAGATGGTTACTTTTCAAAATTATTCTTTTAATGCTTACTTGCCGTCCCGTTGTCTTATAGTTTAGAGAAGAATCAATCCCACTATAGTTTTAAAATGAAAATTCGCTATGTGTTTAAATGATTCATCTATAATTAATAAAGGATTTGCTTGATTTTTGTATATTTATGCATTTGCTCATTTCTTGCACAAGATGATTCGAATTAGTTTTCAGATTAATTCTTCGTCGAGTAAGAAATTATTTTCGTTAGTGTGGTGATTTTTAATACTTGACATTTTTAAAACTGATTTCACAACATTCATTAGCGCGTATTGATAAAAATACAGAAAAACTTTTGTAAGTTGTAAACTTTTGACAATTACTTTAAGCTCATAATTATAATACTAAGATAGATTCGTTATGATGGACACATAACTTATAGTTGCCATAATCTATAGTTTGGTAAATTTTGTATATTTGATAATTGATTTAAATATTTAAAATTTTTACCATATGGATTATTATTTATAATATCAGCTAATATCTCTATATGATCTTTCGTTAACTTTTCATTTTTTTTCAATTTTTTTTTTCTACAGAAATTATATCATCATAAATATATAATTGACCACATACAGGTTCATCATTTTCTAAAGGTATCAATGAATTTGAAGAAATATGAGTGACTTGACCTTGAATTTTGAAATTATAAATACCTTTTTGCCTTTCATATATTACTTTAGCGTTAAATGTTGCAAAACAAAATAGATTATTATAGTACCTAATTAAATGCCTAAAATGATTATCATGTAATAAGAGTTGCTTTAGTTCTTCATTATATGTACTCAGAGGGGATAAGACAATTTTTCGTAATGGCAACAATTAGATTTTCATCTTTCTTCTTTCCAAAAAACAGCTGAACAAAATTTACATGTAAAACTCATTTCTCCAAAAAAAGATGATTCATTTATTTTAATGTTTCTACTTGAAATCTATAATCATTATTGGAAATTAAAATATCATAATGACCATTATCTTGTACACCACATAATCGTAAGTATAATTTGGAATTTTGAAAATTATTTCCAATGATGAAGTTAGTTTGATCATTTAAAAATGTTTTTACAAATACATTGTATAATTCTGATAAAGCTCTAATTTCAACTTCGCTGCCATAAATGGAAGATTGAGACATATAACGTTCGTAACCCTGGTAGAAGATTCACCAGTTTCTGCCAAGAAATGGTGAATTTACATGACTTTGGAATAAATATAAAACCAAAACTCTCAAACTCACTACCCCACGCGTCATGAGTTTTAATGACAATAACATAAAAGGAATATTGACAAATTGCTATGGAGAAATGTGTGGCAATGAAAATAATAATTAAAAAAAATAAGTAAATCTAAGTATTTCGCGTCGTCTTACTCAAGCTGTCGCAGGAGCAACGTCGCGCAGAAATTGGATTACGATGGATTTGAATCTTATCAGCGTTTTTCTGCTAGTTCTTGGAGGAGATCTTCCGGACTTTTGAGAAAAATCGGTTTTTACATTTCAGCTCTTTACTTGAGAAATGCTCAACAAAATCGTTTAAAATTCTAACAGCAGATAGCTTTGTTTATAATGAATCGCCAAATAAAATTTTGAAGCATTTAAGTACATTGTTTTAAAGATATCAGGAATGAAAAAATTTTCAAAAAAAAATTCAAACTTTGATCTTTCAAGAACCATAGCGATTTCAAAGCTGCGCAATGAACTTAACCACAAACTGAGGCACAAAAAAATTCATTTTTTTCAGTCTTCAATTTATTACGGAAAAAATAAGTAGTCAAAAAACTTTCATTTTTATGAAATGTAGTTTAACACGTGACCTATCAACATGATTTTTTTTCGTGAGGTTATGGTGTTTGTTTGAGAGATATGAATTTTAAAAAAAAAGTCACCTTTTTCATTTTATTTTCCGAACGGAGCGGTCGATCCTGAGGACCAAACGGGGAAAAGTAGATATTTTATTATCTTTCAAATGCATTTTAGCTGAATTGTTTGTAACAATGAAATGATTGAATGATTAAAAAAACGAAAATAATGTTTTTCGAAAATCAAAAAATGGCCATAAAAGAAAACCGCTGCCAAGTCATTGGCACTTAGCTTCCTCCTATTCTGCTAGTGGAAGATAATTACATGGGACAATCAACTCATTCTTTGATTTAAAGATTCGCTACTATTCGATACTAAAAGGATAGGTTTACTCGAATTCAGAATCAGAAAACATATATGCACGTCCAATCTTATTACGATCGATCACGTAGTTCCAGAATTATAACAGATACGTACGCACGCATGCACGCACGCACGCACGCACGCACACACACACACACACACACACACACACACACACACAGACAAAACCATCTGCACGGACATTTTATAAAACCATGAAAACTCTCAAAATATACTAAGCTTTAATTATCAAATTATATGGTTTAACAAAAATAATAATGTTCAGTCACACAGAGTATACAGGGTGAGAGTTGAAGAATTTGAATCTTAATATCTTTTAAACTAAAAGGTTTCATAAGCTACAAAAAGAACCTAGCCGAAGTGATCAAAAGATCAAGTTCCTAAAATTTCAACTCAATTTAAACCTTTTTACTCCCGTAATCGTACGACATAAAAAAAACATTTTCTAGTTTTTGATTTTTATCTCAAAAACAAGTCGCCAAAATTGCTTAAAATTTTTACAACTAGTAGATATTGTTGTTTTTTATGTCATGAATTTTTTCAAACATTTAACTATTTATTTTGAGTTATTTATGTTATCGAAAAATTACCTTTTATATCATAAAAAATGAACAGATCAGTCAATCTAGAAATCTTGCGGAAAAAGTAGACAAATTATGTTCTTTTAGATAAACTATTGTTGAATATATTGTATAAATCATATCATTATAAAAAAGCAAAAATATTTTTTCAAAAATAGAAAATGGCTATAATATGACCATAAAATGGTCAGAATCATAAAACAAAATGACCTAAATTCAGAATCAGAAAAAATATATGCATGTCAAATTTTATTACGATCCGTCGCATGGTTCCAAAATATGGCGGTATACGTACATACACACACACACACACACACACACCCACACACACACACACAGCCATCAGCACGGACTTCTCAAAACGTATGATTCGTACTCCAAACACCTCCAAATGCGTTTCCACGAAGTATTAGCAAAACTGAAAATTTTACTATTACAAAGCTTCACGGTATACACACACACACACACACATCCATATGGACATTTTCTAAAAACACGTAATTCGAACTTCAAACATCTCAAAACATGTTTCTATGAAGTTTTAGCGAAACTGAAAATTTTACTATTACAACCCTGGTAGAAAATAATCCAACCAAAATGGCTTATCAACTAATTGTTCGGCAATTTTGTTTGCCAACGGTTACGAAAAGTATTAACCAACGGTTACCCAACGGTTGGGAAAACATTCTAAATAAAAAGTTAGCCAACGGTTTACCAACGGTTGGAAAAAATACACTGCAATAGATATTTTAATATGAAAAATGTTAATTGCTTTTAGATTTTTAATTTACGTATACACCCCTGGTAGAAAATTGTCGTGTTGTGCTACTCAGCTCAGTAGCACATCGCCAGTTTGATAGACGAATTATTTGCCGCGAATTCGAAAAAAAGTCGGCAGCAACCCGAGAATGCGCGCGCACATAGCAGCTGCTGTATTGCGTCGTCATTGTCGTCTGCCGCCAAATAACCTCAAAGTCTGCTCTGTACGTCTGCGTCATACGTAGCTCCGTTGCTCCGTTTTTCTACGCATTAATTTTTGCAACGAAAATATGACTGATCACAAAAGAAAACTTTCCGAAAACATTAAAAAGATGAAGTTTGATTATTTGCTGAAAGAATATAATGATTTTGTGCAAGATCAGGAGAACTCAGCTATGGAAAATTCACCAAGTGAAAGCAGTGATTCAAATGATTCTGATAATTCAGTTAATAGTAGTTCTAGTGAGAGTGAAAGTGAAAGTGACCTCGATAATGATAATGCCAATTATCAAAACATATTTGAAGGTCAAGATCCAGAAATCAAAGAGTTGCTGGAGTGGGTAGTGTCTACTGGTATAGGACACAAACATTCAGATGCTCTTTTGAAAATTTTGAGAAAAAGACTTCTACCGAGTATTCCTCAATCCACTAAGACATTGTTAAAGTGCGATAATGTGTAATGTTAAAAACTGGCTAAAATAAAATTTATGATCTCTAGCTTTTTTTTATTATAATAATTTAAAAATCTATATAAAATGCATCGGATAAGTTTTGTAAAGTTAATACATATAACTTGATGTCAAAAAGTTTATAATGTTTAATAAATTATTTAAACAATATGTGTCTTTCATTTAAATATAATAACAAATTTCGATATAATAACGTTATTTAAACAAAATGTAAAATATATCGCATTTTAAATATGCACCGTTCATAACCTGTAAATTTTAAATCATTTTATTTGCTTGGCGGGTTCTTACCGGGTTTCCGAGTAGTAAACCACGCCAGGTGTGGGGGTTTCTGGCAAAAACGGCGAGCATAAAATCGCGTAATCTTATAAATACGAGAAAAACTGGAGAATAACCCGTCAAGATTTCTACCAGGGACGTAATCATGGATAATAAAAAAGTATATTATATATTCGACTTCCAAAAATATCTGATTCGCAAGGTTTTAGAAAGACCTTATTTGAAATGAGAGGTTATGTCAACATGTACGCGTGGTCTGAGTATTATACACACACACATGTGTGTGTGTGTGTGTGTGTGTGTGTGTGTGTGTGTGTGTGTGTGTGTACACACGTCTGATGCGTGGTGTCCGGAGCGGACAGTGTAGTGCTATACATGTGCGTGGTCAGCCTCTGGAGCATGCGGATGAAATCAGTGCTTTTGCCTTTGAATCGTAGCTTGGAAAAATGACTAGTCTTTTGAGATCTCCAAAGCACTTAATTTCTCAATACGCGAAGAGATTGAACAAGAGCAGTATTCAGTAAAAGATATCAAGATTCCGGAAGAAATAGAAATTTTGATTGAAAGAAAGAAGAAAATTGTTAAAATCAATTACAAAGGTACGATTCTTTTGAATCACCTTATCCTCTTTTGAATTGATTTTATAATCATCATCTTTAATTAACCTCAAAATTAATTTTCCAAAAAATAATTTTCTAACACTAATTTATAAATTTAATAACAATTTAGTTTTTTTACAAATTTGAATATATGACTTTAATGTGTAACTTAATTTACTTTTATGATTTCAAGGTTAAGGATCCGTTGTTAAGGATCCAGTATGTTAAACCAACGGTTGGACGAACAGTTGGCTAAGGGATTTCTTATTTCGTGACGAAATTAACAGTATTTTAAACCAACGGTTGGTTGAACCGTTGGCAAACTCGTTGCGATTTGCCGAACGGACGCTAAACCGTTGGTTAACATTTCTACCAGGGAAAGCTTCCTCTATAGGAGGAATCAATTATTTCCACTAGAATAGAAATCACGTAGGAAACAACGTATATACTTATTTTAACAACCAAATTTTGTCGTAACTGAATTATACGGAAAAGTGAGGAATTAATGTATTGCCAACAAAACGATCTAAGTCCATTTTTGTCTAGGAAATATTCCAGGATAAAAAAAAAACATCAAAATTGTTTATAAGTTGACAATAAGCTGCTATTCCATGCAAACATTCTTATGATTTTTGGATGTCAATTTTTACACCAAGTGTCCCATCAAGAAGATGTTTGAGGTAGTCCTTACGAAAATAATGTGCATAGATCTGTGCATAGATCTCTGCAGAGATTTCTGCACAAATCTCTGCACAAAATTTGGACCATTTTTTGTTTTTCTATTTCCAGAATATTCTTAGAAGCAAAAAAATAATATAATGAGTGCCTATATAGGTGTTACTATCCAGATGATAGCAAAAAAACTCTGGTTGTGAACTCCAAAATTAATTTTTTTTAATAATTCGATTAAAGCAAAAAAATGTTAATATCATAAAAAATATAGGCACTCATTATATAATTTTTTCGCTTCTAAGAATATATTGAAAATTAAAAAAAATTGTCCAAATTTTGTGCAGAGACCTCTGCACATTATTTTCGTAAGGGAGAGATTACGAAAGATGTGTTCCCGGAATAACGAATTAATTGAAGGTAAATCTGCGCTATAGAAAGACAAGCGCCTAATATCCGTTGTGCCCATCAGTGTAATGATCTGAAAAGTAGTTCATGCTACACACTAAATAAGCACATATATATCACGCCGTGATTCATATGCCACGATATTACGTAACAATTTAAATATTAAAATCGCAAATTATCAAAAACACGAAAGTATGCTTTATAGTACCATAACATATCTGTGGATTCCGGGAAGAGTCGCTTAAGTCCATTTTTCATGTTTTCGAGGAAACGACTTTGATGTTCGTACTGATCTGCAAGATCGGAGATAACAAAATGAGCCGCGATAATTAAACAGTTCAATTGGTTATCCAAGCGCGTATCAACCGTGGTCGCGGGACCCTAAAATTCGTTATGGTTTTTCGGGAATCAGAGCAAACCCTTCGAGTGGGGTGTTTTTTCCGGGAACCATGGACTTAAGCGCACACACTTCACGGAGTGTGATTTACGTTGATTTTTCATTTTTTTTACCCAAAATCTGCCCAAAAAGCTTGAAACTGATACTTATAATGTGATTATATTGATAAATACATTGTTACTTTAAAACCTGTGCTCGTTTGAACCTAAAAATGATCAATATGACGAAATTCAAGAAAAAATGCACTTCTTTCTATCTTGTTTCATAGATTAAAAAAAGAAGAAAACCATTGATAAACAACAAAAATCGAGCATATAATCGGTCGTTTTTTATTCTTAATATCGTTATTGAACTTAGGCGGTTCTTCCATCGTCCGGGTACGGTTTTCGAGCGAGTGGACTAAGTCAGTTATGCACATAGCTATTACGGGAGTATTATTGGCCCTTGGTATGTCCCGACTTTTTTACATGAAAAGTACTTCTTTTAAGGTATGAAAACCGGTCCTAACTCAATTCAACTCAAAACTGGACTTAAGCGCTTCTTCCTGGGAACCACAGATATATTTTCTTAGCCTACGGCGCCTTGACTCCCACTCGGGCTCAAATTGCCCTTTGAAATGCTACCAGTGTAAAATTTGAGAAAAACATTATACCCTCCACGACGAGCCGAAAATGCCGGGATAAAGGATTGCACAATTATGCTGAGCCGAGGTGGTTTGCAATTTGACGAAGGGGTCCTATGTTGAAGGTCGAAAAGTTGAAGCTAAATGCTTGCTAAATACCTTCTAAAATTTAGTACGGCTTGGACAACTGAAATTCCGCCCATATATAAAAAACGTTTAAATCTATAGGTATATCCAGAAAGTTTCAGAAAAATGTTTGAAAAAGCTGTTGAAAAACATTCAGTTTCAAAATATTTATTTTGTTCTCCTGTTATAGAGCGGGAGTAAGTGAATTAAATAAAAAATTTTAAAAATAATAGCTATCTATACGCGTATTTGAATTTTAAGTACACATATTTTCCAATGTATGATCTGGATGATAGCACCAACAAGTGTTTTATGAAAAGTTTCTGCAACGTTGTAGCGGAAATTAAGATAACTTGAAGTTTGCCAGAGACGTTTTAGAAACGTTTCAGAAACGTTTCAGAAACGTTTCAGAAACGTTCCAGAAACTATGTAACACTGACACTGTTCCGTTTTTTCTGACAGAGACGTTTTTTCAAAGGCGGTTTCTAAGTTTCTAAATGCCCGTTGCAGAAACGTTTCTCTAACGGATCGTGCTATGTGGGCTACATGCAGTGGAGTAAGAGGTAAATACTAAATTTACCTAGTCTTTGTGTTCCCAATCAGTTAATTCTATTGCTCGTCGACAATTGCACAATACTACAATAGGTATAATTTGAATTTTTCTGGTAAAGATATAAATTTCTAATAAGGCTTGAAATAGAGGACAAGTACTGTACTACTGTAACGTGGGTTAGAACTGCGGATACTCAAAGTTAACTTTTGCTTTACAATCGCGCGTAATAAGACTTCTTTACACAGCGAATCGATAGCTTCTTGTGTGAGTAAATGAACTAAAAATTACTTCTATAAACGTTGAATAGCTAGAATATTATGCCACGTAACGTTGTCAAGTCATCTGTAATTAACGAAAAAATCGAAAATATTGTGAAGAAATGTATCTTAAATCTTAATTATTAATATTTGCCGTGGTAGTACAGTTCATGGTGCCTAAGCTGTATAGAACAGTTTGAAAAAATACCTAAAAATTATGCACACTATAATATGATATATTAGTCCGTAGGCAATTATATTACGGATGAACGCTAAAAAACAAGAAATATTGCACTCTATTCATGCGATGAGAGGATAAGGCTACGAATAAGAGCAATCGAGAGCATTTATTACAATGCAGCATTATTATTCATTATAAATATTATTATAAATATTATTATACTACATATTAGATCACAGAGATTCATCACAAATTTATAAAAAAGATCGAGAGATTATATGTTATAGATCTTGATTATAGGTCTATATAATTGTACGCGTTTCATATTCCGAAAAATCGCGCGACTGAATAAAAAAAACAATTAAAAATCAATTATTGTTTATTTTCTCTGGCTGCTTTTTAGTCCGCCATATTACGCTGCAAATTGTAAGCTAATAGAGAGTACTTCTATTATCTTTGAATCGTTATTACATGGTGGCACCGATCGATACACCTACATGAATATGCCTCTGCAAATGATATAAAGGTCCTTGAACCCTTGAATCGATTTCAAATTTCTAACGGTTCTTTTGTCAATCATCAGCCTGACTATAACAATTGGAATTAAGTAAATTTCAAAGCTTTAATTGCAGTTGTGTACAAGACGTAAAAAGCATTTACATCGGACTGCGATTATTATCGTGCACCGCTTATATCTTAATTGTCCCAATCGATTATTTACAATGTATAAGAATAAGAAGAGAAATATGAGCGCACTGATTATATATTTTTTATCATCATTCGTTTTATTCGCGACTGATTCGCAAAAATATACTTTCAAAGTATACTTTCAAAGCTTTTCTCATCCGTATGGCTTCCCAGCAAAATGAATTATAGGTATAGTTTACATTTTCGTGTTTCAATCAGAAATTTCGATTTTAATGTTTGAATTGATATGTCAGATGATCGCAGCATATAAATTTCACGCTTTATCGTGCTTACACCTAATGTATTATGACCTATAACTTTCAAATCGTTTTATATACTGATGGGCACAACAAATGCGGGTGGTTGTCTTTTCACGATGCATAACTTATAGCTTATTGAATAAAGACTTTATGCCAATAACACATTTTCCGTACTCTAGTTTAAACATTTTCGTGTATAGGGACACTTCGGTGTTAAATTTGATATTCAAAGATAGTAATAATGATCGACGTAACTTTTTTTTTAGCTAGTATACACTATCCGGGAATATTTCATGGACGAAAATGAACTTGAGTCGTCGTATAATGATTCAGTTCTGGTAACATTTCATGGTTTGAATAATTAATATACCTATATATATTATTGTTTCGAAGCGATTTGCAATTTATATGTGTTGTATAAATCCACGCGGAGGTTTTTTGTATATATCCGTATCTTGCCCTATAATAGTATATATTGTGTACCGCGAGGGCGAAAAGTGGGCTTTTTTATCGAGTGTAGAATTTTTTTAAAACTTGAAATATTATTGGGATAAATTAATTATAAGTTTAATACTATACCCACTTGGAAGAATATATATAACTATTTTGAATCCCCCCCCCCCAAAAAAAAAAACGTTATCTATTTTGGCAGACATTTATTTTATTATCTATTCATTTTTGTAATATATATACGAATTGTTCTAAACATGAAAAACGTTTAATCATTGTTTTCATCATATTTTGTAAAAGCCAGCGGCTTCTCTCATATAAAACACAACTATACGTGCGAGCTCGTGCGTACGTTCGTAATTTGGCAACGCGCTGACGGTCGTTTGCAGTAAGTAAATGTTAACCGAGGGAATAATACAGACTTGTTCATTTTTTTCTTTCGCTCTGACGTGTTGCTACTGTCAAGTTTATCGATTGTTTTTTACTCGCCGCTATGTGCAATATAGAATTCACGTATCTACAAGTACGTATAGGAACGACTAGGAATTATTTAGCATAATTCACCTGAGTAGTGAAATTTCTACTGTAATTAACATCAGAATCGAGTGTAATAAACTCGGTCCCTTTTTCTCCCAATACGTTTGTACATAAGTACAATAAAAATTTTCGCAAAGAAGATTAGCAAACATATAATCATAGCTGAATAATAGAATTTCAGAATTTATTTAATATCCTTATATATTAAAATTTTTTCTCAAACCTTAAGCCAATAATCCGATGAAATTTTTTTTAAAAACAGTGATCAGCATGTTGATATCAAACCGTAAGGACTTTAGATAATTGTCATGAATTTTGTCGATTTCTATACGCGGTATTAACCAACCGGTATAGTCTGAGCACCGGTAAAATAAAAAAATGTTTACAAGACATGGATATTTATATATGCTTATAGTAGAAAGTTGAACTGGTTCTCTTAGTTTCAAAAACTAGCTAATATTCGCAGGGTATTAAAATGGATCGTGTATCGTAAAAAAAAATTAGATTAAAAATTCAGTGCAAAATTGAAAAACGAAAAAGCAGTAACAAATAGCAAAAAGTAGTATGAACTTCGATACGTTTGTTCATGGATTTTTCAGACAGTGACGATATTAAAGTGAATCAGTGTAAGCTACGTACAAAAATCAGCTTTATGCGTGCATATATCAACAGCAATGGAATTCGAAGTCGAGCCAAACTCAATCTTCAGTTTGGACTGGCTTTTCGTGTACCTCTTTTCTTAGACTCCTACCGAATGGACACAATAAACCAGCTGATGCCACTCACAATCATAGAAGGCACATATCTCGGGCAGTGTGGCAGGCGTCTAGGCGACGATGGCAGCGTTTAAGCCGGCTCTTACTTTCACGTTCTGTTCTGCTGTTTTGTATAGCTATTAGTTGGACACTGAGCAGCCTGTTCTGAGCCTTGAGGACTTATAACTTATTTCGACTGCGTCTAAGCGTCCCGCGAGCAAGCGGCGCTGCGAGCAGACTACTCGGCGCGCGCAAGTATCAGCGAGCAAGTATGTCTGTATGTAAACGATTGTCCCCGCCGTGAATCAATAGTGGTGTAGTTTCCACAACATAATGCGCAATCCGACATTTAAAGCCGATGCTAACGATTTGGCTTCTACTGTTCCAGATTTTATCTGCAATTTTGTTTTACACCAATTCTGCACTCGTAGAACGAGTTTGCAGGCTTTTGTATTGAGCATAGTGCCGATAACAGATATCATGTGCAAGACTTGTCGGCGTGTATACATACATTATTATATACTTACCAACCGAGAGACCCGATACAGTATATACGCGCGGTGCTACTTACCAGATGTCAACTGCTAACTGCGCAAATACCTACTTTGCCATCGGATCCTACGCACAGAAATTCCTTTTAAGCTATAATGTTAGAATCCCACTAATAATATAAGGTGTAGCAATTTTTCAGAACTGCGGCTATTTATATGGATGTTATATCTATGTCGGTGTGTAGCGTATGTAGTACTATATGGCATATAGAAAGAACCGCTCTTTTATTTTAATGCATTTTAACTTTTATTTTGCTTTTCTCATCTGAGTCAAAATTCCACACTTCATTTATTTTATTTATTTTTTTATTTATTTATTTTTGTTTTATTTTATTTAAATTCACGGGAACTGCAAATCCCTCTACAAAATTACAAACAGTTTTGCATCCGCATACAACTTGAGATATCGCACGTGCCCATCACATTATAGTATACTTAAAATAACACATTTTAATAAACTTTTTAATATAATTATTCAAACTTGAGTAATTTTTCGCAAACAAGATTTTTGAAAATTCTAAAACGCAACGCCAAACATTTCTATCCTATCATTATTTTGGTTAGCTAAAGTGGCCGCTTTATATCGATCAAATAATTATTGTATTTCTTTCCGGTTATAAACCATAAAAATTAGCTCTAATAGATGCAGTTTATCTTTCATAAAAGTTTAGGAAATGGCATTATTTAAAATTTTATACAAAAATAAGATGTCTGTGATAGTCGAAGAATGAGTCAACGGAGCAAATTTTAAATCTATATTAGCTATAACAGAATAGCCGTGCTCAAAACGATCTATAAGTGTGCCAGCTGATCTATATCTGTAAGCCAAAATTCTCAGAAATCTGTGTTGAATCCTTTCTATAATTAATTTAGATTGATTTAAATGAGGTCCCCAAACTTGTGATACATAAGTTTAAATCGGTCTAACGAGTGTTGTGTAAGTATAAAAATGGATAAAAGTTTGAACAGATTTGATCGAAATTCGATGAAAATGTTATAATCAAGTGGCGCGGGAGCGCCACCTCTGGCGCCACTAATGCCCTTCCCACATAGCAGCGTGCGTTCGCGTACGACCGCGTTCGGCTGCGTGCGACTGCGTGCGACTGCGTCGAAATCGCTAGTAATTTTTTATGTTGCCAATACAAAACAGTTACTATACGTACAGCAAGGTATCGAATGAACGAAAGATTTGTGTTGGCAACGTCAAAAATCACTTGAGATTTCGACGCAGTCGCACGCAGCCGAACGCGGTCGTACGCGAACGCACGCTGCTATGTGGGAAGGGCATAAGGCTGTGACGAGACATAAGTCTCGCACACGAGATCAGGCACGAGATCAACAAACACGGCGCCGAGTAAATCAGCTGACGCCAGCGAGCGCGCGCGCACCAACCGAAAGGCCAGTCCGCACGAGCGCGAGATTCTACCAGTAACTTAGCGGCGACGCGCCAGGCGGCGCGAGCGGCGCGCCGCGAACACACCTATATAAGGCGGGCCGCGCGGCATAGCGGGGCAGTTCTACTCGAGCTGAACTCCTAGCGGCATCGTGCGCACACGTTACCGAGAGGAACAGCTAGAGCTAGACCGACACCAACAACGTCGGCTCGTGAGCACACGTGACGACATTGTTGACGAACCCGAAACCCCGAATCGCCGTCGTGCGCACACGAGACAACCAGGAGTAGCCGAACAGCGCCGAGTCTCGTTTACGTGAGCACACGTAGCCGATACTCGACGTTGCCACCTGCCCCTGAACATCCGTCCCAAGGGACTAGTTTTTTACCCGCCACCGTGACACACGGCTGAGAAATAACTAAAGCCCCGCCGACGAGTTCCCCAGCGCGGCCACACGTCCTGTGAAACACCGGGCAACCTCCGGCCTGTAACCAAACCGACCACCTGCCGACCGCTCTGGATTCGCCTGGTCCCGTGACAACAGGACCAGGGAATAACGAGAACGAGCGACCCTCGATCCGTAGGGCCATGCGCTCACGACTCCATGGACTCGAGGAAACCTAAACCTCCGAAAACCGTCGTTAACCGAACCCTTCACCCGTCCGAAACTCCGATACCGGCGTCCGTAAAGCCGATAACCGCAACGAAACCACGTAACTCGTAAAACGCGTGTTAATGTACCGTAAACCACTATAGATTAAGCTAAACTGATTGTGAAGCGAAATCATCTAAACCACCGCGATTTCGATTTCTGTTCAGATGGAGACTCAATTGAATTATCACCTTGTTAACTAATTATTAGAATATATCTTTATTATTTTAATGCATAAACCAAGTCTCTTCAATTAACCTTTCCCCTAACCAAATCCTGGCGTCCGGCCGACTACTCACACACGGGAAAGTCGAACCGTTACAAGGCGATTTTAGAAGCAGACGACACTATATACTCTATCGGGGTGCCTCATAATACATATGCTAAAAAACTAAGTTCGTTGGTTATTTGTCCTAAGAACGTGTAATACTTCGATTTGAGTGACGTGACTTTTAAAATAGTTAATTTGAAGAAATTAATAATAACACTTCCTCTCTGCGTTTTTCTCGGCTTGAGACGTCAAATAGGCCGCATTAAAAGTGCAATGAAATTAAAAAATCTGCCCAAGAAAATCCGTCGCGTTCTTTCAACGTCTGGAAACCGACTGCATTCTGCTGTTATGCCCGTTGCAGTCCGCCTCCTCCTTCCTCGGTCCCTTTTTTAACAAAGCTAGCTTGTTCTAGAAAAACCATGTTCGACGCGTACCTCTCTCTCCCGGAAAACACTTGGAAAGCATTAAATTCCAGAGTCCCGAACCACGTAGAACAAAGCGAAGCTTCATTCTTTCAGCTTACCAAACCCCAGTACGGATTTCTAAAATCGTATAAGCTTCTAAACCGAATATTTTTCACTCCAAGCTATATTTTGAGAATTCATAATTAAAAATTAATTATTTATTAAATATTCGCGCGTCAAGATACGTACGACGTATTAAACGAAATAATATACTCACGTAAATCTTTACGCGCGAGAATTAAATAAATAATAATTTAAATATGAATCTCATATAACGTGTCGTGAAAATATCGTTAGAAAGCTAAAGAATACCTTTGTCTACTGATTCGGGACTGGAATTTAACTGGCTTTCCATGTTCCGGAAAGAGAGTACCTCGCAACATGTGTTTCTAGAAAACAAGCTAACCTTTTTTAAAAAAAGGACCGCAGAAGAGAGAGACCAGGACGCAACGCATAACAGCCAGAAGCAAGTCGTCTCCAGACGTGGAAAATGAACGCACGATTTCTTGCGCGAAGATTTTTAAGTTTCAAGCAACTTTTTAAATGCGGCCTATACGTCTCCTCAACCGACAAACGCAGAGAGGAAAGTGCTTATTAATTAATTTCTTCAATAACTTTTTATAAAGTCACGTTACTCAAATCGAACGTATTACACGTTCTTAGGACGAATAAACGAACGAACTTATTTTTATTAGCATATGTATAAGGTGGCGCGAAAAGTATAATACATCAGTGGTGACAGCGCGGTGGGATTCGTCTGTTTTGAGTGCGTGATTTTCTTTTATTAAATTATGTTATGCATCGGTGGTTATAACTGTGTCAGTGATTCGTCTGTTTTGAGTGTGTAATTTTATTAAATATAATCTTGCATTGATCTGAAGTGAAAATTTTCATCAAATGTGAATTATTAGAATTGTTCAAGTGCATATATAGTTATAGTGTAAAGTGCTAAAAATATTCTTACCGAAACTATAAATTTAATAGTGATAACAAATTAAAATTTTTAGCGTGTAATTTAACAGTGATTAAAGTAGTGCAAAATTAGATGCTTTGTATATTAAATTGTGCAATGTTAAATAAATTGTGGTCAGATTGTATTGTCGCGTATATAAAAGTAATGCGTAATGATTGTGTAAAAAAAGTACAAATAATTTAATTGAATTTTATACATAGTGTCGTGTTTGTTTTGTTGTGAATTAAACTTGTGTGATAATAGTCGAATTTGCGGATAGAAAGTATAATAATTTGAAAATAAGTTAGTAAATTTAAATGAAAGTTAAACGTATTTTATGCAGATCTTATTTAAGTGCTGTAGTGTGTTAAAAGTGTAAATCAGAAAATTACAAAA